>JAWMRF010000115.1:1497398-1527734 GCA_035221435.1 Sphenopsis melanotis | reverse complement strand
TTTGTGAGCTCCCCGGAGTCCCAATTTCAACCCCAAACTCCACCTCGAGCTCTTCCCACCCCACTTTGAGTCTCCCCGGGCCCATCCGGACCCCCCCGGTCCCGGTCCAAGACCACGTCGACCATATATACGAGCCCCCCAAGACACAATTTGTGACCCCTCAGCCCCATTTTCATCCCCAAACTCCACCTCGACCCCCCCGCCCCATTTGGAGCCCCTCCGGCGCCATTTTCAGTCCCTCCAGCCCCATACGGACCTCCCTGTCCCGGTCCAAGATCACCGCGGCCATGGATCAGAGCTCCTCATTCCCTGGCCGGAGCCCTCCCAAGCCCCAATTTGTGACCCCCCCCAGCCCCATTTCCAACCCCAAGCTCCACGTCCAGCCTCTCCCGCCCCATTTGGAGCCCCCCGCGCCCGTCCGAGCCCCCCCGGCTCCCCACGCACCTCCCTCAGTGCGGCACCGACCCCGCTCCGCGCCTGCGCCCTCCGCGCGCTCTCATTGGCTGAGCCCCGCGCATCTGAGCCTTCCTATTGGCTAAACTCCGCGCCGCTGCGCTCCGCTTTTCACCTCCCCCCCGGCCCCCACCCGCCCGGCGCAGAGGTTCCGGCAGCGCCCGCCATAGCCTTTCATTGTCGCCGCAGACGCCGCCATTCGCGCCGCGGGGCTGCCCCGAGGGGAGCGGGGGTGAGTGTAGCTCCCCTCGGGGTGCTCCCGGTTCCTGCGGGCAGCTACGGTGCGGGTGGGACGGGAGGGCGAGGCGGGGATGGCGTGTGCGACGCCCTGTGGTGTCCGGGTCCTCCCCCCAACACTGGGGATGGCCGTGGGGGAATTCCCTCCTGGAGGTTCCTTAATCCCGGTGTTCCCTTAGCGCTCCCTGAGGGAGGAATTCCCTCATTGATGTCCCATAATTCCCAAATTCCCTTGGAGCTCTGTGAGGGAGGAATTCCCTCATGGAAATGCTTTAATCCTACTGCCATATCCCGGTGTTCCCTGGAGCTCTGGGGAGGGAGGAAATTCCTCATGGATGTCATTTAATTCCAATATTCTCTTGGAGATCTCTGAGGGAAGACTTCCCTCATCGATGTTCCTTAATTTTGATATTCCCGTGGAGCTCTGTGAGGGGAGAATTCCCTCACAGAGAAAACACATATCCCTTGGAGTTCACTGAGGGAGGAATTCCCTCATGGATTTCCCTTAATTCCAATATTCTCTTGGAGCTCTGCAAGGGAAAACTCCCTCATGGATGTCCCTTAATCCCAGTGCTCCCATTGAGATCTCTGAGGGAGGAATTCCCGCATGGAAATTCTTTATTCCCACTGTGATATCCCTGTGTTTCCTTAGAGCTCCATGAGCGAGGAATTCCCTCATGGATGTTCCTTAATTTCGATATTCCCTTGGACATCTCTGAGGGTGGAATTCCCTCATGGATGTTCCTTAATTTTGATATTCCCTTGGAGATCTCAGAGGGAAGAATTCCTTCATGGATTTCCCTTAATCCTGGTGCTCCCTTGGAGATCTCGGAGGGAAAAATTCCCTCATGGAAATTCTTTATTCCCACTGCCATCTCCCTTGGAGATCTGTGAGGGAGGAATTCCCTCATTGATGTCCCATAATTTCCATATTCCCTTGGAGCTCTGTGAGGGGAGAGTTCCCTCATGGAAATGCTTTAATCCCACTGCCATATCCCAGTGTTCCCTTGGAGATCTCGGAGGGAAGAATTTTCTCATGGGTGTCCATTAATTCCAGTATTCTCTTGGAGCTCTGTGAATGAAAATCCCCTCATGGATTTCCCTTAATCCCAGTGTTCCCTTGGAGATCTCTGACAGAGGAATTCCCTCATTGATGTCCCATAATTCCCATATTCCCTTGGAGCTCTGTGAGGGGGGAATTCCCTCATGGAAATCCTTTAATCCCACTGCCATATCCCTGTGTTTCTTTGGAGCTCCCTGAGGGAGGAATTCCCTCATGGATGTCCCGTAATTCTGATATTCCCTTGGGAATGTGTGAGGGAGGAATTCCCTCATGGAGGTTCCTTAATCCCGGTGTTCCCATGGAGACCTCTGAGGGAGGAATTCCCTCATGGAAATCCTTTAATCCCACTGCCATCTCCCTTGGAGATCTGTGAGGGAAGAATTCCCACATGGATTTCCGTTCATTCCAATATTCTCTTGGAGCTCTGTGAAGTAAAATTCCCTTATGGATTTCCCTTAATCCCAGTGTTCCCATTGAGATCTCTGAGGGAGGAATTCCCACATGGAAATTCTTTATTCCCACTGTGATATCCCAATGTTTCCTTAGAGCTCCATGAGCGAGGAATTCCCTCATGGATGTTCCTTAATTTCGATATTCCCTTGGACATCTCTGAGGGGGGGATTCCTTCATGGATGTTCCTTAATCCTGGTGTTCCCCTGAAGATCTCGGAGGGAGGAATTCCCCCATGGGAATCCTTTAATCCCACTGCCATCTCCCTTGGAGATCTGTGAGGGAGGAATTCCCACATGGAGGTTCCTTAATTCCCATATTCCCCTGGAGATCTGTGAGGGAGGAATTCTCTCATGGATTTCCGTTCATTCCAATATTCTCTTGGAGCTCTGTGAAGGAAAATTCCCTCATGGATTTCCCTTAATCCTGGTGTTCCCTTGGAGATTTCTGAGGGAGGAATTCCCACATGGAAATCCTTTATTCCTACTGTGATATCCCAGTGTTTCTTTGGAGTTCCATGAGGGAGGAATTCCCTCATGGATTTCCCTTCATTCCAATATTCCCTTGAGCATCTCTGAGGGAAGAATTCCTTCATGGATGTTCCTTAATTTTGATATTCCCTTGGAGATCTCAGAGGGAAGAATTCCCTCCTGGATGTCCCTTAATCCTGGTGTTCCCTTGGAGATTTCTGAGGGAGGAATTCCCACATGGAAATCCTTTATTCCCACTGTGTTATCCCAGTGTTTCCTTAGAGCTCCATGAGCAAGGAATTCCCTCATGGATGTTCCTTAATTTCGAGATTCCCTTGGACATCTCTGAGAGAGGAATTCCCTCATGGATTTCCTTTCATTCCAATATTCCCTTGGAGCTCTGTGCAGGGAGAATTCCCTCATGGAAATCATTTTATCCTGCCACCATATCCCAGTGTTCCCTTGGAGACCTCAGAGGGAGGAATTCCCTCATGGATTTCCCTTAATCTCGGTGTTCCCTTGGAGCTCTGGGAGGGAGGAATTTCTTCATGGATGTCTCTTAATTCCAATATTCTCTTGGAGCTCTGTGAGGGAAAATTTCCTCATGGATGTCCCTTAATCCTAGTGTTCCCATGGAGATCTCCGAGGGAGGAATTTCCACATGGATGTCCCGTAATTCCGATACTCCCTTTGTGCTCCATGAGGGAAAATTCCCTCATGGTCATTCCTTCATCCCAATATTCCTTTGGAGCTCTGTGAGGGAGGAATTCCCTCATGGAGATCTCTAAATCCCCTTTTCCCGCAGTGTTTCCCAAATCCCATCCTTGCAGCCTCTTTGCTTCATTCCCTCTGTGCTCAGCCTTCCCCTTCCCTCTTTTTTTTGTTTCTTTCTCACTTTTCCCCCTATTTTTATTCTGCAATTGCTCCAAATCCTTGGGAAAAGCTCCGTGAGAAGTGAGAGGTGCCAGACATGGGAACAAAGGGATGATCCCAGAGCATTCCCAAATATTTCAGGAATTTCTTTCCCTCCACCCCTTCAATTCATTAATTCCTTGGGAATATCCCACTGAAATTTTCTTTTCCTGCTTTTTTAGGACAGAACCAGCTCTGACAAGAGGAAAAAACATCCCTAAAAAACATCTATTTCCCAGCTATCCCAAAAACCATGGAAAATCCAAATTATCCCAACATCTATTCCCCCTCAATTTCCCTATGATTTTCCACGCTTTTAAAGCCTCAAATCCCATTTTTAGCAGGGATTTTTTTTTGGGATTATTTTTCCAAATTCCTTGGCTCAGCCAGGAATTTTTTTCCAGCCTGCATGGACAGAGCAACCTTTGCCTGTTCCACCGCTTTTTTCCGGGATTTTGGGAATTCTTCTCCGGGTGCTCTCCCCGGGGGCCACGTAGATTTTATTGACAAAGCCGATTCCTTCACTTATTCCGATTTTTTCCGGGATTATCTCATTCCCAACCATCCCTGCATTTTCTCAGCCAAGTTCACTGAGGATTGGGGCAGCAGGAAAAATTGGGTGACGTGGGATGGGAAACCCAACTTTGAGCATCTCCTGCAGAAGTTTGGTAAGTCCTGGGATTTTTTCCCAAATCCTAAAGGATTCAGTACTTTAGGACTGAATTTTTAGGATAAAAGCACTAAAAAAAACAAAATTCCAAGATTTTCCTAAACTAATACATGGGTTTTTTCCCATTTATTCACTCCCAAATTTTATTTTTTATTTATATCTAAATAAATTTAAAATCTTGGAGAAATTAATTATACCAAATCCTAAAGGATACAGCTTTACAGGATTGAATTTTAGGGATAAAAGCAATTTAAAAACCCTGAATTCCAAGTTTTTATCCTAAATTAATCCATGGATTTTTTTTCCATGGGAAACCCAACTTTGAGCATCTCCTGCAGAAGTTTGGTAAGTCCTGGGATTTTTTTCCAAATCCTAAAGAATTCAGCTTTTTAGGATTTAATTTTAGGGATAAAAGCACTAAAAAACGCCAATTTCCAAGCTTTTGTCCAAATTAATCCATGGATTTTTCCCATTTCTTCACGGTCTGGTTTGCAGATTCCAAGCTGAAATGTATTCCCCCATTTTCTTTATAATTTATTACTTAAATCAATTTAAAATCTTGGATAATTTAATTATTCCAAATCCTAAATTATTCCAATCCTAATCAATACCTCCCTCCTAATGCATTTAAGGGGAAAATTCCCTTTAAAAGAAAAAAACTGAAAAATTCAGGTCACAGCAAAGAAAAACCAGGAAAATTTGGGGCACATGGAATAAACAGCAGGAAAATCCAGGTCACTTAAAATAAACAACTCTGGATTTGGATGGTGTTTCCCTGGAATATTGGGATGGATCCTTTGGAATATTTGAAGCCTGGAATTCCGTGGGGATGAGATTGAGGTGGAGATGATTTGATGGGTCCTCCTCATTCCTGAGGAAAATTCCTGAGAGATTTGAAATTCCTGAGGAAAATTCCTGAGAGAATTCTGCAGGGATGAACTTTAGGGAGGTGATTTGATGGGTCCTCCTCATTCCCGAGGAAAATTCCTGAGGGATTTGTAAATTCTGGATCGTGTTCCCCTGTTATGATGGTTCTGGAACATTGGGATGGGTCCTCTGGAATATTTGAAGCTTGAAATTCTGAAGGAATGAGTTTGAGGGAGGTGATTTGATGGGTCCTTCTCATTCCCAAGGGATTTGTAATTTCTGGATCATGTTCCCTTGGAATGTTGGTTCTGGAATATTGGGATGGTTCCATTGTAATATTTGAAGCCCAGAATTCCATGGGGATGAGCATTAGGGAGATGATTTTACGAGTCTTCCTCATTCCCGGGGAAAATTCCTGAGGGATTTGTAATTCCTGGATTTTGTTTCCCTGGAATGATGGCTCTGGGATATAGAATATTCCTTTGGAATGTTTGAAGCCTGGAATTTATTCCATGGGGATGAGCTTGAGCAAGATGATTTGATGAATCCTCCTCATTCCTGAGGAAAATTCCTGAGGGATTTTTAATTCCTGGGTCATGTTCCCTTGGAATGATGGTTCTGCAATATTGGGATGGTACCTCTGGAATATTTTGAAGCCTGGAATTCTGCAGGGATGAGCTTGAGGGAGGTGATTTGATGGGTCCTCCTCATTCCCAAGAGATTTGTAAATTCTGGATCGTGTTCCCCTGGAATGATGGTTCTGGAACATTGGGATGCTTCCTTTGGAATATTTAAAGCCTGGAATTCCACGGGGATGAGATTGAGGTGGAGATGACTTGATGAATCCTCCTCATTCCTGTGGAGAATTCCCAAGGGATTTGTAATTCCAGGAGAAGCCGTGGTGCCCGTTGCCAACTGTGATGTCAAGGAATACAATTCCAACCCCAAGGAGCAGCTGCCCTTCAAGGAATACGTGGAATATTGGCGGGAATACATCAGGAACGGCTACCGCTCCCCCCGGGGCTGCCTCTACCTCAAGGACTGGCACCTGAGCAGGTCAGGGCTCATTCCCAACACTCTGGCACTGGGAAGGTTCCTCTGGAGAAGCTAAGGATCCATGGAATCCTCAGAGCCCCTTTCAGAGCCTAAAGGGGCTCCAGAAAAGCTGGAGAGGGATTTGGGATAAGCATGGAATGACAGGACCCAGGGAATGGCTTCCCACTTAATTTATGAAGGAATTCTGGGTTGGGATGGAATTCCCAGAGAAGCTGCTCCATCCCTGGAAGTGCCCAAAGCCAGCTTGGAGCACCCTGGGATAGTGGGAAGTGTCCCTGGTGTGAGGTTGGAACTGGATGTTCTTTAGGATCCCATCCAACCCCAAAAATTCCATGATTCCATGATTTTCAGTTGTTCCAGTTGGGAAGCAGACAAGCTCAGCATCAGCGCAGAGGGAAAATATTCCAGCATTCTCTGAGGGATTCCAAAGCCTTGGACCCCAGCTCCAAAAAGAGCTCAGAATTCCTCAAATCCCCAATATTCCAGGCTAATGTCATTCCCTCAGCTTCATTCCCAGCTTTTATTCCAAGCTCAAGATCCATTTAAACTCAATTTGGGCAGGAATTCCTGGCTGGCAGGGTAGGGAGGGGCTGGGATGGAACTCCCAGAGCAGCTGTGGCTACCCCTGGATCCCTGGCAGTGTCCAAGGCCAGGAGCTGCCTGGGACAGTGGGAATTGTCCTTGTCCGTGGAATGGGATGATCCTTAAGGTCCCTTCCCACCCAAACCATTCCATGTTTTCTCCCTATGGAAAATGGCACTGGAACAGCTCCTACAGTCAGACCTGGAGTGGGATTTGAGTTGGGATTATTCCATGTTGGATTTGGGATCCTTTCGTATCCATTGGCTTTTCCGGGAACATTCCCACTCCTACAAGTTGCCTTCCCCCAGCTCTGCCTTTCCTTCTCCAGCTGGAAAAGAACCTTGGGAAGGAATTTTCCCTGTGGGAATGGGGAGGGGCTGGGATGGAATTCCCAGAGAAGCCGTGGCTGCCCCTGAATCCCTGGAAGTGCCCGAGACCAGCTTGGAACAATCTGGGATAGTGAAAATTTGGGATAAGCTGCTCCTTCAACTCCCTTCCACCCCAAACCCCTGGAATTCCATCCTAAAGGATCCACCTTGCTCTTCCCACTGCATTTGGGGGATCCCGTTTTCCCGAGCTGCTTTTCCAAGTGTTTGTGTTTTCCAGAGCTTTTCCAGATCAGGATGTTTACACCACTCCCGTGTATTTTTCCTCGGATTGGCTCAACGAATATTGGGATGCCGTGGCTGTGGATGATTTTAAGTTCGTCTACATGGGACCCAAGGGATCCTGGTAAGGCTCTCATCCCAAAAAACTCCTTTTCCACCTAAATATCCCAGGAAATTATCCCATTATCCATCAGGATAACCAGACAGGTCTCCCAGTGTCCCAGCTGGCTCTGGGTGGGAGGGGAAAAGGAAAACCCCAAATTGTGCCCACAAAAAAAAAAGAAAGGATCTGGGAGATTAGAGGAGAAATTCCCTTGGGATCAGTCACTTGGAATGTGCAGGAATAACTCCGGTGTTTTCCAGGGGAAAATTCCAGGTGAAAATTCCAGGCCAGTATTGGTTCTAAAGTTGCATTTGGGGTGTTTTTATCAGAATTTCCTGCCCTTAAGGATTTTTGGGATAAATTAAAGAGAAGCACAAAGGATATAAAACACTCAATTATCCAGCCAGAATTCCATCAGGAATTTTGGGATCAGAATCCACATAATGCCCTATTAATAACCAAAACTCCCATCATCCCACCAAAATTCCATGAGGAATTTTGGAAAAGGTATGGATACAGTGGCTTTTTAGTAGCCAAAACTCCATAATCCATCCGAAATTCCATGAGGAATTTTGGAATCAGTATCCATATAATGGCCTTTTAATGGCCAAAACTCCATAATTAATCTGAAATTCCATCAGGGATTTTGGGATCAGTATGGATACAGTGATTTTCTAATAGCCAAAACTCCCATCATCCGACTGAAATTCTGTGAGAAATTTTGGGATCTGTATGGATACAGTGGCCTTTTATAACCAAAACTCCATAATCCAACTGAAATTCCATGGGGCATTTCAGAATCAGTATCCACGTAATGCCCTATTGATAACCAAAACTCCCATCATCCAACCAAATTTCCATCAGGAATTTTGGGATCAGTATGGATACAGTGGCCTTTTAATATCCAAAACTCCATCATCCAACCAAAATTCCATGAGGAATTTTGAGATCAGTGTCCACATAATGCCCTATTAATAATCAAAACTCCCATCATCCAACTGAATTTCCATCAGGAATTTTGGGATCAGTATCCATATAATGGCCTTTTAATAATCAACACTCTCATCATCCAGCCAAAATTCCATGAGAAATTTTGGGATCAATATCCATATATTGACCTTCTATTAGCCAAAACTCCGTAATCCAACTGAAATTCCATGAGGAATTTTGGGATCAGTATCCATATAATGGCCTTTGAATAATCCAAACCCCGTAATCCAACTGAAATCCCTCATGGAATTTTGGGATCAGCTTCTCAACGACTCGAATCCCTATTGGAATTTTTCGGGATTGATTCCCGCCCATGCCTGATTTTTCCCAGGACGCCGTTCCACGCCGACGTCTTCCGCTCCTACAGCTGGTCAGCCAACGTCTGTGGCAGGAAGAAATGGCTCCTGTATCCTGCGGGACAGGAGGAATTCCTGAAGGATCGCCACGGGAATCTCCCCTTTGACGTGACGGCTCCGGATCTCCGGGATAAGAGGATTTATCCGCGCTACAGCCAGAGCCAGCCCCCTCTGGAAATTCTCCAGGAAGCCGGAGAGATCGTCTTCATTCCCAGCGGGTGGCACCACCAGGTTCATAACCTGGTGAGGGCATGGATCCCGCTGGGAATTGCTCTTGGATCGGGAAGTGGGATCCCAAAGGTTTTGTTGGGATGGATGGAAATTGGGAATTCCAGGGAAAAGGTTGATCTGTTCTCCTGGGTGATGTTGGGAGGTTTGGAATGGTTTTCCCAGAGAAGCTCTGTCCCTGGAAGTGTCCAAGGGTAGCTTGGATGAGGCTTGGGGCACTCTGGGAGAGTGGGAATGGGATGGTCCCTAAGGTCCTTTCCCACCCAAACCATTCCAGGAATTCCATGGCATAGAACTGGGATAAGGAGGAGGAAGATCATGGGATAAAGGAAGAGGAAAGGATGGAAATCCTTCCCAGGAAGGAGGAATTCCAGCTTGGAGCACCATGGATAGTGGGAAGCATCCCTGCCCATGCAATGAGATGATCCTTAAGATCCTTTAAGATGGGATTTTTGGAGTGGCACATTCCATATTATCATTCCTAATAACTTAATTAGGGACATTTTGGGTTGCTCAGGATTTTTGGAGCAGCACATTCCATATCATCATCTCTAATAACTTAATTAGTGACTAATTACTAATTATCCATGGATTATCCCAAATTTTTCCCTCAGGAAGACACCATCTCCATCAACCACAGCTGGGTCAGGGGCAGCATTTTGGGAATTAGGGACATTTTGGATTTCTAAAGAAGGAATCGGGTTTTTGGAGCAGCAAATTCCATATTATCATCCCTAATAACTTAATTAGTGACTAATTATCTGTGGATTATCCCAAACTTTTCTTTAATGAAGACACCATCTCCATCAACCACAGCTGGGTCAGCAGCTGCATTTTGAGAATTAGGGGCATTTTGGGAATTAGGGACATTTTGGGTTTCTAAAGAAGGAATCGGGTTTTTGGAGCAGCAAATTCCATATTATCATTCCTAATAACTTAATTAGTGACTAATTACTAATTACCTGTGGATTATCCCAAATTTTCCCCTCAGGAGGACACCATCTCCATCAACCACAACTGGGTCAATGGCTGCAACGTGGCCGTCATGTGGTGCTTCCTGCAGGATGAGCTGGCGGCCGTCCAGAGGGAGATCAGCCAATGGAAAGATCCCATGGATGATTGGCACCTCCAGTGCCAGGTACTCCCCAATCCTGGATTATCCAGGGAACCAGAATTCCGGCATTCTTGGAGTTCTCACAGCAGAATTTCTGTGGTTTTTAAGGAAGTAGGAGTTGGGGACAGCTTTGTTTTGTTGGGAAATATTCCTCCATAAAAGTTTGGGAATGCTGCCTGTAAAAGTTTGGGAATTGCTTCTGGTTGTTGGCTGTGTCCAGGTTGGAATGTTGGTTGGAAAGATGGAAAAGTTCAGGATCAGGAGAGCTGGGAATATTTACCTGGAGAAGGGAAAATTCCAGGGAGAGACCTCAGAGCCCCTTCCAGAGCCCAAAGAGGCCCCAGAAAAGCTGGAGAGGGATTTGGGATAAGCATGGAATGACAGGACACAGGGAATGGCTTCCCATTGGAAAAATGGGGATTTAGGTGGGATTTTGGGAAGGATTCCTGGCTGGGATAGAATTCCCAGAGAAGCTGGGAAAGAATCCAGAAGACCAAACTCCATAATCCAACCAAAATTCCTTCCAAAATCTTCTGGATGAGAAAAATTCCAATTAATTTCTGGAAGCTGTTCCCTCTCCTTGGGTTGATTTCCTTCCAAAAATGAATATTTGGGAAAATTCCCACCGTTAATATTTGGGAAAGACAACTCAGTGTCTTTGGATCCAGAAGCAATTCCAATGAAAAAATTATTAAACATAATTATTTATGATTCCAGAGAATTCCTAAATCAAATTATAGGGATTTTTCCTGGATTTTTCCTGCTGTCATTCCCATTCTCACTCCATTTCCCCCTTTAGCTGATCATGAAATCCTGCACGGGCATCGACTACAAGGAATTCTACAACTTCCTCAAAGTCATCGCGGAAAACCGGATTTCCATCCTGGAGAAGGGCCTGGATGAGGAATCCTCATCCCAGAACAATTCCAAAGCTGCCATTTCCACCCTGGGAATGCTGCACGCCGTGTTTGACCTCAAGAGGACGGTGAAGGTGCTGAGCTCGTTAAGCGCTAACGAGGATTTCCGGAAGCTGGACCTGACTTCCCTGTCCCCTTCTCCGGAGGCTCTGCTCCAGCACCTGGAATCGGCCATAGACACAGCCCTGCTCTGAATTCCCGCTTTTCCAAGATGTTTTCCAAAGGGGTTGGAGGAAATGGACTTGGACAAGAGCTTCACTCCAGCAGGAGGAGGGAGAATGGGAGGAGGGAGAACATTTGGGAAGGAGGGAGAACATTCCCAAAGTTCTGAGTGGTTTGGGAGGAATTAAAGAAAAAACCATCCTAGCCAAAGGAAAATCCAAAATTTTTTAGGATTCTGAGCATCACTTCGGGAAAAAAAAATTCCCTGTGGATCACGTCTGGAAGTGGAATGAAGCAAATTCCCTGTGCTTAAGCTCAGCTTTTTTAAAACCTCTCTACTTCCTGATGCAACTCAGCTTTTCCATCCTTTTTTAGGGAATTCCAGCTGGTGAATTCCATGGAAGCCTGAGCTGGAGCCTGGATTTGGGGATGTTTATTCCATGTCTTCCAAAGTGGGATTTCCGAAGCTGAGACGCTCAGGATTAAATTTAATTGAACTCCAAACAAAACCTGCCTTGACTCAGGCAGGAATGGGAATGTGCTCCCAAAATTCCACACTCTATCCCAAGCCCCAGAATTCCCTCCAGGAAAGATCAGGAAAGTTCTGAGTGGTTTGGAGGAATTAGGGAAGAAAACCCATCCCAGCTAAAGGAAAATCCCAAATTTTTTAGGATTCTGAGCAGGCACTCAGGGAAAAATTCCTTGTGGAATTTTTTTGTGGATCCAGCACCTCCTGCATGCTTCCACAGCACAATTCCCACCCAGAATATTCCCAGTGGAACCTCCCCCTCCTGCTTTTCCTTGGAAAAATCCAAAAACCTGGAAGCACAAATGGCTGCACACTGTTACCTTCAGGCCTCGCTTGAATTCTTCCCGAAATCAAAGCCAAGAAAAACTTGGAATTTCGGGAAGTTTTAGGAAGTCAAACTGAAAATCCACCTAGTTTTCCTTGAATTCCTTGGAATTTTTACCCCCCCTGCACTTTGCATGTCCTTTTCCAGTAGGAATTTTGCATTTTTTCTTCATTCCCAAAAATATCAAGGAGCCGTTTTTCCTTAATTTAGGAAATTCACGGATTCCTGAAGACGACAAAGATTGGAATAAGGAGCACGCAGAGCCTGGAATCTTCAAAATTCCAAAGTTTTATTTAAATAAAAATTCCTGGCAAACTTCCAGTGAGAGTCTCTCGTTAATATATTAATTCTTAATTAGTTAATATAGTAATGAATCTGTTATTTATTAAGGGATAAAATTTGGGGAAAATGGGAGGAAAAAACCTGGGGGGTTTTGTTTTCCCGGAGTCACCTGGATAAGGCAAAAAAATTCCTTGGAAAAATGAAGAAATTCCTGGGAAAAATGACAAAAATCCCATTTATTTAAAGCTTTGGACTTCCAATTTTTCTTTATTCCCAAAAATATCAAGGATCCACTTTTCCTTCATTTAGAAAATTCCCAAATTCCTGAAAACACAGAAGATGGGAAGAAGGAGCACGTGGATCCTGGGATTTCTTCAAAATTCCAATTATTTTATTTAAATAAAAATTCCTGGCAATTTCCCATGGGATTCTCTCATTAAGATATTAATTCTTGTAATTAATCTGTTATTTATTAAATTATAAAATTCAGGAAAATGGGAGGAAAAAACCTGGGGGGTTTTGTTTTCCTCGGATAAGGCAAAAAAATTCCTTGGAAAAATGAAGAAATTCCTGGGAAAAATTAAGAAATCCCGAGGGAAAAAATGACAAAAAAATCCCATTTTTAGAAAGCTTTGGATATCCAATTCTTCATTTCCAAAAATATCAAGGAGCACTTTCCTTAATTTAGAAAATCAGGAAAATTTGGGAAAAAACAACAGGAAAAAGCTTGGGGAGTTTTATTGTCCTGGATAAGAAAAAAAATCCCAGGAAAAATAAAAAAATGGGATAAAAACTGTCAAAAATAAGATTTTTTAGGCTATTTTAAAATTATTTTGGGATGCTGGGAACAGGATCCCAAATATCCATTGGGAATATCCCAAAGATTGCTTTTCCAAAGGGAAATTCCAGCTCAGAGCACAAAGCACCTCTGGGGTGGGCAGAGCACAAATCCAGCTGGGATTGGAGCTTTTATTCCGTAATTTCTGGTTGTTTTCCTGGGATTTACCAAAATCCAGGAGAAATCCGTGTTTTTTCCAAGCCCTCCAGAATTCCAAGGTGTGGGATCACCCCTGAGGTCTCCCAAGGATAAATAAAAATCTTGGAGCATGGGAAAATCGGGAAATTTGGGAATAGCAGCTTCCAAATGGAATTGGAAAAGTCCTGAGTTGGGAAAAGTAGGAAAAGGAGTGGTGGGAAAAATCTCCTCTCATTCCAGAAATTTTTAGGAGTTTTGGGATGAGCTCTCCTTCCCAGTCCAAGAAATCCCATTAAAAATTGGGTTTTCCCAAAGAAATTCGTTCTTTTTCTGGGAATTCTCCAGTGCAAAAATAAAAACCCCATCCTGAGCAGGGAAAGGAGATTTTTCCTGGGAATTATTTTCAGGAAAAGGGGATAAAACTCAAAAAAAAAACCTTGGAGATGGAAATTCCAGCCCTTCCAGTGTTTTTGGGATCAGGAAAACCTCGGCTGGGGAGGAATTCTTCCCTTTAAAGGCAACCAGGGATAAAATTCCCGCTTTTTCCAGCGGGGTTTGGTCCAGAAAATTTGGGAAAATTCAGATTTTCCCCATGGATCAGGAACTGTGGGAGTTTTCCTTTGGATGGAGCCGGATCTTCTGGATGTGTTCATAGCACGACTGGGGAGGGAACAGAGTAAAAATCAGGGAAAAATTTGGGAATTCTGGGATCAAATCCAAGCTCCTGCAGGCAGAGAATCCCTGCTGATCCCAAGGAGAATTCCAACAGAATTCAGTCTCTCTGGAATTAAGGATTAGGATATTTTTCCAGACCATCAAGGGAATAAAATCCCAAAATTTTCATTCTAGAAAAACTGGAAGTTTGCTGGAATTCCTGGGAAAAATCCTCTTACCTCCAGTGCCGTCAGCAGGAAATCCAGCATTCCTCCCTGGTTGGTCGGATCCATCAAATCCCGGATCAGGTGGATTTCAGCTCCCAGGTGTTGGATCCTAGGGACAAACAAATCCCAAAATCCAGGAAAAATCTCAGGGCATATGGAGGGGTTGGAATTTTGGAGAGGAGGAGGAAAACTCTGGAATTCCAGTGCTGGTGCATCCGGATCTGCTGGAGGGATCTGGGATCTCGGAATTCCAGAATCCCAGAGTCCCAGAACTCCAGAATCATAGAACTCCAGGTTTCCAGAATCATAGAATTCCAGAATCTCAGAATCCCAGAATTCCAGAATCCTGGAATCCCAGAGTCCTGGAACTCCAGATTTCCAGAATCATAGAATTCCAGAATCACAGAATCCAAGAATCTCAGAATCCCAGAATCCCAGCATCCCAGAATCCTGGGATCCCAGAACTCCGAAGTGTTTGGGGCTGGAAAGCTCCTTCAGGATGATCCATGAGCAAGGACTTCCCATTATCCCAATTTTTTCCAAGCGCTTCCCACCAGGAACACTTCCAGGGATGGAGCAGCCACAACTTGGGATGGTCCATCCCAAGAAAATTCCAGATCCATCCATAGGAAATTCCAATTGCTGGATGAAATTTTGGATTCCTCATCTCCCAACAGAATCCCAGTCCCTGCTGAGGATGGAATTCCAGAATCCCAGAATTCCAGAGTGTTTGGGGTTGGAAAGGCCCTTAAAGATGGTCCATAGGCAGGGACCTCCCACTATCCCAGTTTTCTGTGGGATAAGAGATGGAGACTCTGGAATTCTGGGATAAAAGGAATCTCATTTTCCATTAAAACCCTGGAATATCATTTGAGATAAGAGATAGACACTCTGGAATTCCAGGATAAAAGGAATCCCATTTCCATGAAATATCCTTTGGGATAAGAGATGGACACACTGGAATTCCAGGATAAAAGGAATCTCATTTTCCATGAAAACCCTCGAATATCATCTGGGATAAGAGATGAAAACGTTGGAATTCCAGGATAAAAGGAATCACTTTTTCCATTAAAACCCTGGAATATTTCCTGGGATAAAACATGGACACTCTGGAATTCCAGGATAAAAGGAATCTGATTTTCCATGAGATATCCTTCGGGATAAGGCACAGACACCCTGGAATTCCAAGATAAAAGGAATCCCATTTCCATGAAATATGCTTTGGGATAAAACACAGACACTCTGGAATTCTGGGATAAAAGGAATCTGATTTTTCCATGAAAACCCTGGAATATCCTTTGGGATAAGGCACAGATACCCTGGAATTCTGGGATAAGAGGAATCTGATTTTCCATGAAATATCCTTTGGGATAAAACACGAACACTCCAGAATTCCATCCGCACTTCACATCCCAAAAACCCACCCGCTCCTCTGGAAAAAATAAAAACCAAAACCAACAACACATCCAACCCCAAATCCCAAAAGTTTTCATTGGAATTCTTCCACCCGGAAACATTCCAGAGGGAGCAAATCCCACTCACTTGGCTCGGGACACGACGAACATGAGGAGCGGCAGGAGGTCGTCCATGGGCAGCCGGTACTCGGCGTCCAGCAGCCGCGACACCGTCAGCTCCAGCTCCTCGTACGTGCGCCGCAGGATCTCCAGCTTCTCCCGGGGATCCACCGTGGTGCTGCCGGGATAAAAGGGCGGTGGAAAAGCTGCACCCGGAAAAACGGGGTTTAGGAAAAAAAAAATAAGGGGTGAAAGGATTGATGGATTGGCTCCAAAGGGGAGGCACCAAGGTTGGGCCAGGAGATATTCTAGGGTGGAATGGGACATTCCTGGCATTTCCTATATTGGATGGGACATTCCTGGAATCTCCAATATTGGATGGGACATTCCTGGTATTTCCAATACAGAATGGAACATTCCTGGTGTCTCAAATATGGAATGGGACATTCCTGGTGTTTCCAATATTGGATGGGACATTCCTGGTGTTTCCAATACAGAATGGGACAGTCCTGGTGTCTCTCATATGGAATGGGACATTCCTGCTGTCTCTCATATGGAATGAGACATTCCTGGTGTTTCCAATATTGGATGGGACATTCCTGGAATCTCCAGTATTGGATGGGACATTCCTGCTGTCTCCCATATGGAATGGGACATTCCTGGGATCTCCCAAGTGGAATGGGACATTCCTGGAGATCCTCTTCCAAAGGATTTTCAGCTTCTCCCTGGGATTCACTGTGGTGTGGGGATAAAAGAGCCATGGAAAAGCTGCCTCTGGAAAAATGGAGTTTAGGAAAAAAAAAATCAGGGATGAAAGGATTGATGGATTGGCTCCAAAGGGTGGAGGAAAGAGGAGGCACCAAGGTGAGGCCAGGAGATATTCCAGGGTGGAATGGGACATTCTTGGTGTCTCCCATATGGAATGGGAAATTCCTGGTGTCTCCCGTATGGAATAGGACATTCCTGGGATCTCTCAAGTGGAATGGAAAATTCCTGGTGTCGCCCATTTGGAATGGGACATTCCTGGGATCTCCCATATGGAATCAGACATTCCTGGTGTCTCCCAAGTGGAATGGGACATTCCTGGAGATCCTCTTCCAGAGGATTTCCAGCTTTTCCCTGGGATCCACCATGGTGCTGCTGGGATAAAAGACCCATGGAAAAGCTGCATACAGGAAAACGGGATTTAAAAAAAAAAATAGGGATGGAAGGATTGATGGATTGGCTCCAAAGGGTGGAGGAAAGAGGAGGCACCAAGGTTGGGCCAGGAGATGTTCCAGGGTGGAATGGGACATTCCTGGGGTCTTCAGTATTGGATGGGACATTCCTGGTGTTTCCAACATGGAATGGGACATTCCTGGTGTCTCTCATATGGAATGGGACATTCCTGGGATCTCCCATATGGAATGGGACATTCCTGGGATCTCCAAGGTGGAATGGGACACTTGTGGTGTCTCCCATATGGAATGAGACATTCCTGGAGATCCTCTTCCAGAAGATCTCCAGCTTTTCCCTGGGATCCACCGTGGTGCTCTCGGGATAAAAGAGCCATGGAAAAGCTGTCTCTTGAAAAATGGGATTTAAAAAAATAAACCAGTTATGAAAGGATTGATGGATTGGCTCCAAAGGGTGGAGGAAAGAGAAGGCTCCAAGGTTGGGCCAGGAGATATTCCAGAGTGGAATTGGACATTCCTGGTGTCTCCCATATGGAATGGGACATTCCTGGTGTTTCCAATATTGGATGGGACATTCCTGGGATCTCCAATATTGGATGGGACATTTCCAGTGTCTCAAATATGAGATGGGACACTCCAGGTGTCTCCCATATGGAATGAGACATTCCTGGAGATCCTCTTTCAGGGGATTTCCAACTTTTCCCTGGGATTCACCGTGGTGCTGTCAGGATAAAAGAGCCATGGAAAAGCTGCCTCTGGAAAAACGGGATTTAAAAAAAAAACAACAATTAGGGATGAAAGGACTTCAGGAGATTTGGAGTTCATGGATTGGCTCCAAAGGGTGGAAGAAAGAGGAGGCACTGAGGTTGGGCCAGGAGATATTCCAGGGTGGAATGGGACATTCCTGGGATCTCCCATATGCAATGGGACATTCCTGGTGTTTCTAATACGGAATGGGACATTCCTGGTGTCTCTCATATGGAATGGGACATTCCTGGGATCTCCAGTATGGAATGGGACATTCCTGGGATCTCCCGTATGGAATGGGACATTTGAGGATTTGAGGAATTCTGAGCTCTTTTGGAAACCGGAGGCCAAGGCTTTGGAATCCCTCAGGGAATGTTGGAATATTTTCCCTCTGCGCTGATGCCGAGCTCGTCTGCTTTGCCTCAAAACCCCAACTGGAACAATTCAAAATCAGGGAATCATGGAATTTTTGGGGTTGGATGGGATCCTAAAGAACATCCAGTTCCAACCCCATGGCAGGGACACTTCCCACTATCCCAGGGTGCTCCAAGTGTCCAGCCTGGCCTCGGACACTTCCAGGGATCCAGGGGCAGCCACAGCTTCTCTGTGAATTCCATCCCAGCCCTCCCCACATTCCCAGCCAGGAATTCCTTCCCAGGGAGTATCTGTGGGAAGTGAATATGCTGAGCAGGGAATTGCTGGATTTCATTATTGATGTCTTCATGAAATTTTGGAGGGAAAAATTCCATGGAATTTGCTTTGAACCAGAAAGCACATCCCAAACAACTTTTCCTTAAATAATGAACAGAATGGCCCAGGAATGCTTTTGAAACAGGTGCAAATTCCTGGCATTTCCCAAAAAAAAAACCACCTGGATTTCAGTGGGAAGAGCTGGGCAGGGACTCACATGAGCTTCTGCAGGCACTCGGTGGCAGACAGGAAACATTTATCCTTGATCAGGGAGCGCCTCTGGAAAAGAGACAGGGATACCTTTGGAATATTGGGGGCAGAGATTCCAGAGCCATCCCACAAAATCTCCATGGAAATCCACAGGCAGAGCCTCTGGATGGCAACTTATCGTGGAGCTCGGATTGCTGGGATTCATTGGGAGAGGCTTTGTCCTCATCCAAGCCCAATTCCATGCCCCATTCCCATTCCCGGCTGGCTCTGAGGGTTTTCCTTACCTGGTTGGAGGTCAGGGTGAGGTCTTTGAGAGGCCACAGGTGCCTGGAAAGGGAAAAGTGGGATTTAGGATGGATTCCTTCCTGAATCCCATCGGTTTTTCCATCTCCTCCTCCAAGGTGCTGCCAAAGCCTCGGAGCCTCCACTTGCTCCTCTCCTGGCCCTGCTCCAGGTGGGATTTGCCTCAGGAACCTGGGAGCTCCCATCCCATGGATCCACTTCCCTGGGAGCTCCCATCCCATGGATCCACTTGCATCAGAGCTCCCATCCCATGGATCCACTTCCCTGGGAGCTCCCATCAGAGTTTGCATTCCTCAGGGATGATCCTGGGATAATCCATGAGAAATTTTGGCACTTTAGGATCCAGTTCCTCTCATTTCTTTTGAATGGAATCCAGTTGAGACCCTGGATCTGCTGTGCTCCTGAAATCCTGGAGGAAAATTCCCAAACTGCTTCCCATCACTTCCAGAGGTGGATCCAGGAGCAGGAATGGACGAGGGAAACATCTGCCTCCACTTTTTCCATCTTTTCACATTTCCACATTTTAACAGGGAATACCCTGGAATGAACATTCCTTTTCCAAGATATTTATCAATTCCAGATGATTTGGAGCAAAAAATTTGGAATTTTCCACACAAAAATGAGGATTAGTAGGGATAACAGCAGTTTTCCAGTACCAATTCTCCTTCCAACCAAACATTCCCAAGAAGGAATTCTGGGAGAAACTCCAGTGAAAAACTGGGAAAAACCAATGATGAATCCAGCAACAACTCAACCTTTCTGGGATTTTCCCTGGGGATGGAAAAATCCCACTTACTTCTGCACATCCAGGAATTCCAGGAGCTGGATATCCGGGAACAGGCTGAGCTCCACGATTCCCTGGCAGTAGAGCTCATCCTCCCGCTGGTGCTGGAGCATGTAGAGCATGGAGAGCTCGGGATAGAATCCAGGCAGGATCAGAGGCAGCACCAGGCTGGGGCCCTTCCCGAGACTGGAAAACAGGAAAAAAAACAACTGTGATTTTCCAGGGAAATCCATGTGGATATTCCCAAACCCATGGAAGAGGCATTTCTGAGGGGTTCTCCTTGTTTTCCACTCTTCCAAGCTTGGCACGGTTGGGTTGCAGCCACAAGTTGATCCAAGAGGGTCTGGTGCTCCAGGAGATCTCCAGGGAATTCCCTGGGAAAAACCAGGAGCTCCAGATCTCTGGAGTCACCAGGAAAACCTGGAGCTCCAAGAGATCTTTGGAGCCACTGGGAAAAACCTGGAGCAGCAGGAAACCTCCAGGAAATTCACTGGGAGAAACCTGGAGCTCCAGATCTCCAGAGTCCCTGGGAAAACTGGGAGCAGCAGGACATGTCCAGGAAATTCACTGGGAGAAACCAGGAGCTCCAGATCTCTGGAGTTACCAGGAAAAATCTGGAGCTCCAGATCTCCAGAGTCACCAGGAAAACCTGGAGCTCCAGGAGATCTTTGGAGTCCCTGGGAAAACCGGGAGCAGCAGGAGACCTCCAGGAAATTCACTGGGAGAAACCTGGAGCTCCAGATCTCTGGAGTTACCAGGAAAAACCTGGAGTTCCAGATCTCCAGAGTCACCAGGAAAACCTGGAGCTCCAGGAGATCTTTGGAGTCACTGGGAAAAACCAGGGCACTAATCCTGGCTCAAACAGACAAAGGCTGAGCGCTAAGCCTGGCTCAAAGACACAAACACAAAAGTCTGGGCGCTAAGCCTGGCTCAAGGACACAAAGTCTGGGCACCAAGCCTGGCTCAAACACAGGGCGCTACGCCTGGCTCAAGCAGACAAACATGAGTTCAGCACTTCCTGAATGTCAGGACCCCTGGTAAACCCCACCGGGATCTGAACGCGGAACCTCCGGAGGTGCCACCAACCTGGGATCCACATCCTCCGAGGGCGCGCGGCCCTTCCGCTCCAAGGCCACCCGGAGCAAAGCCCTGGAGAGCAAAAACAAGGATTAGTTCTTTCCCTGGCTTTATTTAAGGATAATTTGCTCCCAAAGGAGGAGCTGTCCCAGCACCCAGTGAGAGATCAGTGAAAATCCCTGGAATTCCGGCAGTTGTTGCAGTGTTTGAGGGGTTTCTGCTGGAGCAGCGGATGCACCAGGAATGGCTGAGAATTCCAGAATTTCCATGGATTCTAAAGAGCACAGTGGTCACAATTCCTGATCCCACTCTGGAAAAGCAGCTGGGCTTTTTCTTGATTTCCCAGAGAATGCTGGAATGGTTCGGGTTGGATTTTAGGAAGGAATTCCTGGCTGGGAGTGTGGGGAGGGGCTGGGATGGAATTCCCAGAAAATCTGTGGCTGTCCCTGGATCCCTGGAAGTGTCCAAGGAGAGGCTGGATGGGGCTTGGAGCACCCTGGGATAGTAGGAAGGGACGAGCTGGATGAGCTTTCCAACCCAAAGCATTCCATGATTCCATTTTTCCTTCAGTCATGGATTTCCAGCCACAGGGATTTGTGCTCTGATTGACATTGTCACCTCGAGGAAGCAACTCTGCCAGGAACTCCCAAAGACTCCCAGGAATTCTCAAGAACTCCCAAGAATTGCAAAGGACTCCCAAGAATTCAGAAGAATTCCCAAGAATTACAAAGAACT
The DNA here is from genome assembly GCA_035221435.1 of Sphenopsis melanotis. Taxonomy (NCBI): domain Eukaryota; kingdom Metazoa; phylum Chordata; class Aves; order Passeriformes; family Thraupidae; genus Sphenopsis; species Sphenopsis melanotis. The sequence continues at coordinate 1,506,268 of JAWMRF010000115.1, read as the reverse complement.
CCCAGGAGTTCTCAAGAATTCCCAAGAATTACAAGGAACTCCCAAGAATTCAGAAGAACTCCCAGGAACTCCCAGGAACTCCCAGGAACTCCCAGGAACTCCCAGGAACTCCAAAGAAAACAGGAACACAAATAAGGCCCAGCTCCTAATCCCACGATCCCAAAGATCCATTCCACGCTCCCACCCCATGGAAAAGCTCCAGGCTGGACTCACTGGTAGAATTCCCAAATTTTCTTGGAGTAGAACTTGACCTCCTCCTGCGCCATGGCCAGCAGGTGCCGGTTGGCCCCGATCCCGGAATACGTCGCCTGGAACGCCACGGTCAGAGCCCTGAGCAGCTTTCCCAAGGGATGCAGGGAGGATTCCAAAGCCTGGAAAATCCAATTTCATGGATCAGGAGGAGAGGGGAAAACCCCAAAGGGCACCTGGATTTCCCCAAGAATTCCCAGCTGGAATTTGGGATATTTTGGATGCCGTAAATGCTCTCTGCTCCCTTTTCCAGTTGGGATTTGCTGGGATATTCCAGAGGGAACAAAAGGTGCTCCAGGAAAAAGTGGATGAGGGAAAAATAACCTTGCTATTTATTAGATAAATTCTTTATTATTAATTTTTCTATTCTATAAATTCTCTGTTTTTTAAACAAATTATCTATTTATTATAACATTCTTTATTATTAAATTCTCTATTTACTAATAAATCTTCTATTATTAAAATCTCTATTCATTATATAAATTCTTTATTCTTAAATTCTCTATTATTAAAGTCTCTATTCTTAAATTCTCTATTATAGAAATTCTTTATTTATTCATAAATTCTCTATTATATAAATTTTCTATTATTAAATTGTCTATTTATTATTAAATTATCCATTATTAAATTATCTATTAATTCTCCATTATTAAATTAGTTATTATAGTAAATTCCCAATTTATTATTTAAATCTCCCTAATTAGATTGTCTATTTATTATTAAATGCTTTATTATTAAATTCTCTATTATTATATTCTTTATTATTCAATTTACGGATTATATAAATTCTCTATTTATTACATATTCTCTATTTATTATTAAATTCCCTTCTTTAAATATAAATTCTTTTATTAGTAAATTCCTTATTTATAATATAAATTCTTTATTATTTAATTCTCTATTTTTTAATAAATTCTCTACTATGAAATTATTTCTTCTATAAATCCTCTGTCAATCAATTATTTATCATCAAATCCTAGATTTTGATCATTTTAATAATGAAAATTTTAATAATTTCTGATAATTTTATTGAATAATTTCAATCCTCACCTTCTCCAAATAACTCTGGAGCGACTCCGGCTCCTGGTGCTCAACGAGATCTTCCAAGATCTCCTCAATTTTCCAGGAAATCTCCTCAGAGCCTCTGGAAAAACAAGAATTGAGGGAAAACCACCCATGAATAAACCCCAACTAGCAAATTCCAAAGAGGCATTAAAATAATTTCAATAAATTAATTTTTTATGGGTGTGGATTAATCTCAGCAGCAAAAATTCCAACTGAGGCGGGAAATTCCTGCTCCTTTTTCCTGAGCGGGACCAACTGGAAAATTCTTGGAATTACACAACACTCCTGAGTGGGAATGAGGGTCTGCATTCCCAACAGGAATTCCTGGGATTTCCTCTTGGACAGAACAGGAATTCCTGGAATTCCCTCAGTAAAAGCTCCAGTTCCTTTGGCAGAACAGGAATTCCTGGGATTCCTACATTGGCAGAACAGGAATTCCCGGGATTTCCTCAGGGATTCCTGAGATTTCCTCAGTACCTTTGGCAGACCAGGAATTCCCAGGATTTCTTCTTCAGCAGAACAGGAATTCCTGGAATTCCCTCAGTAAAAGTTCCTGTTCCTTTGGCACAACAGGAATTCCCGGGATTCCCACATTGGCAGAACAGAAATTTCTAGGATTTCCTCAGGAATTCCTGGGATTCCCTCATTGGCAGAAAAGGAATTCCCGGGATTCTCTCTTTGGCAGAACAGGAATTCCCGGGATTTTCTCTTTGGGGGAAAAGGAATATCTGGGATTCCCTCATTGGCAGAACAGGAATTCCTGGGATTTCCTCAGGGATTCCTGAGATTTCCTCAGTACCTTTGGCAGAACAGGAATTCCCGGAATTCCCTCAGTAAAAGTTCCTGTTCCTTTGGCAGAACAGGAATTCCTGGGATTCCCACATTGGCAGAACAGGAATTCCTGGGATTTCCTCAGGGATTCTCAGGATTCCCTCATTGGCAGAACAAATATTCCCGGAATTTCCTCAGGAATTCCCAGGATTTCCTCATTGGAAGAACAGAATATTCCCAGGATTTCCTCACAAATTCCCTGGATTTCCTCAGGGATTCCTGGGATTTCCTCATTGGAAGAACAGAATATTCCCAGGATTTCCTCACGAATTCCCGGGGTTCTCTCTTTGGCAAAACAGATATTCCCAGGATTTCCTCAGGAATTCCCAAGATTCCCTCAGTACCTCTGGCAGAACAGATATTCCCAGGATTTCCTCAGGAATTCCCAGGATTCCCTCACTGGCAGAACAGATATTCCTGATTTCCTCAGGAATTCCAGGGATTCCCTCAGTACCTCTGGCAGAACAGATATTCCTGGGATTTCCGCAGCTCCTTGCTGGTTTGGATGTGGAATCCTGTGAAAGATTCCTCCATTTCCTCCTTGCAGCCAGAATGGAGGAATTCCAGGAATTGCTCGAAGATTCCCGTCCATCTCTTCTCCACAGGGAATTCTTTGAGGCCCAGCTGGCTGGAAAACAACACAGGATTGGGATTTTCCATGGTCTTCCCAAATTCTTGTGGATTTCCTCCTCAAATATGGGAATGTTCTCTGGGATTTGATGGAAACACAGTGCTGGGAGAGCTGGGAATGTTTTCTTGGAGAAGGGAAAATTCCAGGGGCTCCAGGAGAGCTGGAGAGGGACTTGGGATAAGGGATGGAGGGACAAGACACAGGGAATGGGTTCCCATTGGAAAAATGGGGATTTAGATGGGATTTTGAGAAGGAATTCCTGGCTGGGATGGAGGATCCCATCCCAAGGACCCCGTTCCCAAGGATCCCGATGATCCCATCCCGAGGACCCTGTTCCCAAGGATCCCAAGGATTCCATTCCCAAGGACCCCGTTTCCCCAGGATCCCATTCTGAGGATCCAATTCCAAGGATCTCTTCCCGAGGATCCTGTTCCCAAGAACCCCGAGGATCCCGTTCCTGAGGACCCCATTCTCCAGGATCCCATCCCAAGGATCCCGTTCCTGAGGATTCCGTTCCCAAGGACCCCATTCCCCAGGATCCCAAGGACCCCACTCCCAAGGGCCTTGTTTCCCCAGGATCCCATTCTGAGGATCTAATTCCAAGGATCGATCTCTTCCCGAGGATCCCGTTCCTGAGGACCCCATTCTCCAGGATCCCATCCCAAGGATCCCGTTCCTGAGGACCCCATTCCCCAGGACCCCAAAGATCCCCATTCCCCAGGACCCCATTCCCCAAGACCCCAAAGATCCCCATTCCCCAGGACCCCATTGTTCCCCAGGACCCCATTCCCCAGGATCCCAAGGACCCCATTCCCGAGGACGCCGTTGTTCCCCAGGGCCCCAAGGATCCCCAGGACCCCGTTGCTCCCCAGGACCCCAAGGACCCCATTGTTCCCCAGGACCCCATTGATCCCCCAGGACCCCAAGGATCCCCAGGACCCCGCTGCTCCCGCTCTCACTCGGGCTGTCTCTGGGGCTCAGGGGCCGTGCTGAGCACGCCGTGGGTGCTGAGCCCGCGGCCACCCCGCGAGCTGAACGTCCCCTGCAGCACGAAGCCGTTGGCCAAGGAGAGCTTCCCCTGCAGGAAAAGTCATAAATTTAATTAAAATTGTACATTCTATGCATTTTCAATAAAAAATTAAATTATTTATTTCCGTTTCTCAATTATTAGTACATTCCCTTTTATTATTGAATTCTCCATTTATTATTGAATTCTCTATTATTAAATCCTCTTTTTATTATTAAATTCTCTATTTATTGTGAGATTCCCTTTTTATTATTAAATTCCAGAGAGCCTTCTCTGTGGAAAAATTCAGAATTATAAATTAAATTAAAAACTATAAATTTTATTAATTTTTAATTTAAAAAAATTACTTACTTCAATTTCTCTACATGAATTCTCTATTCAAGTCTCGATTATTATTAAATTCTTTGTTGTTAAATTCTCTATTTGTTGTTATATTTTCTATTGTTAATTTCCATTTTATTGTTAAATTCTGCAGAGCTTTCCCTGCAGAAAAATCTGGAAGTATAAATTAAATTAAAATTTTTAATTAGAAAAAAATTTTTCAATTTCTTAACATCAATTCTCTATTCAATTCGCTATTATTAAATTCTCTGTTTGTTATTAAATTCTCTATTATCAAATTCTCTATTATATAAATTCTCTATCATTAAATTCTCTATTTATTATATAAATTCACTATTGTATAAATTCTTTATTATTAAATTCTCTATCAAATTCTCTATTTATTACATAAATTATTATTAAATTTTCTACTTATTTTAAAATTATTTGTTATTAAATTCTTTGTTATTAATTTTTCTATCCTTAAATTCTTTATTATATAAATTCTTTGTTATTTAATTCTCTATTTATTAATACACTCTTCGTTATTAAATTCTTTATTTTTAAATTCTCTATTTACTTTAAAATTCTTTATTATTAAATCCTCTGTTAATAAAGTCTCTATTTATTATTAACTCTTTTATTTTAAATTCTTTACTATTAAATTCTCTATTTATAATTAAATTCTCAATTATTATTTCACTCTCCATTACTCAATTCTCTATTCATTATTCAAATCCCAAAAATTAAATCCAACTCAATATCCCAAATCTGGCTTGGAATTCCAGCCAGAAAAGCAGGAAGCTCGTTCCAGCTGCACCTAAATCCTGGATTTCTCTGGATTTGCCACTAAATCCAAATAGGAATTTTGGAGGGAGAATATCCCAGCACTGCAATCAATCCCTCAAAATCCACCCCGGAGATTTCCCAGGGATTCCCAGATTTTCCCCATCCTGGGGATTCCCAGATTCCAAGGAAATCTTGGATTCCCCACCATTTTCTGAGCATGGAACGTCCTTGGAGGAGGAAGGTGATGACAAATTCTTCCTCAGCTGCCAAAGCTCATTAGCATTAATTAACAAGCATTAATTGTGCCATCTCCCAGACTTCCTGCCAGGCTCATCCCAGCTTTCTGGAAAACTCGTTTTCCCTGCCCTGGGGATTTTCTCAACACTTTGGAGCAGGAATTTCTGTCGGAATCCAACCACAAAAGCTGGGATGTGTCAGGGCAGGGCCCGAATTGCAAAATCCGAAATTTCCGCTGCCTCAGTTACGGCAGCTCCGGGTTCTGCATCATTTCCTGTGGCACCAATGCCTGGAATGTTCTTTTTTTTTAAAAATAAAAAAGGATCTCAGGTGCAGCTGCAAGCACAGCCAAAAATCCCAAAAAAAACCTTGATAAAAACACTCAAAAAAACGAAAAAAAAACCCAAAAACTCAATCAAAAATTGAGTCCCTTAAAACCCAATAAAACTGTAAAAATTCAAGCAAAAATATCTCATAAAACTCAACTAAAAACCCCAAAAAAATCCCAAAAAAATCCAAAAAACTCAACCAAAAATTTCACTTAAAACCCAATAAAAACCAATCAAAAAACTCCAATAACTCCATCAAAAATGTCCCATAAAACCCAATAAAACTGTAAAAATTCAAGCAAAAATATCCCATAAAACCCAACAAAAAACCCCCAAAAAAATCCCAAAAACGCAACTAAATATGTCTTGTAAAACCCTATTAAAACCCAAGAAAAAAAAACCTCAACCAAAAATGTCCCATAAAACCCAATGAAAACCCAACCAAAAAATCCCAGTAACTCAATCAAAAATGTCCTTCTAAAACCCAATTTTAAAACCCCAAAAAAAGAGAAAAAATCCCAATACTTCAACCAAAAATGTCCCGTAAGACCCAATAAAACCCTCAAAAACTCAACTAAAAATGTCCCATAAAACCCAACAAAAAAACCCCAGAAAACTCAGCTAAAAATGTCCCATAAACCCAATAAAAAAACCTCAAAAAGAGTAAAAAATATCCCAAAACCTCAACCAGAAATGCCCCGAAAAACCCAAGAAAATAAACCCCAAAAACTCAACCCAAAAAACCCAAACCAACCAAACCTGAAGTAAATAAAACATGAAAATGCCAAATTATTCTCAAAATTCCCAAAATCTCCAGCTGCAGATTTCCTTCTGTGCTAAATATTCCAGAAATTTGGAAAATGGGGTTTTATAGGAAGCTGGGGGAAGCGGAGCAGAAAGGAATAAAGTTGGGAGATGAATCCATGAGAAATTCCAGGAGAAGAGGGAGGAAATTCCAACCTTTCCAACAAATGTCAGTTCTTCCGTGAAGTTCCCTTCGTAGACGGAGTCATCTTCCAGGAGCAGAATTCCCGAGCCCTTGGGATGAAAAGAAAAAATCAGGAATTTGTGGAATTAACTTCCCACTTGGTCCAATTCATCCCAGAAAAATTGATGGGATGCAGATTCCAAGAACTTTCTTTTTTTAAGACAAACATCTCCAGGGAAAACCCATGGAGAAGTCCTGTAAATTATTCCATGGATTTTCCATGGAAAAAGAACAAAAAGCCAGGAAAAGCCACCAAGGATTGTCACAGGGTTAAACTTGTAGTGCTCCCAATCCTGGGATATTTTAGGGAATAATCATTCTTTGGGAAATGATTCAAAGAAAACAGCAACTGTGTGGAATTCCCTGTGGGAAAGGGATCCAGAAGGATCAAAATCCAGCTCCTGGCACAGGAGGGATCCCAAGAATCCCTGGAAAATCCCAGAGCTCTGGCAGTGTTGGGAATGTGCCCATTCCATGGGAAATTATTCCAGGGAATAATTCCTGTCCGTAGGGAATTTTCTGCCCACTGGGATTTATTCCATAGTTTAAGCCCAAAGGTTTCTTCATCCCCAAACCAGCTGGGATCACTTCCAGAGCTGGAATATTTTCCTCTGGAATGAAAATACCTGAAAAACTCAACCAAAAATGTCCCATAAAGCTCAATAAAGAACCCAAAAAAAGGAGAAAAAAATCCCCAAAACTCCATATAAAATGCCCCCTAAAACCCAAAAAAAAAACCACCAAAAAAGAAAAAAAAAAGATCCCAAAACCTCAACCAAAAATGTTTCATAAAACCCAATAAAAACCATTTTTCCCTAATTCAGGAAGTGGCAATGGGGTTGTTGTTTCTCTTTTTTAAGGATGGATTTTTTTAGGGTTGGTTTTTCTTAAGGATGTTTTTATTCCAATGCCAACTCCCTTTGCTTTCCCCACCAAATTCCCAACTTTCCATGAACTGGACGGGTGAATTCCCATTGGAAAAGTAAGGATTTCATTATTTCCAGGAAAGATGGAATGTTATGGAATTCTTGGAACGGGTTGGGCTGGAAGGGACCTTCAGGATCCATGGGCAGGGATCTCCCACTATCCCAGGGCGTTCCAACCTGGCCTTGGACATTCCAGGGACCCAGGGGCTGCCACAAATCTCTGGGAATTCCATCCCAACCCCTCCAATCCAGGAAGTCCTTCCCAATATCCCATAAATCCCTCTGGAAGGGGAGAAAAAACAAGACCTTGCTCTTCCAAACCATGATTATAGGAAAATCATGGAATATCCTGAGCAGGAAGGGCCCACAAGGATCCAAATCCAACCCCCGGCTCTGCACAGACATCCCAACAATCCCATCCTTCCCTGGAGAGTTTTCCAAACATTCCTGGAGCTCTGGCAGCCTTTGGAATGTGCCCATTCCCTTGGAAATGTCCATCCCAAGGACCCACTGGGAGCAGAACATTTCCCTGACCTCCAACCCTCTTTGTCCTCCAGGATGAATTCAGGAATGAAACCTCGATCTCGCCCTCGGCGGTGAATTCCCCATCCCAGGGATTCCCAGATTCCACGGAAATCTTGGACTCACCACCATTTTATCCGCATGGAATGTCCTCTGGTAGCAGAGCCCTGACTGGGTCACCACGATGCCTTCTCCGTGTCTGTGGTCATCCAGCCACATCCCGATGTACCTCTCCCCTCTGGAATGCAAGGAAATCCCAAGTGATGGATTTTCCCACTTTTCCCAGCTCTCAATCCATCGGATTTGTCCTGCTCAGGGTGGTTTTTCCTGACACAACGCTCCAGGCTAGATGTCCCACACAAACTGAGCTCTGGGAATTTTTTCCAAGGAATTCAAGCCTTACAACCCCCCCATCCATCCCAGATCTCCAGGATTTATCCCACCAAACCCAAAGCTGTCCCATGTCACGGACATATTTTATGAAAAATCCTTTCATTAGGATCTTTTCTCCACTTTTCTCAGCTTCTCCATGTTTTGCTGCTTTGGAATGTGATCTGGAGAATTGTTTACCCAGCATGAGAAATTGTTTTTACTTGGTGACCAATGACAGCCACCTGTGTCGAGGTTGTGAGCAGCCACAAGATTTTATTTTCATTCCTTTCTATTCCTTGCTATCCTTTCTTCTATTCTTTTAGTATAGTTTTAATATATCATTTTCTTTTAATATAATACATATCATAAAACAATAAATCAGCCTTCTGAAACATGGAGTCAAATTCTCATCTCTTCCCTCGTCCTGGGGACCCACAACACCACAACAATTAATAACCACACCCCTGTGTCATGGACATATTTTATGAAAAATCCTTTTGCCAGGATTTTTCTCCTGAGAAGCTGAGAGGCCTCAGAAACGAAATGTAAACAATGATTATCTGCTGCTGTGGAATGCAACAGG
>JAWMRF010000115.1:1479338-1494118 GCA_035221435.1 Sphenopsis melanotis | reverse complement strand
ACAAAATCCTGGAATGCTTTGGCTTGGAAGGACCTTCAAGATCATCTCATCCCATGGGCAGGGACACCTCCCACTGTTCCAGGCTGCTCCAAGTGTCCAGCCTGGCCTTGGGCACTTCCATGGATCCAGGGGCAGCCACAGCTGCTCTGGGAATTCCATCCCAGCTCCTCCCAACCCTCCCAGCCAGGAATTCTTTCCCAAATTGAGTTAAAATGGATCTTGAGCTTGGAATAAAAGCTGGGAATTAGGTTGAGGGAATATCAGGGACTTGAGGAATTCTGAGCTCTTTTGGAAGCTGGAGGCCAAGGTTTTGGAATCCCTCAGGGAATGTTGGAATATTTTCCTTCCGTGCTGATGCTGATCTTGTCTGCTTTGCCTCAAAATCCCAACTGGAACAATTCAAAATATGAAATCATGGGATTTTTAGGGTTGGATGGGATCCTAAAGAACACCCAGTTCCAACCCCATGCCAGGGACACCTCCCACTATCCCAGGGTGCTCCAAGTGTCCAGCCTGGCCTTGGACACTTCCATGGGTCCAGGGGCAGTCACAGCTTCTCTGGGAATTCCATCCCAGCCCCTCCCCACCCTCCCAGCCAGGAATTCTTTCCCAACATTTAATCCAAACCTCCTCCGGGTCGGTTTGCCAGGAGATGGTGCAACACCAAAACCGTGAGGAGGTTGTTTGACTTTCACCCAGGTTGTTGTTTCAAACACCTCCACGAGAGTGGCTCTTTTCCAAGTTTTCCAGAGGATTGGTTGGATGTGTTTGAAATTTCAATATTTTAATTGTAATTTTAAGTTAAATCTCCTTTGGCTTTGTGGGTCTGAATGGAAAAGGGGAGCAGCCAAAGGGGTGAGGGAACAGCTGGAGCTGGGCCAGGTTTAAGTTGGATTTTAGGGAAAAGTTCTTCCCCCAGAGGGTGTCGGACACTGAACATTCCCCAAGGAATGGGCACAATCCCAAGTCTGCTCCAGGAGTATGGACAGGGTGGGGTTGTTGGGATCTGTACAGGGATTGATCCCTGTGAGCCCTTCCCACTCAGGATATTCCATAATTTCATGTCTGCTCCCGGCACGAGGATGTTTAAGCCACATGTGAGTGGGAGTCTGGCCTTCTCCCAGCCCAGGTCACCCCAAATTCCAGGACAGCCACTGGAGAACTCTGGAATTCCAGGACAGCCAGTGGAGAACACTGGTGTTTTTGACAAAGAGCCCAAATTCCCACTCCCACAGCTCTGCTCACGTGCTCCTCCCTCGGAAATCCCAGAGCAGCCACCAAGGCCAGGATGCTGCTCTGGAACCTTCCAGCAACAAAATCACAGCCGAGGAATTCCAGGAGCAGGAAGGGAACTCAAATCCAAGGAATTGAACACCTGAATTCCCTGAATTCTGCCAGAAATTTCCTGGGATGCCTCACCCAAGTCACTGCATGGGGGGCAGGAAAGGTTTGGATTAATCCCAGTTTTCCAGCCCTAAGGCAGGAGAGGACAAAAACCTGGAGATGGTTTTGAGGGAGTGAAGGTGGGGATGACCCAAAGGTCTCCTGCCCTAAACGCTCCTTTGAGGCTGTTCCAGGGCATGGCACAATCTCTTCCATGGAAAGCCCAGGATTCAGTTTTGGATTTGGGGCTGGAATTGGATTCAAATCCCTTCCAAGCCATTTATATTCTGGATTCTTTCATTATTTTAAGGCTCTCTCAAACTGAGTCTCTCCCCATCCTTTTTGCTTCCAGAGCAAACTGTGTAAAACTCATGGAAAATAAAATGTCACAATGTTTTGGTGGCTGAGGAGCTTGGTCATATTCCAGGTTTCTTGCAAAAAGACCCAGAGTGTTCTCTATCCTATGTCCAAAAAGTTTTGGTTGGGATCTTTGATTTAGACATTCCCTCACTTAAACTTGGATTTATTGAACATTTCCCAGTGTTCCCATTTGAGCTCCTTTTGGATTTAAGCTTCTCTTAATTCCTGGGATAAAAGTTTGGATGTTTCAAGCTTGGATAAAATTCAAAGAGCTTTTGCTAGCAGAGAATAAAATAAAATAAATATAAATAAAATATAGAAATAAAATTCTCCCCAAAGGGTTTTTATTGAGTATTTTCCTCATCATGAGGGTGAGCCCCCTGAGCTGCCCAGAAAAGAAGCAGCCCCTTCATGAGTGATCTGGAGAAGTTTGGGTGGACCTTGTAAATCTTTCCCAACCTTCACAGAAACTCCAAACCACCACTTCCAACCCCATTCCCACTTGGAAAAGAGGCCTAAAAGGTTCCTTCCTAGTGCTACTCGCCCTCGTAGGTGGCCACCCTGAGCCTGCCCAGAAAAGGAGCAGCTCCTTCATGAGTGATCTGGAGAAGTTTGGGTTGACCTTGGAGATCTTTCCCAACCTTCACAGAAACTCCAAACCAGCACTTCCAACCTTATTCCCACTTGGAAAAGAGACCTAAAAGGTTCTTTCCCAGAGCCACTCACCCTCGTAGGTGGCCTCCCTGAGCCTGCCGAGAAAAGGAGCAGCTCCTTCATGAATGATTTGGAGAAGTTTCGGTTGACCTTGGAGATCTTTCCTAACCTTCACGGAAACTCCAAACCACCACTTCCTTCCAACCCTATTCCCACTTGGAAAAGTGGCCCAAAAGGTTCCTTACTTGCCATGGGGCTTCCCCCAGAGCCACTCTCCCTCGTAGGTGGTTACTCTGAGCCTGCCCGGAAAAGGAGCAGCCCCTTCATGATGGGGTTGAGTGACCTGGAGAGGTTTGGGTTGACCTTGGGAGATCTTTCCCAACCTTCATGGAAACTCCAAGCACTTCCAACCTTATTCCCGCTTGAAAAAGAGGCCTAAAAGGTTCCTTCCCAGAGCCACTTGCCCTCATGGGTGGTTCCTCTGAGCCTGCTCAAAAAGGAGCAGCCCCTCCATGAGTGACCAGGAGAAGTTTAGGTTGACCTTTGAGATCTTCTCCAACCTTCACGGAAACGCCAAACCAGCACTTCCAACCTTATTCCCACTTGGAAAAGGAGCCCAAAAGGTTCCTTACTTGCCATGGGGTTTCCCCCAGAGCCACTCTTCCCTGTATGTGGTCCCGCAGAGCCTGCTCAAAAAGGAGCAGCTTCTTCATGAGTGATCTGGAGAAGTTTCAGTTGACATTGGAGATCTTTCCCAACCTTTGTGGAAATGCCAAACCAGCACTTCCAACCTTATTCCCACTTGGAAAAGATGCCTAAAAGTTTCCTTCCTAGTGCCACTTGCCCTTGTAGGTGGCCCCCAGAGCCTGCCCAGAAAAGGAGCAGCCCCTTCATGAGTGACCTGGAGAAGTTTGGGTTGACCTTGGAGATCTTTCCCAATTTCCACAGAAACTCCAAACCAGCACTTCCAACCTTATTCCCACTTGGAAAAGAGATCCAAAAGGTTCCTTACTTGCCATGGGGCTTCCCCCAGAGCCACTCTCCCTCGTAGGTGGCCCCGCGGAGCCGTCCCTCCATGCGGAAGACGTAGGTGAAGAAGCGTCGGGACGAGGCCTCGCTGCCTTCCCCGCTGCGGCCCCAGAGAGGGAAATCCCGCTTCCCGTTCAGCGCCTGGCGCACGGCCTGCTCCAGTTTCCACCTCCACACGGCCTGCGGGCACGGAAAACAGGGAATGAGCACAAATCCCAGGAAAATCAACCGGAGACAACTGCAGGAAAGCAGCGAGGAAATTGTGGGTTCCCATCAAAGCCCTTCTGCAGCTTCCACAGGGGTTCTCCTGGAAGGTGGATACTGCAGCAAGGCACAACAGCTGTGAGGGAGGAATTTCCACTTGGATGTTGAAAAACAGGGAAAAAATTCCACTTGGATATGAAAAGAAAAAGAAATACAAATTTCAAGTTGATTTGCCTGTGGGATAGGCATGTCCTTCAGGAAAAGCAGCAAGAAACCGATGGGTTCCCACCAACATTCCTCACCCACCATCAACTCTGACCCACCTCTGGCCATCTAATCCAGGATTTTCTTGGAAAAGCAGCCAAAAATCCCAACCCACCCTCACCAGAATGATTATGCAGTTTTAAATAATAACGAGATGGGAAAATCCCAAAGCCTGACCTTCATCTGAGGGTCCTTGGTGGAGAGGATGAACGTCTCTTCCGGGGTTGTGATGCGTAGGCTGTGCCTAGGAGGGAAAATAAGGATGGAAAACACAATTCCCAATCCATCAGCTCTTCCCATTCCCCTCCTGGAGATTCTGGTGCTTTCCCAGGTGGTTTTTCTGGTGAGATCTCAAGTTCTCCAGGGCTGGATTAAAGAATTTTGAGATTCATTGGCAACGAATGGGATGAGAGGGAACAGCCTCAGGTTTTGCCGGGGGAAGATCAGGTTGGACAGTAGCAGGAATTTTTTCATGGAAAACATGGTCAGGCATTGGAATTGCCCAAGGAGGTTTGGAGTGTCCATCCCTGGAGGTGTCCAAGGAATTCTGGGCTGAAAACAAGGTGAGGATGGGACACAGGTTGGATTTCATGATCCTGGAGGGCTTTTCCAACCTCAAAAATTCTGAGATTTCAATCTGGCAGCAAATTCCAAGCTGGTGAGATCCCATTATCCACATCCCAATCCCACGGCTCAGAAAGGAGATGGGACAAAGCTTTGGATCATTGTCCCATCAACCTGAATATTTTCATTCCTTTTTTTTAAACTCCCAGTGGGAATTTCTCACTCACAGTCCTGGAGCTGATTTCTCTCCACAGTTTTCATCCACCCACACCAGCTTCAGATCAAAACTCTGGAAGCTGTTTCCCTGGAAAAAAATGGGAAAAGATGGTCCTGTTATTGCTGAAAAAATCCATGGAATGGCAGAGCTGGAGTGGCAGCACAAATGCTGGGAATGGCAGCACAAATTCCCAACTTTTTGGTCCCTCCATTCCACATTGGGAGGAGAGACCTTGGAGATGGAAAAGCCACCAGAAAAGGAGGGAAGTTCTTGTTTGAACACTCCTAAAGTTCTTCCAAAATTCCATGGCCACATCCAGAAGTAAAACATTCCCACATGACCCTGATCTCCACAGGAATTCCTTCCCTATCACATGTCAACATTCCCAAACCATTCCAGCCAATATTCCCAGAGATTTGTGGTTGCCCATCCCTGGAAGTATCCAAGGAAAGGTTGGACAAGGCTTGAAGCAACCTGGGATGGTGGGAATGGATCATCTTTGAGCTCCCTTTCCATCCCAGTCCATTTCAGGATTTATCTAGGATTTGGACTCCAGGTGGCACCACCAAAAATTTCCCAGAAATTCCAAATTTAAGAAGTCACTCTGGGATCAGCAGCACCCAAACAAAACAAACTCCAACTATTGGAAAGAAAAGGAAAATTTTAATTTCTCATCTCCTTTCCCTGCCTCATACCCAGGTGTTCACACAGAGCTGCTGGCTGGAGGGATGTAGTTTTCCAAGGAATTCCACAGTGTTTTCCCAGATTAGGGAGACCAGAAAAGGAAGGGACATCAAAATTCCCAACCAGGTCAATCCCAATTCAGTTGGAATTCCCAAAGCTCCATAAAGCTCGGCGGCAGCAGGCAAGACACAGGTGGAAATGATGGATTGAACATGGAGATAATTCCATGGATTTGCTGATCCTGTGTTCCCATCCCAGCCACTGGCACGATCCAAGCTGGAATTCCCTCATGGGAACACACCTCCACACCCCAAAATTCCCAAAATAGCCCCAAAACCACCCCCAACGCCTGCAGACATGGCACAAACATGGAAAATCCCATTTATCCCAATGCGTGGGAGCTCATGGAATGTCACCCTTGATCCATCAAATCCCTTGGGATAACCAAGGGCCAAAATTCCCTGTGGAAAAGGGTGCGGATCACTCAAAAGGTGCCTGTGATGGCGGACAATCCACATTTCCTGGGAAAATGTTCCCTGGATCTCCTCTACTCCTTCCCAGATCTCCTTTATTTTCCAGAGCCAACCACACGCAGACGGATCTGAGACAAAGTTTTCCCAACAGCCAAACTCTGCTGTGTGTTCACCATCAAAAAAACTGGAATTTTACCACCATTCCTATGGAAATTCCTGTCATTTCTGCCATTCCATTGGAATTTTAGGTCCATTTATCCGTGCTCCCTTCCCAGGAGGATCCCGGACCCACCTGGATGAGCACCAGGACATCGTCGAAGAGCAGGAGCCGCTCGGAGCGGGCGGTGCCGGACGCGATGGGAAGGTTCCTGCTGTCCTCCAGGAGCCTCCTCTCAGGGACACACAGCACGTCCTGGAGCAGCAGGAAAAACCAGGATTGGGAGAGGACATGGAATTCCAGGCAGGAATTCCTGCAGGGATCAGCTGGCTCAGGGTTCCAGTGACACACTTGGGGCACAAATTCATCTTCCACCCAATTCTGCTCTGTCAACTTCAATCCTCAAATTCCCAATCCATACCAAATTCTCAATCCATATCAAATTCCTGATCCATACCAAATTCCCAGTCCATACCAAATTCCCTCTGGCTTGGGGTTCCAGTGACAGTGACACACTTGGGAAAAAAACTCAGCTTTGAAACCCCCACTGAGTTTCTCCAGCTCTTCCACCCATCTGTGCTCTGTCAACTTCAATCCTCAGTTCCTCGATCCACATCATATCCACATCACATCCATATCAAATTCCCAGTCAAAATCCAACTCCTGATCCATATCAAATTCCTGATCCATATCAAATTCCCAATTCACATCAAATTCCCTCTGGTTCAGGGTTCCAGTGACAGTGACACACTTGGGACACAAACTCGGCTTTGAAACCCTCACTGAGTTTCCCCAACTCTTCCACCCAGCTCTGCTCTATTGAATCCCAGCCTAAAATTCCCAATCCATATCAAATTCCTGATCGATACTAAATTCCCTCCGACTCAGGACTCCAGGGACAGTGACACCACTGGACACAAACTCAACATTAAAACCCCCAGGGAGTTTCTCCAGGTCTCCCACCCATCTCTGCTCTGTAACTCAAGCCTCAAATTCCCAATCTATATCAAATTCCTCATCCTTATCACAATTGAGATCCATACCAAATTGCTGATCCTTATTAAATTCCCAATCCACTTTGAATTCTTCATCTTTATCAAATTCCCAATCTATATCAAATTCCTCATCCTTATCAAATTCCCGATCCGTACCAAATTCCTGACCCATATCAAATTCCCAATCCACTTCAAATTCCTGATCCATATCTAATTCCTGACCCGTACCAAATTCCCAATCCATATCAAATTCCTCATTCTTATCAAATTCCCCATCCACTTCCAATTCCTCATCCTTATCAAATTCCCCATCCACTTCCAATTCCTGATCCATATTAAATTCCCAATACACATCTAATTCCTGATCCTTAACAAATTTTGAATCCACTTCAAATTCCTCATCCATATCAAATCCCCAGTCCACTTCAAGTTCCTGATCTGTACCAAATTCCTCATCCTTATCTAATTCCTGATCCACCCCAAATTCCCTTGGGACTCACGGTGAATTTGTAGCCCAGGGATTTCCAGAGCTCCTTGGTGAAGACAGCTTCATCCAGGACCTGGCCAATGAAGGATTCCAGCTTCCCGAATTCCTCCACCACAGTGGCCACCACATCCCTCTCTGACCCCTGGGAAAGGAGAGGAAAACTCCAGGAATGCTGCAAATTTGGGTCAAGGGAGGTCCAGGCTGGATTTTAGGGAATTTTTATCCATTTAAACATTAAATTCAAATATTTATTTTATATTTAGCAACGTCCAGGCAGGATTTTCAAGAATATTCAGGATCATGTCCCTCCTGGAATGAGGGAGGTCCAGGCTGGATTTTTGGGAATATTCAGCAAAGAAGTTCCAGGTTGGGTTTTTGTGAATATTTAGAAAAGAAGGCCCAGGTAGGATTTTAGGGAATATTTAGCAATGTGTCCATCCTGGATCAAAAAAGGCCCAGGTTGGATTTTTGGGAATATTTAGGAAAGGAGCTCCAAGCTGAATTTTAAGGAATATTTAGGGAAGGAGTTCCAGGTTGGATTTTTGGGAATATTTAGCAACATGTCCACCATGGATCAAAAAATGTCCAGGCTGGACTTTTGGGAATATTTAGGAAAGAAGTTCCAAGTTGGATTTTTGGGAATATTTAGCTACGTGTCCATCCTGCGTCAAAACAGGTCCAGGCTGGATTTTAGGAAATATTTAGGAAAGGAGTTCCAGGCTGGATTTTAGGGAGAATTTAGGAAACGAGTTCCAGGCTGGATTTTTGGGAACATTTAGGAAGGGAGCTGGATTTTAGGGAATATTTAGGGAACGAGTTCCAGGCTGGATTTTTGGGAATATTTAGCAACGCGTCCATCCTGGATCAAAAAAGGTCCAGGCTGGATTTTTGGGAATATTTAGGAGAGGAGATCCAGACTGAATTTTAGGGAATATTTCTTCCCACAAAACCCATCAAGAGGATCCACTGCACATTCCAGGGAATTCCCACCTCCTGGAGCTGCTCCTGGAGCTGCGCGAGGAGCTGCAGGTAGCTCTGGACGTGCTCCCGGAAGGGTTTGTGGAGCACCAGGTGCAGGGCCAGGCCCAGGGAGCTCTCCGAGGTGAAATCCCGCAGGAATTCCTTCAGCACCGCCTTGTGCAGCTTCCAGGCCTCGCTGGAAAATTGGGAATGATGAGAAAAGGTCGTTAATTATCCCAGAATTCCCGCTCTTCTGTTTTCCAAACTTTCTGCATGGTGAGGATGGAGAAAGGCGTGAAAAATCCAGGAATGCGCTCCTTAGAAATTCCTGTTTGCAGTTGTTGCTTCCATAAAAATCTGGGAATAGTGGGAATTCCCAGCCAGATTCCCACCCCTTCCTTAAATCCCCAAATCCTAAATTTCCAACTCCAGAAGGAGCTGGGGATGGTTGGAAAGAGGGAACTGGGAAAGAGGGAATCCATCCATGGATAACAGGAGCCACGGAAAAATTGGGAATGTGCTCCTTAGAAATCCATGTTTTCATTCCCTGCTTCCATAAAAACCTGGGGTTAGTGAGAATTTCCTGCCAGATTCCCATCCCTTTCCTAAATCCTCAAATCCCAAGTTTCCAACTGCAGAAGGAGCTCAGGGTGGTTGGAAAGATGAAAATCCAATCCTGGAATTGGACAGGGTTTGGAGCAACCTGGGATAGCAGGAGCCATGTAAAAATTGGGAATGTGCTCCTTAGAAATCCATGTTTTCATTCCCTGCTTCCAGAAAAATCTGGGATCAGTGGGAATTCCCAGCCAAATTCCTCTCTCCGACTCCATCTTTTCCCTAAATCCCCAAATCCCAAGTTTCCAGCTCCAGAAGGAGCTGGAGGTGGTTGGAAAGAGGAAAATCCAATCCTGGAATTGTCCAAGGCTGGAAAGGGCTTGGAGCAACCATAGTGGGAGTCGGCCTAGGATAGGATGTGAGGATTTTTTGGGGAATTTTCCAAACCATTCTGGATTCTGGGATTCTCCGGTGTCCCTGTATCCCAAGGATTCCCAAAATTCCCAAGGATTTTCCACCCACTGACCTCTTGCTCCTGGCAGCCTGCTCAAAGCCCTGGACCACGACAAAGTTGGCGAAGGTGACGAAATACCTGGAAAAAATTCCAAGGATGAGTTTGAGAGGGAAATTCAGGATGAATTTATGGATTCCAACTTTTTGGGAAGTTCCCTTAATCCCATAAAAGCACCTCTGGAAAAATGCAGGCCCAGATGTTTGATATATTGGGATCAAAGGTTGGATCGGATGTTGGAATTCTTTCCCAATCTTAATTCCAGGATTTTTTGGCAGACTTGGATAAGGCAAAAGTGCTGATAATCCTGGGATCCGTTTCCATCAGATTTTACAGAATAAAATTCCATAAAGGAATTTTCTGATCCAAGCTGTGCATTCACAGACTCTTCACCACAGAATTCCCAACAGAATTGGGAAAATTTGGGAATTCTGGGATGGAAATAAAGGAATTGTCACCCTCTGGCTCTGAGCTTTATTTTTCCAAGTAAAACTTGGAATTTTCTTTTTCCATCTCGTATTTCCCAAGATTTTCTTCCAATATCTGCGTTTTCTATCCCAAAAATTCCCAGCAAATCCCACATTTTCTCCCAGCAAATCCCACATTTTCCAGGTAAATCCCACATTTCCCCAGCATTAAACCTGGGTTTAATTCCAAAAAAAACAGGAATAAAATCTCAGGAAAATTCCTCTGGATCATCCAAAACCTCATCCACCTGGAAAATCTCAACTGGGAAATCCCAAGCTGGGAAAGCTTTGGCCGCTTCCATGGAGAAGCAAAAAAGCAGAATTGAAGATTTTTATGAAATTTCAGCTCTCCATAAAATTTCATTCCTGCTGGGATCTCCAATCCCGACCCAAAACCACAAAATCCTGGAAAAATCACATCCAACCCATTTTCCAAGGATATTTTCTCTCTGTGGGCTCTCATCCTGATTTTTCCCGATATTCCCAATGGGATCAACTCAATCCCATTTTCCCGAATATTCCAGTGCTCACTGGATGTAGAGGCTGAGGAAAACTTCTCCTTTCCAGAGGATGTAAAAATCCTGGATACAGCCGGAATTTTCCAACTGGGACTTCCCCCTCAGGATCCGGGAATTCTCCTCCGTGAAATTCCAGAGGGTTTGGAAGCGATCGTTGAGGAGCACCAAGAGCTGGAAGTTCTCCTTTTCCTTCGGATCCTGCGGCTCTGGGAGAGAAAAATTGGGAAAATCCTGTGGGAAAGGTGGAATTCCAAAGGGATTTTGTGGAGTTTTGTGGTTGAGAAATTCTGGGAAATTAGAAATTCCAGGAATTTTCAGAGCTGTTTTGGTTGGAAGAAATGAATTGAATAATTTGGGAATGTAGGGAGAAGAAAATATGGGAAGAATGAAAAAAAAAAGAGAAAATTCCAGGAATTTTCAGAGGCCAAGGAGCCGTTTTGCTGGAATAAATTGAATAATTTGGGAAAATAGAGAGCAAAAACAAAAGGGAAAAACAGATCAGAAAAAAAGGGAAATTCCAGGAATTTTCAGAGTTGTTTTGGTTGGAAGGAATGAATTGAATAATTTGGGAAAATAGAGAGGAAAATAATGGGAAAAATGGAAAAAACAGGGGAAATTCCAGGAATTTTTGGAGGCCATGGAGCTGTTTTTGCTGGAATAGGACAAATTCTATTCCAAACTCTCTGGACACTCATCCAGCTGCCCCAGAGTGAAAATTCCCACCCTTTTCCCAAGGAACCATTCCCAGTTTCCTTGGAGTCATCCCAAAAAGAATTCCTGGAAAAGCCCCAGCCAGGAAAATCAGGGCCAGGAATTTCCCTGGATTTGGAATTTCCCTGGATCGGGAATGCTGATCCAGATGAAAACACGGATTGATCCCAAAAAACCATCCTGGCCTCATTCCCCATTCCCTATTTTAGGGAAAACATTCCCACAAAACATTTCCTCTTCCCAGCAGGAATTCCAGCCAGAAATCCCTTCCCAGATCGATTCCAGGTGGGAATTCCAGAGAAAAATTCCCGGAATTTACCTGCCTGGAGCAGAGGTTTGAGGATGAGGGCGTCGATCCGGGCCAGGCAGGAGGAGAAGCTTTCCTCCAGCTGGAGCAACGATCCCAAAATTCCCGAAATTCCAGCTGTGGACATGGCCTGGAAAACAGCAGGAATGAATCAAATCCCTGGAAATCCGTCAGATTCCATCTCCAAGGTTTTCCTTGGATTTCCAGCAAAGCTTCCCTGCCCTTGGCCCCATTCTTGGGTGGGGCCGATCCCAAAAATCCTCAGGAAAAGTTGGAAGAGGAAGAGAAACCAAACAGCTCAAGCAGAGACAACCCAGCCCAGTTTTCCTGAATTTTCCCAAATTTTCCCAAATTCCCAATGATCTCAGAGCTGGAAAAGCCTGGAATTAATTCCTATTGTTAATCCTGATGGGGATTTTCCCATTCCAGAGGGGCTTTTCCAGGAGAAAGTCCCAGAAATCCCAAGGATGAAAGAGAAATCTCTTCCCACCACTCTCATTCCTGTCCTGCTCATTCCCAGCCCTCTTTTCCAAAATTCCCAATAATCAGGAAAAGCCTGGAATTCCTTGTGTTAATCCTAATGAATTCCAGAGGGGTTTTCCCAGGGGAAAATCCTGGAAATTAAGGGATGAAGGAGAAATCTCATTCCCATCTCACCCATTCCCAAATTCCCAATGATGTCAAGGCTGGAAAGCCTGGAATTAATTCCTTGTGGTTATCCTGATGCATTCCAGAGGGGAAAATCCCAGAAATCCATGGGATGAAGGAGAAATCTCTTCCCACCCATCTCATTCCCATTCTCATCCCTCTTTTCCCAAATTCCTGATGATCCCAGGGCCACAAAATATTTGGAAAAGCCTAGAATTATTTCCTTCAGGAATTAATGGAATCCAGGAGGATTATTTTTCTTTTCCCAAAGAAAATTCCCCCAATTCCCAGAGAAAGTTCCCCCAGTTCCCGGAATGAATTCCTACAATTTCTGGAGGAATTTCCCACAATTCCCAGAGAAATTCTCCCGGGAGCTTTCCTGCCCAAAGCCTTTCCCAAGGGAATTCCAGGTGCTTTGCATGAAGCCTTTTCCATCACCTTTGGAATGTCAACATTCCCAAACAGGTCAGGCCTGTGGTTCAGCTAGGCTGGGACTAACTAGAGCTGGTTTTAACAACCAAACCTAAAGCCAGGAGGCTTCCCGAGGTTTATTCTGCTCCTATTCCCAAAAAACCAACTCTGGAATCAGGAATCTCCAAATTCCCAACTTTAGTCCCTGTTCCTCCCTGTTATTCCCAAATTTCTCTGGAATTCCTGGATTTTTGGCCTCCAAAAGCACTCCAGGCTGGATTTTTGGGATAATCCCACCCACATTCCCAAAAATTCCCATTTCGCTGTTTTTTGGGATTGAAACCACTCCAGGGAGCAGCTGCACATTCCAAAGGGGTTTGCCCTGAACATCCTCAGCTTTAGGCCAGGCCTACATAAACCCAATTTAAACCCAGCTCCAAATTAAACCCAAGTTCAAAACATGCCCCAAACTAAACCAAAGTTTAAACCCAGCCCCAATTTAAACCACAGTTTAAACTCAGCCCCAAATGAAACCAAAGTTTAAACCCAATTTAAACCCAGTCCCAAATGAAACCAGTTTAAACCCAGCCCCAAACTAAACCACAGTTTAAACCCAGCCCCAAAATAAACCACAGTTTAAACCCAGTTTAAACTCAGCTCCAAATTAAACCCAAGTTTAAAACATGCCCCAAACTAAACCACAGTTTAAACCCAGCCTCAAATGAACCCCAAGTTTAAACCAAAGTTTAAACCCAGTCCCAAAATAAATCAAAGTTTAAACCCAGCTCCAAACTAAACCCAAGTTTAAGCCCAGCCCCAAACTAAACCACAGTTTAAACCACAGACTAAACCCAGCCCCAAAATAAACCAAAGTTTAAACCCAGCCCCTCCTCTGCCTTTAATTCTTTATTATTTTTTAAAAGCCTCCAAAGCGCCGCTTTACACCCAAAACTGAGCCTTGAATCCCGACTTTCCATGGAATTCTGGAGCTCCTGGAAGGGTTTTTTTGGGATCATCTCCCCCCGGACAGAAACCTGCTAAACCGAGCTTATCAACCCGGCTTTAATTCTTGATCTCTTGGCACCGCCGCGGCTTCTCCAGCTTTGTTTCATCCGCCCTGGAATTCCAGGCGAGGCTGGAAAATCCCTCCCTGCAGGAGCAGGATCGGGGAGTCCCGCCTGGAAAAGCCGCGGTGGGAGCAAGGACCGGGTTTAGGTCGGGGTTTCATTCCGGGAGTGAAATCCCTTAAAAAGACCTGAAATTCCTTAGGGAAAAGCGGGGTTTGGTGGGAAAATCCGCTCCGGGATTTGGAATTCGATCCCGGTTCTACCTGGGGAAAACATTCCCAAGTTTCCTCCGGACTAAAGCAAACCGATCCCAAAACCAAGCAGGAAACCCCAAAATGTGTTGGATTTTTGGAGCGACCCACCTGGAACGAGGCAGTGCAGGAAAATTCCCGGCTGGGAAAATCTCCGGGAGGCGCAGAAATCCGAGAATTCTCGTTGTTCCCGAGGCTGGAATTTTTCCCTCCCATCTTTCCCTCCCACATTTGGAGGCAGAGCCCCAAATCCCAAACACCCACGGGAGTCTGGATTACAAAATCCCAAATCTTGGCTCCCCAAAGTTCCTGCTCCTCCTCTTCCCCCCCGACTTTTATTTTTTTTTTATTTATTTATTTAAATAATCCCGGATTTTGTCAGGCCGGATTTTGTCATCCCGGATTTTGTCAACCCGGATTTCGGGGAAGTTGAACTTTCGGGAAGTTGAAATTTCGAGAAGTGAAAGGAAAAAAAGGTCAGGAGGGGTTTGGGGCAAGTTTCGCTTCTCAGCCTCGCTCTGTTCCCACAGCGCTTCTCCCCAGAAAAAAAAAACAAACAAAACTTTGGGATTTTTTTTTCCTCCTCCTTCCAGGCTCGCTCCCATTTGTTGGGAATTCCAGGAATTCCTTGGAAAAGGAGATTTTTCCTGCCATTCACATGCGCCACGAGCCGCTTCCCTTCCGCATTAAAACCCCAAAACCAACCCCAAACTTCCCGAATCCCTCGGGCAGGAGCTCCCAGAGTTCTCTGCTGCACCTCAACCTTTAACTCTTTCCCTTCCTCCTAAAAAAAAAATCCTAAATCCAACCCTAAAATTCCCAAATCCATCGCTCAGGAGATTCCGGAGTTCTCTGTGCAGCTCAGCCACCTTTAACTCTTTCCACTCCTCCTAAATCCAATCC
>JAWMRF010000115.1:1467420-1477887 GCA_035221435.1 Sphenopsis melanotis | reverse complement strand
AAAATTCCCAAATCCATCGGTCAGGAGATTCCGGAGTTCTCAGTGCAGCTCAGCCACCTTTAACTCTTTCCCCCCCCTCCTAAATCCAATCCTAAAATTCCCAAATCCATCGATCAGGAGATCCCAGACACCTCAGCCACGTTTAACTCTCCCCTCCTCCTAAAAATCCTAAATCCAACCCCAAAATCCTCAAATCCATCGGCCCGGAGTTCTCTGTGCAGCTCAGCCACCTTTAACTCTTTCCCTTCCTCCTAAAATATTCTAAATCCAGCCCTAAAAATCCCAAATCCATCCCAGACACCTCAGCCACTTTTAACTCTTTCCCTTCCTCCTAAAAACCCTAAACCAGATCCCAAAATTCCCAAATCCATCGCTCAGGAGATTCCGGAGTTCTCTGCGCAGCTCAGCCACTTTTGACTCTTTCCCCTCCTCCTAAATCCAATCCTAAAAGTCCCAAATCCATCGGTCCGGACGTCCCAGACACCTCAAACACCTTTAACCATTTCCCCTCCTCCTTAAAACCCTAAATCCCGCCCCAAAATTCCTAAAACCTTTTCCGGAGATCCCAGACACTTCAGCCCCAGGGACCATTTCCCCGCCTCCTAAAAAACCCTAAAACCAGCCCGAAACTCAAATCCTGCTCTCAGGAGCTCCCAGAGTTCTCTGTTGCACCTCAACCTTTAACTCTTTCCCTTTCTCCTAAAAAATCCTAAATCCAAAATTCCCGAATCTTCTCAGGAGATCTGACACCTCAGCCGCCTTTTCAACCATTTCCCCTCCTCCTGAAAACCCCAAACACCAACCCCAAACCCACAAATCCATCGGTCAGGCCGTCCCAGAGTTCTCTGCTGCACCTCAACCTTTAACTCTTTCCCCTCCTCCTAAATCCAACCCCAAAATTCCCAAATCCGTCCTTCAGGAGTTCCCACACACCTCGGGCGACTTAAACCAATTCACTTCCTCCTAAAAAACCCTAAATCCAACCCTAAAATTCCCAAATCCATCCCTCAGGAGATCCCACACGCTTCAACCCCAGGAACTCTTTCCTCACCTCCTAAAAAAATCCTAAAACCGACCCCAAACCCACAAATCCCTCGGTCAGGCAGTCCCGGAGTTCTCTGTGCACATCAGCCACCTTTAACCATTTCCCTTCCTCCTAAAAATCCTAAATCCGACTCCAAAATTCATAAAACTTTTTAAGGAGACCCCAGACACCTCCACCACCTTTAACTCTTTCTGTTTCCCTAAAAATCCTAAATCCGACTCCAAAATTCCCAAATCCATCCCTCAGAAGATCCCAAAGTTCTCTGCACCGCCTCAGCCACCTTTAACTATTTCCCTTCCTCCTAAGAAATCCTAAATCCAACCCCAAAATTCCTAAAACCTTTTCAGGAGATCCCAGACACCACAGCCCCAGGAACTCATTTCACTCCTCCTAAAAAACCCTAAATCCAACCCCAAAGTTCCTAAAACCTTTCAAGGAGACCCCAGACACCTCAGACACCTTTAACTCTTTCCCTTCCTTCTAAAAAAATCCTAAATCCAACCCTAAAATACCCAAATCCATTCCTCAGGAGATCCCAGGCACCTCAGCCCCAGGAACTCTTTCCGCTCCTCCTAAAAACCCTAAATCCAGCCCCAAACCCACAAATCCATCCCTCAGAAGATCCCAGAGTTCTCTGCTCCAGCTCAGCCACCTTTAACTCTTTCCCTTCCTCCTAAAAAACCCTAAAAATCCCAAACCCATCTCTCAGGTGGTTCCGGAGTTCTCTGTGTACCTCAGGCTCCTTTAACAATTCCCCCATCTCCTACAAAATCCTAAACCCAACCCCAAAGCTCCTAAAACCTTTTAAGGAGACCCCAGACACCTCAGCCACATTTAACTCTTTCCCTTCCTCCTAAAAAATCCTAAATCCAACCCTAAAATTCCTAAAACCTTTTCAGGAGATCCCAGACACCACAACCCCAGGAACTCGTTCCGCTCCTCCTAAAAAACCCTAAAAACAACTCCAAACCCACAAATCCTTCTCTCAGGAGCTCCCAGAGTTTCCTGCTCCAGCTCAGCCACCTTTAACTCTTTCTCCTCCTCCTAAAAAAACCCTAAACCCAACCCCGAAGTTCCTAAAACCTTTCAAGGAGACCCCAGACACCTCAGACACTTTTAACTCTTTCACTTCCTCCTAAAAAATCCTGAATCCAACCCTAAAATACCCAAATCCATTCCTCAGGCACCTCAGCCCCAGGAACTCGTTCTGCTCCTCCTAAAAACCCTAAATCCAGCCCCAAACCCACAAATCCATCCCTCGGGAGATCCCAGAGTTCTCTGCTGCAGCTCAGCCACCTTTAACTCTTTCCCTTCCTCCTAAAAATCCTAAATCCAACTCCAACATTCCCAAATTCATCCCTCGGGATATCTCAGACACCTCAGCCATCTTTAACTCTTTCCCCTCCTCCTAAAAACCCTTAATCCAACCACAAACCCACAAATCCTTCTCTCAGGGGCTCCCAGAGTTCTCTGCTGCACCTCAGCCACTTTTAACTCTTTCTCCTCCTCGTAAAAAATCCCAAATCCAACCCCGAAATTCCCAAAACCTTTTAAGGAGTCCCCAGACACCTCATCCCAGGAACCATTTCCCTTACTCCTAAAAAATCCCAAATCCAACCCCAAAATTCCCAAATCCTTTTAAGGAGACCCCAGACACCCCAGCCCCAGGAATCATTTCCCCTCCTCCGAAAAAAGTCCTAAATCCAACCCCAAAATTCCCACATTTTTGCCTTGCAAGTCCAGAATCCTGGGATTTTCATGTTCCTGGAAAACGGGGGATGTGGAGCTGCAATCCCAAAACCCAATCCCGCTTTTTTTTCACCGCGACAACACAAACCTTTCCCTAAAGGATGAGGGAGGGATTGGAAAACAAATCCCTAGGAAAAAAAAAACCAGGATCAGCAGTGGAAATTTGCTTTGAAGAGCTGTTGGAAACCAGGACGGAATTCCAGGGTTAATTTCGGAAAATTCCCTTTTAGGAAAATCCCCTTAGGATGAGCAGGAGGATTTAGGGAGGAGTGGGATGGAATGGGACAGGAATGGGCCAGGAGAGGCCAGAATTCCATGGGAATTCCCGGGGCAGTTCCCCCACCCGGCTGCCGCTGGAATTTCTCCAGGAGGTTCTCCGGGAGTTCCAGAACCGGTCTGGCTCGACTGACAGGTCCCAGGAATATTTTATTCCCAGGGAATTCTCAGCCCTTGGATCAGGATCAAGGGTTTGTCCCTTCTTTTGGAGGGTTCCAGGTTGGATCCGTCCCGTTCCAGCTTTTCCAAGGGCGTTGTCCAAACATTCCTCAAGTTCCATCACCACCGGGATGGTTTTTCCTGTGGTCTCAGAAGTTGGTGGCCTTGGAATGACCTTTCCATCCACATCCAACTTTTCCATCCATCTCCAACTTTCCCATCCACATCCAACCCTTCAGAACCTTTCCCAACCCTTCCCAACCTTTCCATCCCTATCCAACCTTTCCCATCCACTTCCAGCCTTTGGATATGGAAGAGAGACAGGAGAGAAAATCTTGGAATTGGTTGCTCTGGAGAACCTTCGGAGCTCCCTTCCATCCCAAACATTCCAGGACTTTTTTCCTTTTTACCACATGAGTTGGTGGCCTTGGAGTGACCTTCCCATTCCTATCCAGCCTTTCCCATCCCTATCCAACCTTTGGATATGGAGGAGAGAAAGGAGAGAAGAAATCTCGGATTTGGTTGCTCTGGAGAACTTTCGGAGGTGCCTTCCATCCCAAACATTCCAGGACTTTTTTCCTTTTTACCACATGAGTTGATGGCCTTGGAGTGACCTTCCCATTCCTATCCAACCTTTCCCATCCCTATCCAACCTTTCCCAACATTTCCATCCATCTCCAACCTTTCCCATCCACGTCCAACCTTTGGATATGGTGGAGACAGGAGAGATGAAGTCTCGGAATTGTTTGTTCTGGAGAACCTTCAGAGGTGCCTTCCATGCCAAACATTCCAGGACCTTTTTCCTGTGGCCACACGAGTTGGTGGCCTTGGAGTGACCTTTCCATCCACATCCAGCCTTTCCACCCATATCCAACCCTTCCAAACCTTTCCCATCCGCCTCCAGCCTCTGGATACGAAGGAGAGACAGGAGAGACAAAGGTTCGGAATTGGTTGCTCTGGAGAACCTTTGGAGGTCCCTTCCATCTCAAACATTCCAGGGCTTCTTTCCTTTTTACCACACGAGTTGGTGGCCTTGGAGTGACCTTCTCATTCCTATCCAACCTTTCCCATCCCTATCCAACCTTTCCCATCCACCTCCATCCTTTGGATATGGAGTAGAGACAGGAGAGATGAAGTCTTGGGATTGGTTGCTCTGGAGAACCTTCAGGTGCCTTCCATGCCAAACATTCCAGGACTTTTTTCCTGTGGCCACATGAGTTGGTAGCCTTGGAGTGACCTTCCCATTCCTATCCAACCTTTCCCATCTACATCCAACCTTTCCCAGCTCCATGGGGACAACCTGGTCCTGTCCCAGTGGCCTGGAAGCCACTTCCAAAGGTGAGGGACATCCATAATGATCCACAAAAAATGGGATCTGGGATCATCCAGCTCCTGCTTCTTCCCAGGACATCCCAAAAGATTTCTGGGATTGTTATCCAAACATTCCTTGGGCTTCACCAGCGCCCAGAATCAGGCAGAAGAGACAAAAGGTTTGGAATTGGTTGCTCTGGACAAACTTCAGAGCTCCCTTCCATCCCAAACATTCCAGGACTTTTTTCCTTTTTACCACACGAGTTGGTGGTCTTGGAGTGACCTTTCCCATCCCTATCCAACCCTTCCATCTGTATCCAGCATTTCCCAGCTCCATGGGGACAGCCTGGCCCTGTCCCCACCTCCAAAGGTGAGGGACGTCCATAATGATCCACAAAAATACAGGATCCTCCAGGATCATCCCACTCCTGCTCCTGCCCAGGACATCCCAAAATGTTTCTGGGATCATCATCCAAACATTCCTTGAGATCTGTCAGGACTTGGAGACACCAAGTCCCGTCATCCAAGGGAATCCCCCTTTTGTATCCCATTCCCGACATTCCATCAGGACCGGCAGGGATTTGGGAATATTTATCCCACCATCATATCCCATTCCTAATATTCCATCCAACTCAGGGAATTCGGGAATATTTATCCCACCATTGTGTCCCATTCCTATGTTCCATCAGGAATTGCAGGGATTCAGGAATATTTATCCCACCATTCTATCCCATTCCCAACTTTCCATCCAACTCAAGGATTTCAGGAGTATTTATCCCACTGTTGCATCCCATTCCCAACATTCCATCAGGACCAGCAGGAATTTGGGAATATTTATCCCGCCATCATATCCCATTCCTGATGTTCCATCCAACTCAGGGATTTCAGGAATATTTATCCCATTTCCGATGTTCCACCCAACTCAAGGATTTTGGGAATATTTATCCCCCTGTTCTATCTCATTCCCAACATTCCATTAAAACTGCAGGGATTTGGGAATATTTATCCCATTCCTTCCAGCTTAAGGATTTTGGGAATGTTTATCCCACTGTTACATCCCGTTCCCAACATTCCATAGGAACCAGCAGGAAGATTTGGGAATATTTATCCCACCATTATATCCCATGATCCATCAGGACCAGGAAGGATTTGGGAATATTTATCCCATTCCAGTGTTCCATTCATCTCCGGGATTTGGGAATATTTATCCCATTCCCAATGTTTCATCCATGTCCAGGATTTGGGAATATTTATCCCATTCCTGATGTTCCATCCATCTCAAGGATTTGGGAATATTTATCCCATTCCCATGTTCCATCCATGTCCAGGATTTGGGAATATTTATCCCATTCCCAGTGTTCCATCCATCTCTGAGATTTGAGAATATTTATCGCACCGTTTGATCCCATTCCCAACATTCCATAGGAACCAGCAGGGATTTGTGAATATCCCATTCCCAATGTTCCATTCATGTCCATTATTTGGGAATATTTTTCCCATTCCTGATGTTCCGTCCACACCTAGGATTTGGGAATATTTGTAGGAAATGAGGCACAATTCCCATGGAACAGCATTTCCCCAAATTCCCAGCTCCCCATCCTCCCTTGCGCCTTCAGATCTGTTCCTAAAGCTCCAGAACATCGGCACAGACATTCCCAAATCCCAAAATTCCTGAGCTGGAACCCCTTGATCCCCACAAAATCCCACAGGAACAATTCCAGAGGCGTCTCCACAAACCAAAAATTCCCTTTTACCTCGGGATCAGCCGGGATCCGGATTCATGGGAACGGGGATTCAGCTCCGGCTCCTTTCCAGCCCCAATTCCAAAGGGAAGGACGCGAAATTCTTGGAATTCTTTTCTCCCAAGGTGCAGCACAACATTCCCGGTCTCCATGGAAACCTCGGCCCTGGAAAATTCCATCGGCTGCAACCCGAGCCGGGAAGGGCTCGGGGAGGATTTAAAGGGAAACGGCACTGAATTCCCGAATATTTCCCGAATTCCCGAGATTCCTGGATTTTCCCGGATTTCATAAAATTAAATAATAAAATAAAATAAATAAAAAGAAATAAAATTTTAAAATAAAATACAATAAAATTTAATAAAATAAATTAAATTTTAGAAATTAAAAATAAAATGAAATCTATTAAAATAATAAAAGTAATTTTTGTTTTGCCTCATTGTTAAAATAAAAAATAGAATCAAATCAATTAAAATAGAATTAAAAGTAAAATAAAATTTAAAAGTCCAAGTAAGAGTGAATAAAAGTATAAATAATTGCATAGAAAGAATATAAACAATGAAATAAAAACGAAATGAAATAAAGTTAAGTAAAATGAAATAAAAAATAAAACAAGAATTAAATAAAAATAAAAATAAATTTAAAATAAAGAATTAAAAATTTTAAAAATAAAGTTTAGGATAAAATAAAATTTGAGAGAAACTAAATAAAAATTAAATAAGAATAAATAAAACATAAAATAAAAATTGCATAGATAAAAGAAAAATTAAATTAAAAATAATATTAAATACATTTGAAATTTTAAAAATTAGAAAAGAAAATAAAAATAAAGTTCAAGATAAATAAAAATAAAAATAAAATAAAATAAAAATTGAATAATTAAAAATAAGAAAAAGTATAAAATTTTTTTTAAAATTTAAAATCTATGAAAAAAAATTCGTTTTTAACAAATAAAATAAATAAAATTAAAATATGAGAAAATTGAATATAAAACCTCTGGGAATAAAAGTAATTACCTGGAATTCCCATCCCAGACTTCCCAGATTTGATATTCCAGCACCTGGAATGGATTCCCGGCAAAATTGCAACTTTCATTTCCAGACTTCTAGGAATAAAAGGATGGAAGTTGGAATTCCCAACTGATGGATGGGAATGACCTGGAATTCCCATCCTAGAATTCCCAGCTGATATTCCAAGCACCTGGAATGAATTCTCAGAAAATTCCCTGAACCAGATCTCAGATTTCCATAACCTCTTCCAAAAGGATAAAATTCCATCCCCAAAGCTCTGGGAATAAAAGGAGTGACCTGGAATTCCCATCCCAGAATTCCCAGAGTTTAAATTCCCAGCACCTGGAATGGATTCCCAGAAAATTCTCTTCTCCAGATCCCAGATTTCCATGGCATTTTCCAAAATTCCATTCCCAGACCTCTGGGAATAAAAGGAAGGAGCTGGAATTCCCAACTCATGGCTGAGACACTGGGAATGACCCGGAATTCTCATCCCAGAATTCCCAGTTGATATTCCACACCCATGGGATGCATTCCCAGGAAATTCCCTAATCCTGGTCATTCCCAGGATTTCCATAACCTCTTCCAAAGGGATAAAATTCCATCCCCAAAGATCTGGGAATAAAAGGAAGGAGCTGGAATTCCCAACTCATGAATGGGAATGACCCGGAATTCCCGTCCCAGAATTCCCAGAGCTTATACTCCCAGCACATGGGATACATTCCCAAAAAAACCTCTGAACCAGATCCTGGAATTTCCATTCCCAAAGCTCTGGGAATAAAAGGAAGGAGCTGGAATTGCCATTCCAGAATTCCAAGCCCATGGGATGCATTCCCAGAAAATTCCCTGAACCACATCCCAGGATTTCCGTAACCTCTTCCAAAAGGATAAAATTCCATCCCCAAAGCTCTGGGAATAAAAGGAAGGAGCTGGAATTCATGGCTGAGACACTGGGAATGAAACGGAATTCCCATCCTAGAATTCCCAGATTTGATATCCTGAGCAGCTGGAATGGATTCCCAGAAAATCCTCTGAACTTGATCCCAGATTTCCACAGCATTTTCCAGCATTTCATTCCCAAAGCCAAGGGAATAAAAGCATGGAAGTTGGAATTCCCAACTGATGGACAGGAATGACTTGGAATTCCCATTCCAGAATTCCCAGAGTTGATATTCCAGCACCTGGGATGGATTCCCAGAAAATCCTCTTATCCACATCCTGGGATTTCCATCCCCAAACCTCTGGGAATAAAAGGAAGGAGCTGGAATTCCCAACTCATGAATGGGAATGACCCGGAATTCCCATCTCAGAATTCCCAGAGCTTATACTCCCAGCACATGGGATACATTCCCAAAAAAACCTCTGAACCAGGTCCTGGAATTTCCGTTCCCAAAGCTCTGGGAATAAAAGGAAGGAGCTGGAATTCCCATCCCAAAATTCCCAGATTTGATATTCCAGCACCTGGAATGGATTCCCAGAAAATCCTCTTATCCAGATCCCAGAATTTCCATTCCCAAACCTCTGGGAATAAAAGGATGGAGCTGGAATTCCTAACTGATGGATGAGACACAAGGAATGACCCCGAATTCCCATCCCAGAATTCCTGGAGTTTATACTCCGAGTTCTTGGGATGCATTCCCAGAAAATTCTTTCATCCACATCCCAGATTTCCACAAAACTCCATTCCCATTCTCCTTTATTCTGGGGATAAAAGGATGGAACTGGAATTCCCAACTCATGGACAAAGTACGGGGAATGACTTGGAATTGCCATCCCAGAATTCCCAGAATTTTTACTCCAAGCCCATGGGATGCATTCCCAGAAAATCCTCTGAACCAGATCCCAGGATTTCCGTTCCCAAAGCTCTGGGAATACAAGAAAAAAACCCCAGAATTCCACCCCAGAATTCCCAGCTTTTATATTACAACACTTGGAATGAATTCCCAGAAAATCCTCTTATCCAGATCCCAGATTTCCACAGCATTTCCCAGAATTCCATTCCCAAAACTCTGGGAATAAAAGGAAGGAGCTGGAATTCCCAACTTATGACTGAAGCAGCAGGAATGACCCGGAATTCCCATCCCAGAATTCCTGGAGTTTATCCTCTGAGCTCATGGGATGCATCCCCAGAAAATCCTCTGAACCACTTCCCAGAATTTCCATTCCCAAATCCTCTGGAATTCAGGATTTCCCCACATTTGATCCCTTTCGCTTCCAGAGGGAATTTTTTAACCAAACCCAAAAATCCCCAGAATTCCTCGAGATGTCCCAGAGTTTTATCCCGATTTTTTGGAAACCAGGAAATTTGGGAAATGCAGGAAAATAAAAGAGGAGAGAGCGGGAGAGGAACAAGGAAAATCTTGGATACAGGAGCCTCATTCCCCAAAAAAAAATCAGCGGGAAGAATTCCTTAAAATCTTGGAGCTCCAGCTTGGAATTGCAGAGGAAATTCGGGAAGCGGGAATTCCCTGTCTCGCTGCTGCCACTACATGGCTCTTCCCGCATCCCGAATTCCCAAGGGAAAATTCCCCCAAATCCAAAGATTCTGAATTCCTGGAATACTCCCAGGCTGATCCAGGATTAAATCTTGGAGCTGCTGGAATTTCCCTTCCCCATGGGAATGGTTTGATCCTGGAATTCTCTCAGATTCCCTAAAAATGTTGGGATACTCCCGGATCCCTTTTTGTACTGCCTGAAATCCCAAAATCTCAGAAATTCCAAAATCAGGGAAGGTTTTGTGGGATTTTAGGATGGAATTCCCGGAAAAGCTGGAATATCCCTGGAATATACCTCCATGGGGTCTTGGGAGCTGTTGCTGCCCATGGAATGGGATGAGTTTTAAATCCCAGAAAATTCAAAGAATTCCACAAAATGCAGGTGCAGGGACACATCCCTGAAATCCCAGAATTCCAAACATCCAGCTTGGTTTGAATCCCAGGGGTTTGGGTTTTTCTTTTTAAGGAAAATAAAATCAAGAATTTCACTCCCTAAAGCAACAGGGTTTGAGGGGAAAAAATTGGAAAAAAAAAACTGAAAAAAAAAAATGGGGGAAAAAATTGAAAAAAAAAACGGGGAAAAAAACAACTGGAAAAGAACCTGGGAGGGGGAAGAAAAAACAACCGGAAAAATCCCCCCAAACTGGGAAAAAACAACGGGGGGAAAAAAAAGAAGGTGGGGG
>JAWMRF010000115.1:1447019-1460937 GCA_035221435.1 Sphenopsis melanotis | reverse complement strand
AATGATTCAGGCTGGGATTCCTGGGATTCTATGGGTTGGGAATCATGGAATGCATTGGGTTGGGAATCATGGAATGCACTGGGTTGGGAATTGTGGATTCCCTTCAGGTGTCCAGGAATTCAGGATTTCCTCTGGGCTGGAATTCCCAGCTGAGTGTGGGAATTCCAGAGGGAGGTCCCAGCTCTAAACTGGAGATTCTCACCTGAAATCTCTTTCCAAGGGAATTCCTTCCCTGGGAGTGATCCTGGAGTTTCCTGAATTCCCTTCAGATGTCCAGGAGTTCAGGAATTCCTTCAGGTTGGAATTCCCAGCTGAGTGTGGGAATTCCTAAGGATTTCTTTCAGGTGTCTGGGAATTCAAGGAGAATTTCTGTGGGATGGAATTGGGAATTCCAGAGGGAATCCAAACTGGAGATTCCCAGCTGGAATCTCTTTCCAAGAAAATTTCATCCCTGAGAGTGATCCCAAAATTTCCTGGATTCCTTTCAGGTTTCCGGTAATTTGGAAATTCAAGGAGGATTCCTGTGGAATGGAATTGAGAATTCCTGAGGGATTTCCCAGCTTCAAAGTGGAGATTCCCTTCTGGAATCTCTTTTCAAGATAATTCCATCCCTGGGAGTGATCCCAGAGTTTCCTGGATTCCCCTTAGGTATCCAGGAATTCCTCTGGGTTGGAATTCCCAGCTGGGGGTGGGAATTCTGGAGGGATTTCCCAGCAGGAATGCAGAGGAGGAATGGCCCAAGCTCCACTCCCATCCCTGCTGGGAATGGGATTTGGGATGGAGAAAATCCATGGAAAACAGAGAATTGGGAAATGGAGTGAAATGGAAAAGCAGAGAATTAAAAATCAAAATAAATATAAAAATAGGGAAATAAAAATAGCAATAAATATTAAAGTATAAAATTGAAAAATAAAAAAAA
The DNA here is from genome assembly GCA_035221435.1 of Sphenopsis melanotis. Classification (NCBI taxonomy): domain Eukaryota; kingdom Metazoa; phylum Chordata; class Aves; order Passeriformes; family Thraupidae; genus Sphenopsis; species Sphenopsis melanotis. Next base: position 1,460,018 of record JAWMRF010000115.1, on the reverse strand, counting down.
TAGAAAATGAGAACACTTTAAAATATAGTTAAATATAATAAATATATTGCATTACAGTGAATGAAATATGAAAATAAGATATTAAACAATAGAAATAAATAGAAAAGTAAAAATGAACTTAGACATAAAATGGGAAATTAAAAAATAGAAATAAATATAAGGATGTAACATTTTAAAACAGAATTCATATAGAACTATAAAATTCAAAATAGAATTAAATATGAAATATAAAGTTAAAAATGGAAATAATTGTAAAACCAAAACTGAAACAAGAACTAAATATAAATCGAAATGAAATAGAAAATATAAATGAAATAGAAAATATAAATCTAAATGAAATAGAAACACACGAATTATGCTTTAAAGGTAATGAATTGTTAATATAATTTTAATTAATATGATTGTATTACTTTATTAATGACCTATTAATTTTAAATAACAATTTTTATTATTATAAAGTTTTATAGTTAATAAAATTATATTAACGGAATAACCTATTTCTATGTTATAAGTAATAATAAGTTGATTGTAATTATAGTTGTCATTAATAGCTTTATTTTCACTGTCATTACAATAAATAAGGAAATAAAATGAAATAATTTAAATTATACTTATGGAATAATATATTAATATTTAACACATGTTTTATGTTATGAATAATATTTTCTATAACATTATAATTAATAAGAAATATATTTTATTGATTGTTTTAATAATATTAATATTAACTTATTAAATAGCCAATAAATTTTAACGTTTATATTAACGTTAATATTAATATTAATAAAATTAAACTAAATAAACCAAATAAATCCAGAAATCTGATCCGAGTGTGGATTCTACCTCCCAGCACATCCCACAAGATGGCACCATCCCATAAAAAACGGGGGAAATGCCAAATTCCAGGTTTCCCATTCCCAGGAAACTCCCCCAGATTCCCGTGTTTCCTGCTCCCATTCCCGGAATCCAACCCAAATCCTCATTTCCCGTTCCCAGGAACTCACCCAGAACTCCATATTCCCCTCTCCTATTCCCAATAACTCCCCCAGAATTCCACATTTCCCACTGCCATTCCCAGTTAAATCCTCCTTTCTCCTTCTCCATTCCCATTAAATTCCTCAGGTTCCCATGTTTCCCATTCCCAATAACTCACCCAGAATTCCACATTTCCCTCCCCTATTCCCAATAACTCCTCCAGAATTCCTTGTTTTCCATTCCAAGGTACTCTCATTCCCAGATAAATCCTCGTTTCTCCCTTTCCATTCCCAGTAACTCACCCAGAATTCCATGTTTCCCATTCCAAATAACTCGCCCAGAATTCCATGTTTCCCATTCCCAATAACTCCCCCAGAATTCCATGCTTCCCTCTCCCATTCCCAGTTAAATTCTCATTTCTCCCTCTCCATTCCCAATAACTCACCTGAAATTCTTTTTTTCCCCTTGCCATTCCCAGTTACCCCCTGAATTGCTTGCTTCCCACTCCCATTCCCAGGAACTTCCTCGGATTCCCATGTTTCCCATTCGCAGTAACATCCTCTTGTTTCCCACTCCCATTCCCAGGAGCTCAGCCCAGAATTCCTCACTTCCCTCTCCCAGGAACTCACCCAGAATTCCACATTTCCCACTTCCATTCCCAGTGACCAATGCAAATTCTTGTTCCCATCTTCCATTCCCAGAGATTCCCCCAGATCCTTGTTTCCCATTGCCATTCCCAGAACTCACCCAGAATTCCTCATTTCTCTCTCCCATTCCCAGTTAAATCCTCGTTTCACCCTCTCCTATTCCCAGTAACTCACCCAGAAATCTTCATTTCTCTCTCTCCCAATAACTGACCCAGAATTCCACATTTCCCATTCCCAGTAACTCACCCAGAATTCCACATTCCCATTCTCATCCCCAGTGACCAATGCAAATTCTTGTTCCCATCTCCCATTCCCAGGAACTCCCCCAGACTCTTGGTTCCTATTGCCATTCCCAGGAACTCACCCAGAATTCTGTATTTCCCTCTCCCATTGCCAATTAAATCCTCGTTTCTCCTTCTCCATTCCCACAACTCACCCAGAATTCCTCATTTCCCATTCCCAAGGACTCAGCCCAGAATTCCTCACTTTCCTCTCCCAGTACCAGTCGTGGTCAAACCATGACAGTACCTCACTCAGAATTCCATATTTCCCACTCCCATTCCCAGCAACCAATGCAAATCTTTGATCCCCTCTCCCATTCTCTGAAATTCACCCAGAATTCCACATTTTCCTCTCTCATTCCCACTTAAATCTTCATTTCTCCCTCACTATTCCCAGTACCTCACCCAGAATTCCACATTTCCCATTTCCAGTACCTCACACAGAATTCCATATTTCCCACTCCCATTCCCAGTTAAATCCTTGTTTCTCCCTGTCCATTCCCAGTCACTCCCCCAGAATTCCATGTTTCCCATTCCCAGTCCCTCACCCAGAATTCCACATTTCCCATTCCCAGTAAGTTGTCGCAGCACGTCGCTGTTGAGACGGCCGGGACACCCAGGGCGTCCCCGTACAATTCCAGAAGGTTCCACCCCACACACAACGACCCCACCTCAGGAGGCTCCAGGCCTCAGCCCCTCTGGCTCTCCTGCCCAACCCTTTATCCCCTCATGTTCACACCTTGCACCTGTGTGCCCTCTGCTCCCTCTCTGATTGGTCACACCTGGGCACTGCATGGCTCAGCCCACCTGGGCACTCACTCCAGCCCCACTGCCAATCACCACAAACTGTGCGCCTGCAGAATTCCACATTTCCCATTCCCAGGGACTCACCCAGAATTCCACATTTCCCATTCCCAATAACTCCCCCAGAACTCCATGTTTCCCTCTCCCATTCCCAGTTAAATTCTCGTTTCTCCCTCTCCATTCCCAGAAACTCCCCCAGAATTCCTTTTTTCCCATTGCCATTCCCAGTTATCCCCTGAATTCCTTGTTTCCCATTCCCCATTCCCATTCCCAGCGACCAACACAAATCCTTGATCCCCTCTCCTATTCCCAGAAACTCACCCATAATTCCATGTTTCCCATTCCCAATTACTCATCCAGAATTCCTCATTTCTCTCTCCCAATAACTCACCCAGAATTCCACATTTCCCATTCTCAGTCCCTCACCCAGAATTCCACGTTTCCCATTCCCAATAACTCCCCCAGAATTCCACGTCTCTCATTCCCATAACCCTCCCAGAATTCCACATTTCCTATTCCCAGTCCCTCACCCAGAATTCCACATTTCCTATTCCCAGTCCCTCACCCAGAATTCCATGTTTCCCATTCCCAGTCCCTCATCCAGAATTCCGTGTTTCCCTCTCCTATTCCCAGTCACTCACCCAAAATTCCACATTTCCCATTCCCAGTCCCTCAGCCAGAATTCCACATTCCCATTCCCAGTCCCTCACCCAGAATTCCACGTTTCCCATTCCCATTCCCAATCCCTCACCCAGAATTCCATGTTTCCCATTCCCAGTCCCTCACCCAGAATTCCACGTTTCCCATTCCCAATTATTCACCCAGAATCCCATTCTCAATAACTCACCCAGAATTCCACGTTTCCCATTCCCGGTCCCTCACCCAGAATTCCACGTTTCCCATTCCCATTCCCAGTCCCTCACGCAGAATTCCACGTTTCCCATTCCCAGTTATCACCCTGTGCTGCATCTTCAAGTGCCGGATCCCGCGCACGCGGAAGGAGATCGAGGCGCGCTACGCCCAGCGCCAGGCGGCCAAAAACTACGCGGACAAACTGGAGACGGTGCCGCCCCTGGGAGAGCTCACCGAAATCCCTGGAGGTAATTCCCGCTTTTTTTTGGGATTCTGGGAGCCAAAAGTCCCTGAATGGGCTCAGCAACATTCCCAGATCTAATTCCCACTTTTCTAGGGGGGACTGGGGCAGTGCAAATTCCCTCAATGAGCTCGGAGACATTCCCAGAGCTAATTCCCACTTTTTCTGGGATTCTGGGAATACAAAGTTCCTCAATGAGCTCACCAACATTCCTGGAGCTAATTCCCACTTTTTTTGGGATTCTGGGAGCACAAAGTCCCGCAATGAGCTCAGCAACATCCACAAAGCTAATTCCCATTTTTTGGGGGGGATTGGGGTAGTGCAAATTCCCTCAATGAGCTCAGAGACATTCCCAGATGTAATTCCCAGTTTTTTTGGGATTCTGGGAGTGCAAAGTCCCTCAATGAGCTCACCAATATTCCTGGAGGCAGTTCCCAGGGTTTTTTGGGGGATTCTGGGAGCACAAAGTCCCTCAATGAGCTCAGAGATATTCCCGTAGCTAATTCCCACTTTTTTGGGGATTCTGAGAGTGCAAAGTTCCTCAAGGAGCTCACCAACATTCCTGGAGGTAATTCCCACTTTTCTGGGGGATTGGGGCAGTGCAAATTCCCTCAATGAGCTCACTGACATCCCCAGAGGCAATTCCCACTTTTTTGGAGATTCTGGGAGCCAAAAGTGCCTCAATGAGCTCAGCAACATTCCCAGAGCTAATTCACAATTTTTTGGGAGGACTGGGGCAGTGCAAATTCCCTCAATGAGCCCAGAGACATTCCTGGAGCTAATTCCCACTTTTTTTGGGATTCAGGGAATGCAAAGTTCTTCAATGAGCTCACCAACATTCCTGGAGGTAATTCCCACTTTTTTGGGGGGGGATTTTGACAGTGCTAAAGCCCTCAATGAGCTCACCAACATTCTTGGAGCTAATTCCCACTTTTTTTTGGGGTTCTGGGAGTGCAAAGTCCCTCAATGCGCTCACCAACATTCCTGGAGGTAATTCCCAGTTTTTTTGGGGATTGGGGCAGAGCAAATTCCCTCAATGAGCTCACTGACATCCCCAAAGGTAATTCCCACTTTTTTTTGGGATTCTGGGAGCACAAAGTCCCTCCTCTGGTGCCACCACCAAGTTCAACTCTCCCAGTGTGGACTCAGGATATTGGGATAAAATCCTTTGGATAAGAGGGAATTTTTCCATCGGTTTCAGTTGGAATCATTCCTTCATTCCCAAATTAAGTTTGGAAAAGCCCCTCAAATCCATCAAATCTTATTTTGAACCAAATCCCACTAAAAAACCCTGTGAAATTCCACATCTCCTGGTTTTTGGAACCCATCCAGGGATGGTGATTCCAACACTTCCCGATCCTTAATCTCTCTTCCAATCAGGATTTTTTTTCCCTAATTTTCAATCCAAACTTTTCCTGAGAAAACTGGAAGCTGTATCCCATTTTCCCATCAACTGCCATCCCTCACCCTAGTTAGTTAGAAGGAGAATTCCATGCTGAAAATTCCCAGTGGGAATTAATTTAATTTCAGGGCCTGCCCGTGGGTTGGGGAATACCAGGAGCGAAACTGGAGTGGTTGGAATTCCACATTCCCGGTTTTTCCTGCTGGAATATTTCTCCTCTGCTGCTCTCACTCTCCTTTCCTGCTTCCATAGGCTCTCCTGAAAATCTCCTCACTCTCTCTGGCCATGGCCAGTCCAGACCTCTCCACTCCCTGCCTGTGCTGAAGGAAGAGGATGAGATGGTTCTCCAAGGAATTTAGGGAATTTCGATTCCTGGCCGCCTGTGGCTTCTCTTTTCCAAGGGAATCCATCAATCCTTGAATTTGCTGCTTCTCCATTCCTGGATTTTTCCTGTCTCCTCAACACCTTTTGATGCCTTTTTTCCTTCTTTCCTGTGTTTCTCCGGGAGCTGTAATTCCATAAAATTCCATAAAAATGGCATCTCCATAATTTGGGATGTGCTGCTTCAATCCATGGGAAAAGAGGCAGATCCCACCATTGTATGAATTTAGGAATTCCTTGGAGAAATTCAATCCTACACCAGCAAAATGCAGAATTACCAGTTGAACAATGGGAATTTGCACAAATCCCAGGATTTCAGGGGTGCCTGAAACTGGGAATTCCCAGCCCTCCCTGTGGAGCTGAACCCAATTCCATGAATAAATCCTTGTCCTTCCACTGAATCCTTGTCCTTCCAGTTAATCCTTATCAGATGAGATAGTTCTCCAAGGAATTTAGGGAATTTCAATTCCCAGCTGCCTGTGGCTTCTCTTTTCCAAGGGGATCCATCAATCCTTGGATTTGCTGCTTCTCAATTCCAAAAAAGCCTCACTGGGTGCAATCAGCTGGATGGGAAAATCCCCAGTAGGAATGTTTTCCTTTTATCCCAGATTTCTAGCAGGGAGCTGGAATTTTGACAATTCCTGGGTTGTTGAATCCACATCAACTCCTTTTCAATTTTTTTTTTCTCTATCCTTGGAAACAGCTCAGGTTCCAGAAGAAAAAAAAGAGGAAGAAGTTCCCACTGTGTCTGGAAAAGTGGACAAGGGAAAGAAGGATGGATCCAAAGACTCCAAGAAAAAGGATGGGGAGAAGGAGCAGAAGGAAGAATCCAAGAAGGAAGGGAAGGACGGAGCCAAAAAAAAAGACGGAGAAAAGGGGGAGAAAGGGGAAAAAGGAGGAAAAGAGGAAAAAGGAGGGAAAGAGGAAAAAGGAGGGAAAGAGGAAAAAGGAGGGAAAGGAGAAAAGGGGGAAAAGGAAAAGGGAAAGGACACAAACGACAAGAAACAAGGGAAAAAGGGGGAAAAAGAAGGTGAAGCTGGAAAATCTGGAGGTGCCAAAACCGATGGAAAAGCCGGTGGGAATTCCAAAGCTCCGGCAAAGAAGAAGTGACCTCCTGGAAGGACAGTGCTGGAATTTTTTTGGGGGAATGCTCCAGCAAATTGCTGGGGGAGGAGCACTTGGAGCAGGATGTGCTTTTCCAGATATTCCTGTGGGATGCTGTTGGATGCGTGGATTTCTTCCCATTTGGAGATGGAGCCGCCAGGATTCGGCTCTGCGAAGGAAAACTGGGAATTTGGTTGGATAATCAAGAAAAATATCCAGTGGGAATGGGATGGAATTGACATGGAAGCTGGAATGGGAATGAGGACTTTGGATAAACATGGGAATGCTCAGGGATGAGGATCCGAGAATGAAGAATGAGATTCATCCCAAATTTCTTCTCCTGGAGGACCTGGAGAAGTTGGAGAAAGATTTCCTGGCACCCAGCACATCCTTGTGGGGAATTTTAGGGATTATGTAAATTCCAGGAAAATCCCAAAGGTTGGAATTCTCCAAAGTGTGGGTCCTTGGATTCCAAGAGGTTTTTGGACACATGGAAATGTTTCCTTCCTTCTCTGGTGCCTCTTTTCCTGGATTGCTGCAGGAAACACCAGGAATTCCATCTTTTCCAGCAGATTAATCCACATTTTTGCGATTTTTTGCTGAGGAAAGCCAGTTCTGAGACCAGGAATTCTGCTCCGCTTCCATGTGGCTGCTATTCCCTCCCTTCCTGGGAATTCCTGAGGAGTAGATTTATCAGGAGCGGCGTTTTCCAGCTGTTTTGGGAATATTCCAGGAATTTCTGCCTTAGCTGGGGGGATTTAACACCAGATTTTTTGGGGGATAGCATAGAAAATCTTGGGATAATTAAAACTCAGGATATCCTGGAACTGTCTGCTCCACAGGGAGAATTCCCTCCAATCCTTTATCCCTAGGAATGGGATTTATTTGATATTTAATTGATAGAAATTATCAATTTTCCTGCTGTTTTTTCAACATGGATTTATCAGTGCCAAGATATTTCCCATTTTTCCCATTTTTCTTTTTCCTGATTTTCCTTTCCCTTCTCTCCCACCCAACTCATCCTGGTGGGAAACAAGCCTGGAAAAATGAAGGGAATTTTCTACCTGAGCAAGATCGCTCAGCTCCAAAAAGTCCCAAAATTCCAGAGCTTCCAAAAAGGTGGAAAACTTAAGGAGAGACATTGGGAATGATGTCCAGAACCACGGGAATGTTTGGGAAGAGAATGATCCAGGGAAATCTGGAATTCCAATGTTGGGAATTCTGCCCCTGGAAACAGAGGAGCCCTTAATCTCCATCCTTGGAATGGCACCAATGGAAAAGTGGGAATATGGATACAAAGATTGGATTTCTTTGGAATTTCCATCCCAATCCCAATTTTTCAAGGCCCTGTTTCATCAGGAATCATGACAATAAAAAAGATTTTTCTATTGGATTCAGGCTTTGCTCCCTGGGATCTGCTGAATCCATGGGACTTTCGGGAAAGGATATTTATGCCTTAAAAACTCCAGGATGGGATCCAGCTGGGATTGGGGCAGGAAAACTCAGATTTCCTGTACTGCAGTTGGAATTGTGCTGGAAATTTGGGATGTGGCTCCATTTGCAGAGGGAAGAGGAACGGATTTATTCCCAATCCAAAGGTTTCCAGGAGGAAAATCCACTCCTTTTCTTTTCCATTTAATTCCTTCTCCCTCATCCAACTTCCCTCTCTAGCCCATTAAAAATAATCAAAATCCAAAATAAAATATTCATTGGGATTGGGGAATCCTTTAAAATCCACCTCAATCCCTTTTTTCCAAGCAAATATTCCAAATCCTGTGGATCAGATCCGAAAGATTTGTGGGAATGTCTTGTTGATTTTAAAAAAGGGATTCTCTGTTTAAAAAAATGAATTTATCCTTTGGGAATAATTGGATTTGGAATTATCAGGATGGGGGTGAATGCAGGCAATTAATTTCTGGGATTAGGAAACCTGTTCCTAGAGTTTCCAGGGATCACCCTGCCCATAAAACTCATCCCAGTTCCTGAAGTGGAAGCAGAGGGAAGAAATTCCCAGCCCTGATCCGATGTTTTCCCTGTTCCAGTGGGATCTGGAAGTCAGGAAGTGAAAAAAAGGTGGAAAATTCCAGCCCGGAGCAATTCCAGCACTTTGGGAGTTGCTTTTCCACCAGCAGATGGAGAAATTGTCTTGGAAAAGCCACAGCCACAGGAAAGAATTTTTAGTGGAGAATTAGATTTATTGTCCTGTATTCGGGTGGAAATGGAATTCCAGAGGCCAAAAGTTGCATTTAATTCCCAGAAATCCAGGGAATAATGGCAGGATCACTCATTTCCTTGGATTCAGGTGATGCTGGTCCTGGAGGAGCAAAAATCACCTGGTCAGGACCAGGAATGAATTCCAGGATCTCCACATATTCCAGAAATTCCCACTAGAGGGGATCTTGTCTGGGATATTAGACCCAGTTTTAAGGAATTTGGCTTATTTGGGATGGGAAATTAAGCCTGGATTTGGGAAATCTTCCAGTTTAAGTTGCTCCTGGCATTGATTTCTCCTGATTTTCTCCCTGGATTGGTTTTCCATGGAAAATAGAAGGGAAAATTGCGTGCTCCAGCATTTGTTAGACACATTCCCAGCCCTCCTGGAAAGGGATTGTGCTGTTCCCCCCGTCCTGCCCCAGTGCCCAGGAATGTGGAGCCCATGGAAATGCCTGGAAAGGGGGAATGGTGCTGGCTGAGCCCTCCGGCAGCGGGAGCAGTGACCTGAGTCCCGGGCTCTTGTGGGACATTTGTGGGACGTTTGTGGGACGTTTGTGGGACATTCATGTTCTCTGTTAAGCAGCTCCTGGAAAATCCCCCTCGGGAATACCAGGAACCTCCTGACCCCTCTTGGACTGAATCCAGGGAAGCAAATCCATGAAAAACACACCCTAGCAAGGTCCTGTTGTCACCTCTGGGAGCTTCCCAAGGGCAAAGTCAGGTTTGTGCCTTTTCCAAGGTAATCCCAAGGAAAAGGAATGAGGGGTGAGTAGAAAAAGAAACTCCACAGGATATTGTGGAATTTTCACCTCAGCTGGATTTTGGTATTGGGATCATGGATGTCTCCAGAGAAACCCACGTTATCCCTCTCCATACAGTCAATTGGAGAAATGAACATTTTTGGGAATATTTCCCATCAGCCAAGAATCTCTCCCTCACTTCAGGAATTCTTCCCTTGATCCCAGCAAGGGTCTTTCCCTCTTGGACTGAATCCAGGGAAGCAAATCCATGGAAAACACACCCCAGCAAGGTGCTGCTGTCACCTTGGGGAATTTCCCAAGGGCAAAGTCAGGTTTGTGCCCTTTCCAAGATAATCCCAAGGAAAAGGAATGAGGGGTGAGTGTGGGTGAGTAGGAAAAGAAACTCCATAGGATGTTGTGGAGTTCCACCTCAACTGGATTTTGGTGTCAGGATCGTGGATGTCTCCAGAGAAATCCACCTTATCCTTCTCCATACAATCTGTGTGGAGAAATGAACATTTTGGGAATAATTTTGCATCATCCTGGTTTTAGTGTTTGCTGTGGGAAGAGAGGAATCTCTCCCTCGCTTCAGGAATTCTTCCTTTAATCCCATCAAGGATCCTTCCCTCTTAGACTGAATCCAGGGAAGCAAATCCATGGAAAACACACTCCAGCAAGGTCCTGCTGTCACCTCAGGGAATTTACAAAGGGCAAAGTCAGGTTTGTGCCTTTTCCAAGGTAATCCCAAGGAAAAGGAAGGAGGGGTGAGTGTGGGTGAGTAGGAAAAGAAACTCCACAAGGCCTTGTGGAATTGTCACCTCAGCTGGATTTTGGTGTCAGGATCATGGATGTCTCCAGAGAAATCCACATTATCCGTATAATCAGTTGGAGAAATGAACATTTTGGGAATATTTCCCATCAGCCCAATTTCAATGTTTGCCATGGGAGGAGAGGAATCTCTCCCTCAGTTCAGGAATTCTTCCCTTAATCCCATTAAAGATCCTGGAGAAAAGGAGGCTCAAGGTGGGGACCTTCTGGCTGTGACAGGAGAGGACAGCCAGGGGGAAAATTTGGGATCTGCTCCCTGGGAACAGGGACAGGAAGAGAGGGAATGGCCAGGAGATGTTCAGGTTGGACATCAGCAGGAATTTCCTCATGGAAAAGGATTGGAGATGCCCAGGGAGGAGGTTTGGAGTCCCCATCCCTGGAGGGATTTATTATCCATGTGGCACTTGGGGTTTAAAGTGTGGAGACTTGACGGTTTTAGAGGATTGAAACCAATCCATGATTCCATAAAAAAAAAAGCAGGAGAAGGGCTCGGAAACCTCCTGGCTTCCAGGAATGGAAGACATAAAGTTCAGGTGTTCCAGTATTTCCTGAACATCCATGGATTGCACTGGGTTTTCCAAAGGGTCTCCAGACATTTCCATGCAGACGGATCCCACGGATCCCGGAAGGGTTCTGGGGAGGATAAGGGAGTGCTCAGGAAAAACCAGGAATGACACGAGAATCCCAAATCTCTGAAACTGAGGGGAATTTTTCAAAGCTTTTCTTTCTGCCAGCTGTGTGTGAATTTTATTGGAGGATTTATCCAAATCCCAATTTATTTTGGTTTTTTCATTTGGGCAAAGTAAAACATTCTTATTTATGGAAACTTCTGGATCGTGCTCCCATTTTCTCTGGGAATAAGGAAGCCAAACTCTTCCAGAATCTCTTTCCTTGCACTCAGTTCAGTGTCAGCATCAGGAATGAGGTGTTTGGATTGAAATCCCAAAATCATGGAATGGTTTGGGTTGGATCATCTCATTCCAACCCCCTGCCATGGCCAGGGACAGCTTCCACCAGAATCAAGGATCAGGGAGCCTTATCCAGGTTGGAACTATCCAGAACCAGGGAAGCACTGCAAGAAGGAGGAGTGGTTTCCATGGCAACCGTTCATCCCTGCTCCCACCATTCCTGTTTCCATTCCTGGTTTTTTTTCTTCCATCTTCCTGCTCTTCCCTGTCCCAATACGGCAGCTCAGGACAGCCAAGGAAAAGAGATGTTGGAATCTGAAATGCAGGGAATTCCCAGAACTTTGGGCCTGTAAGCCAAAGCTTAGAATTAAACCCAGGATTTGATCTGAGACCCTGAAAAGGATTCCCAGCTGAGGTGCTAGAAACCAGAATGTGGATTTGTAGTTTAAAGCAGAGACATGTTAAGCTGAGAAGAGGAAAGTTTAGAGTTTTAGAGTTTAAGAAAAAGAAATAATAATTTATATTTTATTATTATAATTAATAATAAAAATTAAAAGTAGTTACAGAGGTAAACAAGGAGTTTAGAATGCAGCATTGTGGGTTTGTGTGTCATAACATGAGTGGCTAAGAAAGCTCACACTGTAGCAAGGGTCCATAAGATGAAATACTTAAGGACTGGGTCAAAAACATAAATATCCTTGTTGGCAATGTTTTATTGGTCAATAAATCCTTAAAAGATCTTTAACTGAGGGTCCTGTGACCTTGTGAGCCATGCACTGAAGATGTGAGCTGAGCTCACCCTTCCTGCCTGTGTAGAAAATAAGAAAATAAATCACATCATCAAAAACAACTCAGAGGTTCTGTCTCTAACTCATCCAAAATTCTTTCCAAAATCCCCATAAGAAAGGCTCCCCCAGCACTGCTGCTCTTGGAGCTTTTCCCTTTTCCTTTCAGGATTTGTCACCAGGAACTCAGGATATCGCCAGGAACAGAGCAGGTTGAGCTTGGAGATAAGAAAAATTCAACCCTGGGAGGGTGGGGAAGAGCTGGGATGGAATTCCCAGAGAAGCTGTGACTGCCCCTGGATCCATGGAAGTGTCCAAGGCCAGGTTGGACACTTGGAGCACCCTGGGATAGTGGGAGGTGTCCCTGCCATGGGGTTGGAACTGGATGTTCTTGAAGATCCCATCCAACCCCAAAATTCTGTGATTCCATGATTTTGAATTGTTTCAATTGGGGTTTTGAGGCAAAGCAGACAAGCTCAGCATCAGCACGGAGGGAAAATATTCCAACATTCCCTGAGGGATTCCAAAGCCTTGACCTCCAGCTTCCAAAAGAGCCCTGAATTCCTCAAACCCCTGATTTTCCCTCAGCCTAATTCCCACCCTTAATTCCAAGCTCAAGATCCATTTAAACTCAATTTGGGAAGGAATTCCTGGCTGGGAGGGTGGGGAGGAGCTGGGATGGAATTCCCAGAGCAGCTGTGGCTGCCCCTGGATCCCTGGAAGTGCCCAAGGCCAGGTTGGACACTTGGAGCAGCCTGGGACAGTGGGAGGTGTCCCTGCCCATGGGATGAGATGATCTTGAAGGTCCTTCCAAGCCAAAGCATTCCAGGATTTTGT
>JAWMRF010000115.1:1367115-1385312 GCA_035221435.1 Sphenopsis melanotis | reverse complement strand
CCTTTACGGGGCCCCCCCCCCTCCCCCCCATATCGTTATTCCCCCGTGTGCTTTTTCGCCTTTATTAATCATTATTTCCATTAACCCATCGCGAAATGTGCTGAGCTCAGAGGTGCGGCGGGGTGATGCGAACAAGGGCGATGAGGCTCCCCGCCGTGACGTCACCGTGACGTCACCCGGGCCCGGTGGCAGCTGTCATCCCTGGCCGTGACGAAGTCCCGGGGTCCGGAGCGGGCATCCCCCCGCTTTCCGTCACGGCAGGACGGAGGTGGGCGCAAAAAACAGCTGCTCCTCCTCAGGATGGGTCTCACCCACCCTCCCAGGCGGTGATTTTGGTTATATCCCGGCGCGGTTTGGCAGTTTTGGCATCCCGAGCGGCTGCGGGTGCTGGTGGCTCCAAGGGACGTTCGCCGAGGTCAGGGTGGGGAGAACGCTGCCAAAAATCGAAGTTGGGAGCCGGCGGTGAGCGGCGTTTTTGGCACCACGTGTGGGGATGCTTCGGATCTCGCGGCCAGCGCGTGCGCCCGCCAACGCCGGAGCTGCCTCCGGATGCTGTGCGAAAAAAAAAGCAAAAAAAAAAACCCCAAAAATCAGAAATCGCAGCTAGAGCCGGTGGCAGGTGCCGGGGCGGTGGGTTGTGCCGGGATGCGGTGAGCCCCGAGGTTGCATCATGCTGGGAAGGGCTGGGCAGAGTCCTCCAGGGTGTTATGATGGCCCCATAAACGAGCCCAGCTCTTGGCCTTTGGCACCTCGTTAGCTGTGACCGGGTTTGTTTTCCGGATTGCCCGGCATGGACTCTTTTCCGCAGGTAATTAAGGGGGAAGGTGGCTCTGGTGGGGTCTGGGACGTGTGTGTCTCCAGCATTTTAGTCTTTCCTTTGAGGGGCTTTGCTGGCCCAGCTGGGAATGGGGATGGCAAAGTGGTGGCATGATGACTCTGGGGCTCCTGGTTGTGCTGTGGGTCTGTGTCCCAAAAAGCCCTTGCTGGGGTGTCCCTGGTGCTGGCACACTGGGGGTGAGCTGTCCCCATGGCACTGGGGTCCCCAGTCCTTGTCCCCGTGGTGCCAGGGTCCTTGGTCCTGGTTCTGCATGTGCTGCAGTCACCAATTCTTGTCCTGCTGGGTTCTGTGGTGCCCTGTGTGTGCTGGGGTGCCTTTTCCCTGTCTCTGTGCCTTTGGGATATTCAGACTCCTTCCTGCATGTTCCAGTGTTCCCAGGCTCCGTTCCCACACTATTGGGATCCCTGCTCCCCATCCGTGTGACGTCGTTGTGCTCCGTCCCCTGCCCATGTGTGCAGTGTGTGTGTCCCTGTCCCCACAGCGTTGGGGTTCCCTGTGGGAGTCTCCCAGTCCCTGTCTCTGCTCCATCAGGATCCTTGGTTCCCTGTTTGTGTGTGCCAGTGTCCCCATCCCTGTGGCAGCGGTGTCCCTTGTCCCCCACCCGGGCACGCTTGGCTCCCTGCTCCCTGTTCCTGCAGTGCTGGCATTCCTGATCCATTCCTGCCTGTGCAGGGTCCCTTGTCCCCATTCCCATGCCACTCGGGTCCCTTGTCCCCATTCCTATGCCATTGGGGTCCCCAGTCCCTTCCCTAAGTGGTCAGGGCTCCCTTGTCCCCATTCCCATGCCATTGGTGTCCCCAGTCCCTTCCCTGTGTGGACAGGGCTCCCTTGTCCCCATTCCCATGCTACTGGGGTCCCTTGTCCCCATTCTCGTTCCCCTGGGGTCCCTTCCTGCCTGTGCTGGACCCTTGGTGACATTGGGGTCCTTGGTCCCAGCCTGTGCCAGCTTTCCCTGTCCCTGTGGCACTGGGTCCCCATTCCCTGTCCCCACCGTGTCCCTGACTCCATGTGTGCTCAGGGTGTCCTCTCAAGGGGACATCCTGAAGGGGCCAGCACCAAACCCAGTGTCTCTGTCCCCTCGCTGTCCCCACTGCGGGCTGGGATGAGGGAGATGCCCCCAAATCCCTCCTGGGGACACCCCCTGCTCCGTCCTGTGCCAGCGCTTTAATCTCGGTGCTTTGAGCTCTGTGTAGAAGGGTGCCAGACCGTTTCTGAGGATGAAAGAGCTTTTTTTATTTATCCCCCGCTCCCCGGGCCGGCGTCCAAGGGGAGATGAAATGAAACGGGAAGAGGCTGGAGGTGAAACAGCTGCGATGGGCCTGTCCCCATTCCACATCTGCCTGCCACACCACTGCCAGCCCCACCAACCCAGCTCAGCGCCTTTGCTCCTCTGTCCCGGGGCCAAAATCCCCTTTTGCTGGGCTGGGGTTTGCAGGCAGGGCTGTGGAGGCAGGGACAATGCAGCGTGTTTGTTTGCTACAGCTAAAATGGCAGTTCTTAAGGGGAAAAAAAGAGAGCGAGAGCCAAGCGCTTCTGCACATCCAGTCGCCGCATCTTTTGATTAAATGAGGTTTTGCTGTCGAAGGGGGGAGCTGGGGACCACGAGCTCCTGAGCCTGCAGTTCCCATCGCAGCCAAACGAGGGGAAAAAAATATTCCAAATCACACCGAGCCCTGAAAATGCTGTTAAAAAAAAAAAAAAAGAAAAAGGATTGGAGCAAGTTGTAAATGCTGCAGTTGTCAGCGAGGAGGCCGTGGGGTGGCCGGAGGGTTTGTCACCACAGGGCTGGTGGCACAGTCTGCTCTGCTTCTCAGGCTGGCTGGAAAGGATGGAGAAACATCCCGGGAGCTGGGATGGAGCAGGGAATGTGGGGCAGGGAGAGTGAGGGGCTCCAGAGGTGGGGCAGGGTGAGTGAGGGGCTCCAGAGGAACCCACTGGTGTTGCAATTAAAGCCTCTGCACTTAAGGCCGTTGCATTGAAGCCACTGCAGTTAAAGCTCAGACGCCTAAACCCTCACCAATTAACGCCATTGCAATTAAAGGCCCAGCACTTAATTAATGCCATGGCTGCACCAGCCCTGGTGGCTGTGCTGGCTTCTCCCAGCTGTGCCAGGTGTCTCTGTGAGCCTCCCTGGTTGGGATGTTCAGTGTTGGAGCACACTGGGAACAGCCTGTGTGCCAGCTGGAGTGCACTGGGAGCACTGGGATCACTCTGGGAGCACGCCTGCCTGCTGGATCACACTGGGATCGCACTGGGAATCCACTGGGAGCACACTGGGATCACACTGGGATCATGCCTGTCCTGTGGATCTCCCTGCTCCCCCTGGGATCCACTGGTATCACCCTGGGATCGCACTGGGATCGCACTGGGATCACCCTGGGATCACACTGGGATCATGATGGGATCACCCTGGGATCCCACTGGGATTGCACTGGGATCACCCTGGGATCCCCCTGGGATCACACTGGGATTGCATTGGGATCACGCCGCCTGCCCTGTGGCTCTCCCTCCCCGCCTCCCCGCCGGCCCAGCACGCTGCCTGCCCGCACATGGCTTTTTTTAGGTTTACAAACACCACGGCCCCGTGCACGCGCCGCTTCCCCCCCTCCTTCCTCCCGCCTTCCCCGTGAGTCATCGTCAGCCCCGGCACCACCGGGCTGGGGACACCGGAGGCGGCAGCGGCGCTGTCCCCGTGCTGCTGCTGACCCCACCGAGGGGAAAAGAAAAAAAGGCAAAACCAGATTTCATTTTTCTGTTCTTTCACCGTTTGGTGCTTTCCGCCGTGCTGCTGCTGACCCCAGCAAGGGGAAAAGAAAAAAAGGCAAAACCAGATTTCATTTTTGTGTCCTTTCACTGTTCCATTTCCTCTTTTGGCGAGCGAGGTGGGGAGGATGAGGGTGGCTGCTGTCCCGGCTCGTGGGTGGTCTGTGCTGAGGTGTTTTTGGAGAGGACCACGGCGTGGTTGGAGGGTGGGAAGGCTGGAAACGTCACCGGCTTCCCCGGCGTCCTCACCCTTTGTTGGTTGCGTTTCTGTGGTGTTGGATTTGCGCTGTGGTTTTGGGGATGGCTGAGAAGGAGCTGGTGAGACCCCGGAGTGTTGGCAGAGGTGTTGGCAAAGGCTCCGAGGAGCGTGGAGATGCCAAACCCCCGCGCTGAGCTCATCGGCTGAGGTGGCCCCGGTGACTCAGCAGAGCCGGCGCTGACTCAGCGGCCGCAGCCCCCTGGAGGCAGTGGGATAGCGGGAGAGCTTGAAATTTTTGGGTAGAAAAAGGGATTTCTTTGTGCAGCGTGCTGCGCTTTGCCGATGCCGTGCTGCCAACACATTTTCCTCGCCGTGCACCTTCCTCCAGCTCTGGGGAAAGGGATTTCATCCGAAGGGGCTGCGTCTCCCACCTGCCACGAGATGCTTTTCCCCACGGGGAACGGGACGTGGCGGCGAAACCAGCTGTGGGTTTGGCAGGGGAGGCGTTTTCCTGCTCCCAGGCAGGGCAGGGCCCGGCTCCCACTCATCTCCCGGCTCCTGCCCGCCGGCCGTCGCGCCAGCAGCGTGCCCGTCCTTGCCAGGCGGCACACACGGTTCTCCTCCTCCTCCTGCTCTTCCTCCTCCTCCTCTGCTGAAGGTCGGGCTGTGCGCGGCGTGAGGAGCCCCACGTCCCGGGGAGGGGGGGCACAGCAGCATCCCCCAGGTATGACGGGACGGGGATGACCTGGAGGGGAGCTGAGCACCCATGGGTGCTTCCTGGCACATCCCTGGCATGCACCTGGGGACCAGGAGGGTGCAGGGACTCCTCCCCTGTTCAAAGCCTTGGAAACTGGGGTGCAGTTTGGCTGTGGAAAACCTTTCCTCCTCGCTCCTCCAAACCTGGCTTTTTGACCTGATTTGCAGTGCAAAGCAGTTGGTGGGGTGGAAATGCTCCCACTGGGGGCTGGAGTGGCTGGGAGGGGACGGAGCCTGGTCCTGTGGGGAATGCTGGCATTGAGGGCTGTGAAATTGGGCTGGAGTGGGATGTGGAAGTGCAGCTGGGCCGGGTGGCAGGTGAGGAGAGGCCCCAGGCCTTTCCCACGCAGCTCATGTGCTTCCACTTCCTTCCCATGTGTGTCCTCGTCCTTCCCTGCCCCTGTCACCTTCCTCCTGTCCCCCTTCCCATTCTTCCCCTTGTTTCCCTTCCTCCCCATCCCCATCTTCCTTTTGTATCCCCCCTTCCCCTCCTTGCCCATCCCCTTTCTCCCATTCCTGCTTCCCCTTTCTTCCCTTTTTCACTTTTCTCCCCATTTCTCTTCATTCCCTTCTTCCCTTCCCCTTTTCCTTGCCTTTCTCCTTCATCTCCTTCCTGTTTGCCTTCATTTCCTTCCCCATATTCTCCTTCCACTTCCCTCTTCCTCTTTCCCTTCCTCTTCCTCCTCCCCTTCCCCTTTCCTTTCTCCTCTCCTCTCCTCTCCATCCCTTCCCCGGGGTTGGAGCAGGCTCAGTGATTCAGCTGTGCCAATCTGGGAGCCGGCACGAGGGCAGCCAGCTGTGTTTGAGGAAAAAACTGCTTCGAGAAACAAAAATAGTCCCGTGGGGTGGTGGTTGGTTTTTTTTTTTTTCTCCTTTTTTTCCCTTTCAAGAGCTGGGCTCCAGGCCGGGGCCGGCAGCTGTGCCGTGCCAAGCCTTTCGCCGTGCCTGTGCCAGCTGGCGGCTCCCGGCGGGCTCGGTGCCGTGCTGGGAGCACACGGCGTGGGCATTCGGGCTCCCAAAAACTGCTCTGCTGGGAGCAGCCACTGGGAGCAGCTGCTGAGGCCGTGCTGAGCATCCCCGGGTGCCCCCGGCCCGGGTGTCCCTGCTCCGAGTGTCCCTGCTCTGTGTCCCTGCTCCCACTGCCCCTGCTCTGTGTCTCTGCTCTGAGTTTTCCTGCTCCCTGTCCCTGCTCCCTGTCCCTGCTCCGTGTCCCTGTTCTATGTCCCTGCTCCGTGTCCCTGCTCTGTGTTTCTGCCCCGAGTTTTCCTGCTCCTTGTCCCTGCTCCGTGTCCCTGCTCTGTGTCTCTGCCCTGGGTTTTCCTGCTCCTTGTCCCTGCCCCAAGTGTCCTGACCCCAAGCATCTTCACCCTGAGCATCCCCCCCGCCAAACATTCCAACCCCAAGCCTTCCTGCTTTGAACATCCCCTTGCTGAGCATTCCTGATCCCAAAATCCTCACCCCAACCCCAAGCATCCCCACTCTTGGGTACTCCCGCCCTGAGCCTCCATTCCCCAGCCATCCTGACCTCGAACATCCCCACCTCAAGCTTCCCTTCCAAAAGGGAAAAACACTTTTCCTGGAGGTGGTTGGAGGTGGGAACAAATCCTCCATCTCCCTTGGAAGCCCCCGGTGGTGGGGTGGGGAGTGGGACTCCATCACATTCCAGCTCATCATACCCCAAAGGAGGAGGAAAAGGGGGTGCAGTGGTTGCTGGGGTGGAAGGGCTCGTACCCACGGGGGTCCCCAGAAGTGCTCCTGGGACTGGAGTAGATCAGAGCCGGGTTTCCTGCAGGGGAGATCAGCTCAGCTCCCTGGGTTACTCCGGCTTTTCTCCGGGCTAAATGAGGACAGGAGTGAGCGGCTCAGCCCCGGCGCGGGGTCAGCCGGGGCCACGGAAACAGCTCTGGAAACAGGGCGGGAGAGGGGCGGGACCAGGGCGGGTACCCGGCCACCAGGGGGGACCGGGGGGACCCGGGGGCTCTCACTGCTCTCACTCAGCCCTCGGCCTTCCCACGTTTCCTTGAATTCCCCTTTTCAGGGGCGGCGAGTTGGATTTAGGTCACCTGCTCCTCTGCGGCCTGCCTCCTGCTTCTCCTTCCCCTTCATCTCCTTCCCATCATCTCCTTCCCCATATTCCCCTTCCACTTCCCTCTTCTGCTTCCTCTTTCCCTTCCTGTGCCTCTCCCCTCCTCCCCGCAGCTGGGGGCTGTGGAGGGATTGGGATCGGGAAGGGCTTTCCCATCTCTGGGCGTCTGGTGGTGCTCCCAGAGCGTGGTGTGATCCCTGCAGCATTCCCATCCCTGGCACAGCCCTTGGGTTGTTATTGTAGGGTCTGCAGCGCTCAGGGCTTCCCCCGGCAGTGCCCCAAAGCCACCATCCCGAGGGAGGAGGATCCCCGGGGTGGGTGCCAGAGGAGGAAACCACAATCCGAGTGCCGGCGCTGGCCGGGCTCCACCGCAGCGGGGCCGGCAGCCAAAGCTCCCTCTTGGCCGGCCCGTGCTGCCGGCTGGCAGCAGCTCCTGCTGACCTCCACGGCTCCCGGCCGTGCCCTCGCTGCAGCCCCGGCACACGCTGCCCCCAGAGCCACCCCGGTGTCCTCTGAGCCACCTCGGTGCCCCTAGAGCCACCTCGGTGCCCCCACAGCCACCTCGGTGCCCCCAGAGCTACCCCGGTGTCCCCAGAGCCACCCCAGTGCCCCCAGGAAGGGCTGAGCGTTGCCACCAAACTTCGTCTGGCCCCCAAATTCTCCACTTTTATTCAAATTGTGTGGTTTTTGCATGGGATGATACCAAGCTCTGTGTGGGCTCTGTTCTGTGCAGCTCCCGACCCCTTTGGTACCGTCTGTCTGTCCATCCATCCATCCATCCATGCATCCATCCATCCATCCATCCATCCATCCATCCATCCATCCATCCATCCATCCATGCATCCATCCATCCATCCATCCATCCATCCATCCATCCATCCATGCATCCATCCATCCATGCATCCATCATCCATCCATCCATCCATCCATTCATCCATGCATCCATCCATCCATCCATCCATCCATCCATCCATCCCTCCCTCCAACTTCCCAGTCCTGCATCCCGCTGGAAGGAGCAGCTCCCTCCACAAACTCCGATCCTATTTTAGCCCTTGGAACTGATTCCCTGATAAAAGCCCATTAATTCTGATTTCATTCCAATCAATCCCATTTTTTTTTCCTATCCTGGCCCAGTATCAGCCAGAAAAAGAGCGCCTAAGCCTGCTTTTCCTGCTGTTCACCTCCCTTTTTGCTGGCAGCGCCTCAGAACTCCCTGAAACGCTCTTTCCCTCCTTTCCAGCAACCGGCTCTCCCTCTAAATTCCCTTTCCTTTGTGTGCCGGGCTGTCTCCACCTCGGCCCTTGAGGGGACGCCTCTGGAGCAGCGCTTGGAGCTCTCTCCGAGCACAAACCGTGGCCCAAACCCAAGGAACGACGCGGGATCAAAACGTTTTACGCAAATTGGCCTCGTCACCTCCCAGAAATCCGAGCCCTCGGAGTTGTTTTGCTTCTTTATTATTTTCCTTGTGGTTTTTTGGCAGCGAAATCCAGAGCGAGCGACCAAAAGTGAAGCTCCACTTCCAGAAGCGGAGCAGAAACGTTGGAATCTCTCAGGGCTGCTGGAGCTTTCCCAAGCTCCTCCCAAAAACTCTCGACTTGTGCTGCTGCTGCTGCTGCTGCTGCTCCAATTTGTCCATCCAGATTTCAACAAATTAGGGATTTATCCTGAGCCAGGAATGGGAATGGGAGGAAAACAGCCCTGAAATAATTCCTGGGGGTTGAATTCCAAAGCTGGGACAAAGCTGAGAAGAAATAAAAAACTGGGAAGAAATAAAGGTGTTTTTTCTGGATTTTCTTTCCTGTTTTTTATTCCCTCTTTGATGTCTTTCCTGGATTTCTGGAGCTGTGTATGAAGCACTGAAGGTTCTGCTGTTAATTCCAAGAGGAGAAACTTCTCCCTGCTCCCCTGCATCCCATTCCCATGGGATGACACTGAGATGGCATCAGTGACACATCCCTGACAGGGATCATTCCCATTGTTTTGTCATCATCCTTTCCCTCGTTCAACATCCCAAAATTTTGGAGAATTAGCTGGGAAGACCTTTCATTCAGGGGCAAATCTTCCTTTAGGTCTCTCTGTAGGAGCCTTAAAATTAAAAATATTAAAATTACCAAGATCATGGAAACTTGTCCTGGGTCTGGCTTTCCAAGTGTTTTCCAGTGGATTTTCACACATCTCCTGCTTGTGCATCTCCTCATGTCCCTGCAAGGTCATTCCCACCAATCCTTTCCCAGCTGTCCACAATTCCTTCATCTTTCTTCCCACAGAAGTTGCTCCACCTTCAGATGTGCTGGAACTGGGAGCGAATTGCTTCCCAAAAATCCTGAGGGGTTTGGGGTTAAACCCCAGGAAAATCCTCTCCTGGAGTTCCTAAACTCACCTGGAGAGTTCTGGCAGGGCTGAGGGAGGGAATGGAGGGTGTGGAGGAGGAACCAAGATGGGAAAACTGTCTTTTGCATCCAGAGAATCCTAAAATCACCGAGGCTGGGAAAGATCTCCGGGATCATCGAGTCCAAGCTGTGCCCGATCCCCACCAGAGCCCCCAGTGCCACATCCAGGAATTCCTGGGACACCTCCAGGCATGGGCACTCCAAACCTCCCTGGGCAACCCCTGCCAAGGCCTGAGCACCCTTTGCATGGGGAAATTCCTCCTGGTGTCCAACCTGAGCCTCCCTCAGATGTGCTGGAACTGGGAGTGAATTGCTTCCCAAAAATCTTGAGGGGTTGGGGAATAAACCCCAGGAAAATCCTCTCCTGGAGTTCCTCAACTCACCTGGAGGGTTCTGGCAGGGCTGAGGGAGGGGCTGGAGGGTGTGGAGGAGGAACAGAGCTGGGAAAAGCAGCTCTTGCATCCAGAGAATCCTAAAATCACTGAGGCTGGGAAAGATCTCCGGGATCATCGAGTCCAAGCTGTGCCTGATCCCACCAGAGCCCCCAGTGCCACATCCAGGAATTCCTGGGACGCCTCCAGGGGTGGCACTCCAAACCTTGCTGGGCAGTTTCAATGCCTCACCACGCTTTCCATGGGGAAATGATCCCAAATATCCAATTTAACCCTTCCCTGGAACAACCTGGGGCCATTCCCTCTCCTCCTGTCCCTGTTCCCTGGGAGCAGATCCCAATTCCCTCTGGCTGCCCCCTCCTGTCCCAGAAGGTCCCCCTGGAGCTCCTTTTCTCCAGGATGAACATTCCCAGCTGAGCTCCAAACTCCTCACAACCTAACGGAATCAGAATATCCCGGAGCTGGAATGAGATGATCCCTTCCAACCCCAACCATGGTGGGATTCTGGGATTCCATGTTGTCCAGATTTTTCAGGAATCACGTGGATGTTCCTCTCTGCATGGAGCTCATTCCATGTGCCCCTGGCTATCAGATCCAAGCAGTGGATCCGAGATTTTGGAATTTTTCTGTGTTCCTTGAGGTCCCAATTGCCCTCAGCCCCATCAAAGTGATGGTGGCCAAGGAGTGATGATGGAAAAGTTGGATAAATTCCAGATAGAACCCAACTGGATCAGGAAATGGTGTCCATTAATCCATGGTTAATTAGGAATTAACCCCGGTGTTGTCCTGTGCACTCCGAACGCAGCGGAGTCACCCAAGCAGAATTCCTGTCTGGAATTCCACCAGCAGCCAATGCCTGGATTCTCCTGTTGCATCTGATCCCATGGAATATTTTTAGCCTTTTCCCAATGTCCCCAAGCCCCTGCTGACAATCTGCACTGCCACCTTGTGTGACTCCGGATTTCACTCCGGGTTCCTTTGGGATCTTCCCTCTCCATTTCTGCTGGATACCCCTCCCTCCTTCCCTCCCAGTCACAGAATTTTCACCTGATCCCAAAATATTTTCATTATTCCCTAAAGACCTCCTGCTATTCCCGCTTGTCTCAGCCTCCAGTCAGGCTCTGATCTCATCCCTGCTCCTGCTGGTGGAAAATCCCTTGGAAGTTCATGATGGTTATGATTCCCAAACATGGATTTTGCCAGGACTGGTATTCCAGCTCCTCATTCTCCTCCCACTCTTTTCCCTGGCTCAGGAACCTGGGGAGGATTGGACCCAGCAGGAAAAAGATTGGGAATTTAGGATTCATCCCTGAGCTTCCATCTCCTACTTGCCTGTGCCTGTTCCACTCCCAAATCCAGGTCAGGGAGTTCACCCGTGAATGGTGTGTAAAGAACAGGATCAGATCCTATAGGATGCAGAAACATCCAGAAAAATCCCATCCTGTAGGATTTTCCCTCAAATCTCTGCTGCTTTAGGGAGATAAGAGGAGTCTCACCCTCCTGGGTGTGGAAAACCCAGTCCTGGTTTCTCCTCCCTCCCCCAAGTTAAAAATCCATGCTTTTATTAGAGTTTTCCTTTAGTGACATTTGGGACTGGTTTTGTCAATGAAGAGTAAGTGGGGAAAAGGAAAATCCAGGGAATTTTGCGTGTCCTGAGGAGCAAATGGTGAAGTTGGAAGTTTATTCCCAGGTATCCCAGTTGTTCCCAGATTATTCTCACCCTTTCCACACCTCCTGCCACATCCAGCAGCAGGATCCAGGTTAGAGAGGATTCCTGACAGGAAAAGGAGACACTTGGACTTTCTTTTTCCTCTTGTCACCCTGTTACCCACATTTTATCCTGCTTTTCCCACACTAAATCCGACTTTAAATTCCTTGTTGCAGCCCAAATCCATCCCCCGGTGATCCCAAAAATCATCTCAGTGTCCCAAATTTGCACATCTGCCCTCGGGAACCCTGTGAGCTTTGATTTTAGATTTATCCATCCTGCTCCATGGATCTGCTCAAGGCCACTCCAGATGGGAATTCTGGGATGTTCATGGAACAGTGCATTGAAATGATTTGAATCAGGGCATAATTAAGCTCAGACTAACTAAACCTGGCTCACAGCGCTCGAGTTTGACACGATGAAGTCCCACCATAAGAACTGAGTTCAGGTGATCCCAGCAGTGCTTCCCAGGGGGATTTTAGGCAGAGCTGCGTTTGGATCCACTGGGAACACATGGATCCGGTGCCATTCCCAGCTGCTCCCCGTTCCCTCTCTGGTGTGCAGCTGCCTCCCAGTGAAGGATCCCAGTTTAAGAAGGACATGGGAATGGTGGAGCCAGTCCAGAGAAGGCCATGGGGCCGATAAAGGGACTGGAGCATCTTCCCTATGGAGCTGGGAGAGCTGGGAATGCTCATCCTGGGGAGGAGAAGGATGTGGGGAGAGCTCAGAGCAACTTCCAGTGTTTGAAGAGGCTCCAGGGAAGATGGAGAGGGAATTTCCGTCAGGAACTGGAGGGACAGGACAGAGGGATGGGCTCAGGCCGACAGAAAGGGATTTTGGGAAGGAATTCCTCCCTGGGAGGTGCTGGGATGGAATTCCCAGAGCAACTGTGGCTGCCCCTGGATCCCTGGCAGTGCCCAAGGCCAGGCTGGATCACCCTGGGACACTGGGAGGTGTCCCTGCCATGGCAGGGGTGGCCCTGGATGGGCTTTAAGATCTTTCCAGCCCAAACCATTCCATGATTCTTTTGCAATTCTATCCTTTAAAGTCTCTTGCTGGGACAAAATAAAACATTTATATTAATAAGACATTTATTTCTTTCAGATTTTTAAATATATGGAAGTAAAAAAAAAATAAGTAAATAAGTGTTTTGGTGTGAAGTTGAGGGTATTTTAAATTTTATTGTCCTTTTTTTACCCTCTTGTAATAAAAGAGGGAAGAAATTAAATTTAAAAATGAAAAAGTTAAATCCGTTTTATAAAGGGTTTAAATGCAGTTTTTAAAAGGGTGCCCAGAGAAGCTGTGGCTGCCCCTGGATCCCTGGAAGTGCCCAAGGCCAGGCTGGACAGGGCTTGGAGAAATCTGGGATCGTGGGAGGTGTCCCTGCTCATCCAGGGGCTGGCACTGGATCATCCTTAGGGTCCCATCCAACCCAAACCATTCCATGATTCTGGGATCCACTTGGATCGCCAACTCCTTTCACATCCTGATTTTTGTCTTTGCATCAGACTCCTGAGAAATCTGTACATTTTCCCTGCAGAGGAGACCAAGAGATGGAAAAATTCCTTCTCCAAACTCCGAGTTCCACTTCCAGGTGCAGAACAACCAAGGGGTGTTTTAGGCACGGTTTATTCCTGATTTTTCTCCTTCAATGTTACTTCATGTTTTATCAAATCCTGAGCCAGGGACTGAGATCAGGTAAGCCAGGCTGGGAACCCTGTCCCTCCTGCATCCCTGCTGTGTCCCAGCCTCTGGAAGTTAATTTTCCCTGCTTTACTCATTAACTCCGTGCCAGCTCTGCCTGATTAAAAATTCCTGCCCCAAGCAGAAAAGTGTGGGACAAAGGGATTGTTTAACCATCCCAAAGGGGATTGCATGGATGGAACAACAAAAACCTCATCATTTATTCAGGACTGGACTTCCTCTGCAATATCCCCCTGGTTTTCCATTTATTCCAAGCTCTGATCCTGTGGAGTTGGAGAACATCGACCTCTGGCAATGTTAAACTCCAGGACCGGGCTGGAGTTCACAGTGGAATTTTTAGGGAGCATTTTCCTTTCCCTAAGGAATCATTAATGAAGTTTCATGGATAAGAAAAGTCCTGCCACACCAAATCTCTGTCCTGGGTGGTTCCCAAGATATCCATGTAATCCTAGACTGGCTTGGAATGGAAGAGAGCTTAAACACCCCCAAACACCCCCTAATTCCAACCCTTCTGACCATTTTAGGTTTTGCATTTTGGAGTTGCTGTGCTGGGAGGAAGCCAGGACTGTGATGCTCCATCAAACCCATGGATGCAGGGCAATGAGGATCCCAGAATTCCAGGATGGTTTGGGTTGGAAGGGCCTTTAAGGATCATCCCATTCCACCCCCAGGATGGGCACGGACACCTTCCACTATCCCAGGATGCTCCAAGCTCTGTCCAAGCTGGTCTTGGACAATTCCAGGTCAGACTGGAGGAAAATCCTTCTGGATTTCTCCTTTCAGTGCCCCTCAAGGGCTTCTTTAATCCCAGATTCTCTGGTGTAGCTGGAAAGGGATGGAAAGGGGATCCTGGTATTCCTTATTCCAAGAGGGGACACTAAACCAAGGAAGTGACACTGGCCAGACCTTTCTTGCCTCGTTCTGCTCCACGTTCCCAGACTTTGGCCAAGAGGAATCCATGGAGATTTCCCAATCATTCCTGAGGATGAGGATGAAGCCTCAGGGCAATGAGGTCGCTGTGATCCCACCCAGGCACCCAACTGTCCCCCCATTCCAGGCTTCTGGCAGCTCCTTGGGCTGAATCCAGGGAATGCCAAGGGCTTAATGAGGCGAAGGGAAAGCCAAAGGTGTTTTCAGAGACCTCCTGTCACCTCTCCATAAATATTTAAATGCTGAAATGCAGCGCCAGCTTTCCCTGGAATTCCTATCACTGCTCCCTGCTGGTACAACAGAACCTCCTCCTTCTCAAGCACATTCCCATCCTGAATCCCCTTTGGGAAACGGAATTATTCCTGAGAAGTTTGGTCTGGAAGCAGAGTTCAGGCAAACCTTCCTTTCCTCTGTTAATCACAACCAAGCACAGGGGGATCCCAGAAAATTCCCTGCAGTTCCACAACTCCCACGCGCAACAAACGGAGTCACAGTTCGGATCCCAGGATCTCAGAGGTCTTTTCCAACAGAATTGGTTCTGTGATCCTCTGAAATGCTGGATTTTCTCAACGAATGAAGCTCCACAGCAGGGGAGGTTCGGGAGTGTTTGGAATTTGGGTTGGACAATCCCTAAGGATATGAAAGGTGGGCAGGGTTCATCCAGTGCGTTCCTCGGTAATCAGATGCTGGTTCCAAATGTTCATCCTATCTGACCGTGCTTCCATCAGAGAATTCCAGCCCAAACTGAGAATATTCCCGCTACATCCCATGGAAAGTCTGGAAAAAGGTGCTGTGGAGTCACAAAAAACTTTGGTTTCCATAAGTCAGGGTCAGTAAAAAAAAATTTAAAAAATATAAAAATTATGGGGGAAACCTCAACCTCCTCTGGGGCTTCCAGCACAGGAAAGACCTGGAACTGCTGGAAGTGAATCCAGAGGAGGCCCCAGAGCTGCTCCCAGGGCTGGAGCCAGGCTGGGAGAGCTGGGAATGTTCCCCTGGAGAGGAGAAGCTCCAGGGAGAGCTCAGAGCCCTGGCAGGGCCTGAAGGGGCTCCAGGAGAGCTGGAGAGAGACTGGGGACAAGGGATGGAGGGACAGGACACAGGGAATGGCTCCCACTGCCAGAGGGCAGGGCTGGATGGGATATTGGGAAGGAATTAATGCCTGTGAGAGTCATGAGGCCCTGGCACAGGTTGCCCCATCCCTGGAAGTGTTCCAGGCCAGGTTGGATGGAGCTTGGAGCACTCTGGGATAGTGAAGGTGTCCCTGCCCATGGTGAGGGGTGGCACAAGATGAGCTTTAAGGCCCCTTCCAACCCAAACTATTCTGGGATTCCATATCTGAATGCTGGAAACCTGGGCACCCTCATTCCAATTAATTGTAAAGTACATCATTTCAATATTTTGACTTTTCTTCCTGAGATCCTTGCTGCTAAGTTGCTCATGATGATACTTGTGTGTGACTAATGTGGTTTGTTCTGCACAGGAATTATTTTCAATAAAACTTTACTAAAACTCCTCTCCTTTGAAACACAGTGGACATTTAGGGGGCTGCTTTGTTAAGAAGGGGCCATGGGGCACATCTGGAGGTCACTTCTGGCAAGCCCCCAGCAGCAGCCTCCTTCCCATGGGGGCAAATGTCTCCTTGGCACATTTCAGGGTCTGAGAAACCCACTAAGGAACATTTGTCATGAGGAATTCAGGAGGAACCCAGACTGGAGGTGCTGCTCAGCTCTCCCTAATTGGTTTTAGCTGCTCTCCAGGGCACTGTTGCTCCTCCTTTCCCACCTCCTTTCCCACCTCCTCCTCTCCCTCCCTCCTGGTCTGGTTCCTCCACCATCCTCCTGAACTGTGCTCCTCTCTGCCGTCCTGCTCCTCCCCTCACACTGAGAGCAGCTGTGGGGTGCAGGGGGAGCACAGCTCCATCTCAGCTTCCAGGCTGCTGATGGGGCAGCCTCCAAGGGCAGGGGGGATTTTTGAGGGCCTTCAGGGTGAGTGGGCTCTTGTGGGCTCTGCTTTTCCTTTGGTTCATGACTGTGAGTCTGCAGTTACTTGTTTTGTCCCCAGTTTGTTCTGATTTGATCTCTGTGTCCTGGGGAGGACTCAGGGTTTGTTGGGATGGACCGAGGGGAAGGGCAGTAAAACAGGAAAAAAAAAAAAAACAAAAACAACACAATAAAACACCCAAAACCCAACAAAAACGGTTGTATTTGAAATGCTTTTTCAGATCTGGATATTCTCATCACTTGGTTCTTGCCATGTCCCTTCCCAGCTGGGCTCCTGATGGATTTGGTGGAGCAGCACCTGCTGGCCTTGCCCTGCCTGCTGATGGGGCAGCCTCCAAGGGCAGGGGGGATTTTTGAGGGCCTTCAGGGTGAGGGGGCTCTTGTGGGCTCTGCTTTTCCTTTGGTTCATGACTGTGAGCCTGCAGTTACTTGTTTTGTCCCCAGTTTGTTCTGATTTAATCTCTGTGTCCTGGGGAGGACTCAGGGTTTGTTGGGATGGCAGTAAAACAGAAAAAAAACACAACCAAAAAAAAACCAAAAAAACCCCACCCAAAACCCAACAAAAACTGTTGTATTTGAGACACTTTTCCAGATCTGGATATTCTCATCACTTGGTTCTTGTCTGTCCCTTCCCAGCTGGGCTCCTGCTGGATTTGGGGAATTCAGGAGCAGCACCTGCAGGCCCTGCCCTGCCTCCCTGTGCCTCAGAGCTGGGTGGCTGTCCCGGGGCAGAGCTCCCCGAGGGGGACCATGAACCCACCCTGTGCAGAGCAGCTGGGCTGGGCTGGCAGCCAGGACTGGTCCCACTGCTCCTCCTCATTGCTCTTGTCCAGGCTGAAGATGAGCTTCAGCCTCCGTGGCTGCACAGAGTTGAGGATGATGATGGCCAGCCCCAGGAGCAGGCACAGCAGCCCTGCAAACACACAGAGACAGCTCTGCAGGAGCTCTGCAGGTCCCAGCTGCACACCAGGGACGGGTGGCATCACCCAGCAGGCAGGAAAAGGTTTTTTCTCTTTCCCCACCTTGATTCTGGCATCACTGTGGGCTCCCCAACACAAAAGGGAGGTCAGTGAATGGCGGCAGAGCTGGGGCTGGAGCCCACCATGCACAGGGAAAGAACCTGGGTTTGTTTAGCCTGAGGAAGAGGAGCACCAGGGGGATTTAGTCACCACCTGCTACTGGGAAAGGGCTGGTCTCCCTGGAGGGGATGTTGTGACACGGAAAATTCTGGTTTGAGCAATGGAAACAATTGCTGCAGGTCCTGAAAGGAGAGGGAATCTCTATCCAGCAGGCAACTTCAAACATCCAATTCTCTGCACTGCTCATCTCTCTCTCCCCAACCCTGATAATTCTAACGTAAAATCTCCTAACCTAAAATTATCATTTTCTGTGACCAGCCATGGAGAAGGAAGGGATGAGGTGCTGTGGGCCATCACCTCTGCAGGGATGGAGAAGGAAAGCCCCAGAAGCAAGCTGAGCACTCACCTGTGGCCAATGCCAGCCAGAAGGACTCCCCATAGTCTGTTCTCAGGGAAACTGGGCCAAACTGGACGGGGCACCTCAGGCTGTTCCTCGCAGTGGAGAAGAGCAGCAGGGAGGAGAGGATCAGAGTGCCAGTGAGCAGGAGCAGCTGGCCACCGTAGAGCAGGATGGACATGGAGAAGAGCAGGATGGAAATGAGCCATGTGCAAAAGGCCAGCCTGAAAAGGACCACAAAACAGCACAAGACATCAGCCTTGGAGTGTCTGCCCAGGGTCTGCTCTCCACATCCCAAAGGAGGGATAAAGCCATGGACAGCCTGGTCCAGCTGGCCTTGCTGCAGCAGATAGCTGGATATCTGATCTAGAGAGTCCCTTACAACCCAAACAACTGAGTAAGGACATGAGTGGTGGAGCTGTGGGACACATCCTGCAGCAGTGGAGAGGGATCTCCACACCTGGGAATGTTCAGCATTGAATTTCCTGAAGCCCTCAAGCACCTTGGTACAGCTTTGGCATCAGCCCTGCTCTGGGTGTGGGCCTGGAGTAGAAATCTCTGGATGCTCCTGTGAGAGACTGAAATATCTGAAATATTGGTGTTTAATAGCTCAAACTTTTGGTCATTTGCAGAGGCAGCAGGAGCTTTGCTGGGGGGGAAGGAGGGATTTGGGGTGTGTGGTGGGAAGAGGGGTTAGGGGTGTGTGTGGGAAGCCCTCTGATGTGCATTAGAGGAGGAGCCACGCCAGAAGCTCTGGGATTCGAGGCAGATGAGGGAGAAGGCTGGTGAAAAGCAGACCCTGGAGAGGCAGGGTGTGAAAAGTGCACATTACATGGCTCTGCACAGATATTTACCATATGTATTTGATGTATTGGTTAGTAGTGCTGTATTAACATTTTAATAATAAATGTAGTCTTGTAATTAAAAGGTAACTTTTGTAGTTAAAATAAGA
>JAWMRF010000115.1:1330661-1341206 GCA_035221435.1 Sphenopsis melanotis | reverse complement strand
TTTGGGAAGCAATTCACTCCCAGTTCCAGCACATCTGAGGGAGGCTCAGGTTGGACACCAGGAGGAATTTCCCCATGGAAAAGGTGCTCAGGCCTTGGCAGGGGCTGCCCAGGGAGGTTTGGAGTGCCCATCTCTGGAGGCGTCCCAGGAATTCCTGGATGTGGCACTCAGGGCTCTGGTGGGG
The DNA here is from genome assembly GCA_035221435.1 of Sphenopsis melanotis. NCBI lineage: Eukaryota > Metazoa > Chordata > Aves > Passeriformes > Thraupidae > Sphenopsis > Sphenopsis melanotis. Next base: position 1,341,022 of record JAWMRF010000115.1, on the reverse strand, counting down.
ATCAGGCACAGCTTGGACTCGATGATCCCAGAGATCTTTCCCAGCCTTGGTGATCCTGGAATTCCATAATTCCAGCCCCACCTGCTTCTCCCCTAATCCTCAACATGGAGCTTGATCCATCCACTTTAATCCATGGATTTATTCTTTTCCCAGTCCTGCGCATGGAGAGGGATCCCAAAGTCATCCAAAGTCATCCCTGCAAGGACATTTTGGATGCAAAAATCCAAATTTTTCCCTAGATAGGACCTTGTTTCTGATTACCCGAATGCTGAAATAAAAATTCCTGAGTTGGGAATTTTATTAAAATCCCAAATTTCCTTTATCACCCATTCCTGCTAAAGCAGCACCGTTTAAAACTAAGAATTTTACTGGAGAAGTTGGAAAACATTCCTGCAGTGAAAATTCCTGAAATCCTGGCAAAAAGCAAATGTTCCAAAGGCCGGGGTGGATTTTTTTTGCTTCCTTTCTCCTTTATTTTAATTCCCATTCTGCTCCTTTATCCTTTTGCTTGGCTGAGTTGTTGGAACGTGCAGGAGCCAACTTCCAGCTTTTCCTTAGGCAGCAAAAAATTTTATGGAGCGAAACCATCCCAGATCCCAGAGTATTTTATGGATGGCCTTTCCACATTTCATGGAGGTGTGGAAGCACAGGGATCCCTCTAAATTCCATCTGGAGTTTAAGGAAAATCCCAATTCCCAGCTGTCAGGTGTGAAAAAAATGGGAATATAAAAAGATATAAAAAGGAAATATCATAACAATTTTAAATTGTTTTAAAATATTTCCATTCCTGTAAAAAGAAGGGAAAATCCATGATTTTCTATTAAAGCCTGTTTTCATCCAAAAAAAATGTAGGAATTGCAGTTTCTTTTTAATGCAAGTTCTTTAAAGAGTGGGAAATGTAAAAATGGGAATATAAGAGCAACAGGGAATGCTGAATAATTTAATTCCATTTTAATAGGATATAATAAAATAAATATTTTCTCCCCCAACTCTTGACTTGGAAAAGTTGGAAAGTGATGGATCCTTGGAACCTCTTGAGGCTCCTAAATTTCTACAAATCCATGATAGGAGCTGGTTTGGAGCTTTCCTAAAAAAATCTGTGGAGTTTCTTTACTAAAAATAGATTTTTAAGCAATAAATGGGAGAATTCTGTTCAAATAAATCACTTTGGAGGAGATGTAAGTTGGATGAAGAGGACATTTAAACTGGAATCATGGATTTTATCCCTGATAAAATGAATCATTTGAGAATTTAATGCTGAGATTTCCAGAGCCAGGTTCAGACTGATCTCACCAAAACACTGGGAGAGAAAACAGAGGGATGAGCCCTGATATTTTAATATTTCCAGGATATTCCACCTCTGGGAGCCCTAAATTCCCGGGAAAGCAGCCAGTGGGATCAAGAGGGACTGTGGATGTTCCATGGGCTTGGAAAATCAGGAGCATTCCCTGCTCACAGTCCTGGAATTTCAGAGAGGAGTGAGCTTGGCCAGGGGGGAGTTTTCTACCTGCAAAATCCCTTTTTTCCTGATTTTTTTTTTTGTTTTGTTTTGTTTTACCCCAGAACTGCTGATCTATCTCAGATGGAAATTCCACCCTCTGGAATCTCCTGGTGATCCTGGAATCACCAGCAGCACTGGTGATGGATAACGAGGGAACAACAGGCTGATACCTCCTGGGAGTAGAATTCCTCATGACCATGAGAACAGTGGGAACATCCGATGGTTTTCCATGAAATTCCCCAGCCTCCAACAACTCCAAACTCTGGGACCTCCCAGAGCACACACATTTCACCAGGTTTTTAAAGCCTGGAATGTTTTTTTCCTTATCTAATCCCAGCTGGAATCCACGCAAACAGAATCCTGCGCAAGGAGTTCCTCAGCTCCAGCACCCACCTGGGAGGAGCCACCTCCTTCTTGTGCTTCACACTCCTGGAATTTTCAGTGCTGTGCTCCAACCCTTCATTAGGAAAAGTCCCAAATTCCCATTTCCCCGTGGCATTTTCCATGAAAATCATTTTCCATGATTTTCACAGGTCCTCTTCCAGCTTGAAAATCTTTCCCCAAGCCAGGATGGAACCCAACAACCTAAAACCACCCAGGGCTGTCCATCCCTTCTCCAGGGCTGATTTTTCCAGGATAGAGAAGCAGATCTGCCAGGACGAAGGTTGTGGATCCTCCTGGAATGTCTGGGAATGGGATGAAGGTGCCATTCCATGCTCCAGCCCCACAAAGGGACCTCATTGCCCCCGGCAGCCCCGGCAGGTTTGGGGCCACCACCTTGGAGCGCTTATCGGAGCTCCGGCGGACTGTGAACTCCTGGGAAAACTGCCCTGGAAGCAGCTTGGGACGGGCCTCACATGCTCTCCACAGGCTCAGCCCAACGGATAAGCGTGGCTTTATGGGGGCCAGGCAGTAAATCCCGGTTTATGATCCCAAAGAACAGGTTCCGAGCTCAAACGGTAAAAAATAATCCCGTCCCTCATCGTCCCCTTATTGGAGTCAGCGGTTGGGGTGGGGGCAATCCCAGCTGCTTCCATCCTGCTTTTTCCTCCTGGATCGGAGCATTCCCAGCCGCTGGGAGCTCATCCTTGTGTCTGGGATTAAAAAAAATTGGGGTTCGTCATCAAAAAATCAGGATTTGTCATAAAAAAATGGGGATTGCTCATAAAAAATTGGAATGCCTCATGAAAAAACTGGGATTGCTCATCAAAAAATTGGGTTTCATCATCAGAAAATTGGGATTCCTCATCAAAAACTTGGGATTTGTCATCAGAAAATTGGGATTGCTCGTCAAAAAATTGGGATTGCTCATTAAAAATTGGGATTGCTGGTCAGAAAATTGGAATTCCTCATTAAAAAATTGGGATTGCTCGTTAAAAATTTGGATTGCTTGTCAAAAACTTGGGATTGCTTGTCAAAAAATTGGGATTGCTGGTCAAAAAATTGGGATTGCTCATTAAAAAATTGGGATTCATCATCAGAAAATTGGGATTCCTCATCAAAAAATTGGGATTGCTTATTAAAAAATTTGGATTGCTCATTAAAATATTGGGATTCCTCATCAAAAAATTGGGATTCCTCATCAAAAAATTGGGACTCATCAACAAAAAAAATGGGATTCCTCATCAAAAAATTGGGATTGCTGGTCAAAAAATTGGGATTCCTCAGCAAAAAATTAGCATTGCTGGTCAAAAAATTGGGATTGCTCATAAAATTTGGGATTGCTCATTAAAAAATTAGAATTGCTCATCAAAAAATTGGGATTCCTCATCAAAAAATTGGGATTGCTCATCAGAAAATTGGGATTCCTCAGCAAAAAATTTGGGATTCCTCATAAAAAATCTGGGATTGCTTGTCAAAAAAAAAAATCAGGATTTCTCACAAAGGAGCAGCTGGACACAGCCAATGTGTGCAAGGTCCCAGCAGCTCCCAAGGCTGCGTTTGGTGCTGTTGGAATGGGACAAACCGGCCCATCCCAGAGAATCTCCATTCCCAGAGAAGTCTGCTGTCAGATTCCCGGCTCTTTCCAGGTTTCTCCAGCTGTTTGAGCTCCAGGATGACCCTGCTAAGGCTCTATCCCACTTTTTTCCATGCCCGATTCCCTGGCAGCCAGGAAAGGGCTCCTTGGCTGGGACCAACCTCGCTCCAGGGATAATCCCCCAATCAGAGCTTCTCCCACTGGAAAAACGCTCCCATCCCTTCATCCCAGGCTGGCACTCGGCTCCTGAGGAGTTCCCCTGAATTGTTTTGGTTCCTGACAGTTCCCAAGGGATTTTCCCACTCATCTCTGGAGTTTTTCTGTGGATCCTGGCCAGAGTTTGGGAAAAGGGAAAGAAGAATAATTTGAGTGAGGACAGGGACATCGAGGCAGGGCAGGAGGGGGAGAGGGAAAATAATTTTTAAAAGAGGGAATAAAAGACTTTTTAAATCTGGAGAAAAACGCGGAGGATCCAGATGCTCCTTTTCTTATTAGGGTGTGGAGAAATCCCTGGAATGGAGAAACTGGGATGAGCAGCAGGGACAGCAACAACGGGGAAGGGTAAAACCTCACAGCTCACAGTGCTGCTTTGGGGCAGCAAATTCCCAGGAAATTGGATAAATTATTCCAATGAATGGCTAAATTCCATCTGTTTTGGAAGATGGAGCCTGAATATCAAAGAAGGAAGGAAGCAGGAAGGAAGGAATGATCCACTGGAAGAAAAACTGGAAGTGCCCAAGCCCAGGTTGGACAGGGCTGGGAGCAACCTGGGATACTGGGAGGTGTCCCTGCCCATGGAATGGGATCATCCTTAAGGTCCCTTCCCACCCAAACCATTCCATGATTCCAGAAGATGATCCATGACCTCAAACCCCCCTCAACCCCACGTTTCTCATGTCCCTCTTCTCCCAGTCCAGACAACAAAAATGCTGGAAAGCAAATACAACTCTGGGAAGAGTTTTAGGAGTTTGGATTCTCACTCCAGCTCTCCAGGAGGATTCAGTGGAAGTTCTCCCAGGCTGGATGAGAAACACGCAGGAATTTCCCTCATCCCGTCCCACTTTTGCAGGGAATTCCTGTTCCCAGAGTGAGGAATGCTGCTGGAGAAAGTCAGAGCGAGGACCAGCAAGGAAATGACGACTGAACCAAAAAAGGGGAAGTTTTTCCTGTATTTCAGGTGGTTTCCCAATGGCTGGAGCTGTGGGCCAAGGGAAGGAGAGCAGGGATGGAATTTTTCATCCTTGGATCTCATCTCCACCAAGATGGGGCAGTTCCGTTTGCCATGGAATTCTGGCAAGTTTGGGATGGAAGGGAACTTAAGGATGACCCCAATCCACCCCTGCCATGAGCATCTTCCACAATCCCAGGGTGCTCCGAGCCCTTGGACAAGATCCAGCCTTTCCTTGGACACTTCCAGGGATCCAGGGGCAGCCACAGCTTCTCTGGGAATTCCATTCCAGTCCTTCTCCAGCCTCCCAGGTGGAGTGTGTCTCTAAATAATAAATTATTTGGGAATTCCTTCCCAAACTCCCCTCTCTCCCTGCCCTTTGTCACTTCAGTGACCAGGAGAGAGAGGATAGAAGATATTTTTATCCAGAACAGGAATTTCAACTCCCACAGCAGGGAGATGTTCCCCCTGCTGGAAATCAATTAAAAAATCCAGGAAAAGGAGAATTTTATCCTTAAACTGCATAAAAATTCCCTCCAATACAGAGCTGATTCCTAAAAGTGACCATTCCTGGCCCAAACTGCAGCAGTTTAAATGGATCATCCCCTTTTTTCTTTTTTTCTCAGGATGCTGATTCCCAACAGTGGAAGCATCCAAACATTTGGAAAGGTTCATTTGAAGCTGTTGGAGAAACATTCCAAGCCCTGCCATTCCCAAGGGGCTCCATAAAACAACAACGTTACAAACGCTCCTTTTATCCCACATTCCTTCCCACTTCCTTAAATCCTGTTCATGGATACAATCGGAAAGAGAAGCAAAACAAAAGTGTCTGAATTCCCTCTGAGAGGGATGCAAGGCTGGGACAGGGAATGGAGCTCTCCAGAGGGAAGAATTCCAAGGAAAAACCTCCCACACTTGGCTGCGTCATCCCAAACAAAACCAGAATGCACTGAAGAATTCCCCTTGCCCTCCAAAGGTTGCAGAGAGGGAAAAAATCCCTCTTGGAAGCAGCTTTGGGATGATGGGAGAAGCCAGAATCCTTGGAGCATCCCAAATTCCAGCAGAGGGGGCTGGGGCTGCTCCTGGAATAAATCTGAGTTTCCAGGGAAAAGCTTCTGAGTGCAGGGCCGGAATTTCTGCACCTCGTGATCCTTTGATGTGGGGAAAAGCTGGAGAGGCTCTTTGGGATCATGTGGATGTGGAGACGCTCACATGGCCCCTCTGGAGCTGGGATGGGATTCCCTGGGATTATAGGGAAAATCTCAGCCCCTCCCCAGGCCTGGGCCTGCATTCCCGCTCTTCCCAAAGCACAGGGAATGGGGTGAGCAGGGTGGATCCTTCCTCTGGATCTGAGCTCATCCCAAGCCATGGCAGAAATCCACAGGAATGATGCAGATCTGGGAATCAAACCCTAATTCCCAAGGATCCAAGAGAACAGCGGGAATTGTCCATGCCACCTTGCTCTGAGTGTTTGGGGAAAAGGATTCCCTGGAAAAATCCACTTGGCAGGACTGGATTTGAAGGTCATCCCTCTCCAAGCCCTGTAATTCCCATTTTTTCAGAGGGAAATGGGGGAATTAATCATTCCCTGGCTGTTGGATCGGGCAGGGGGGGGTTTTGGATCTAAGGAGCCTGAGGAGTGAGTTTGGATTTTTATGGATAAAAGGGATCCAGAATTTCTCAGTCTTGGAGTCAGGGGCAGATACCCCAGGAGAGCTTCTGGTACCAGGGTTAAAATGGGAGAAATTCCTTTTTTATGCCAGGGTTCAACTGGGGAAAATTCCCTTCTTGTGCAAGGGTTAAACTGGGAAAATTTCCCAGTTTTTTGCCTCTTTTTTGCCAGGGTTAAACTGGGAAAATTCCCAGTTTCATGCCAGGATTAAACTGGGAAAATTACCCATTTTGACCAGGGTTAAACTAGGAAAAATTCACTTCTTGTGCAAGGGTTAAGCTGGGGGGAAATTCCCTCCTTATGCCAGGGTTAAACAGGTAAAATTCCCAGTTCTATGCCAGGGTTAAAGTGGGGAAAATACCCTTCTTATGCCAGGGTTAAACTGGGAAAATTCCAGGTCTTGTGGAAGGGTTAAACTGGGAATCATTTCCTTGTGCAGCTCCAGCAGTTCAGGGTTATCTCCCTTTAATCCCTTGAATTGGGGGTAGTAATAAAATAAATGTAAATATGGAAATAATAAAGGAAGTTTAAATAAATAAATTCAAAAGAAATAACTCATAAAAAATAAATTTGAAACAGATAAATCATAAATAAATAATAAAAAATTAATTGTAAGTAAGCAAATAAATAAATAAACAAACAACTAATAATAAAATGTCTCTAAATAATAAAATATCTCTAAATTAGAAAAAAGTAGAAAACCAAACAGCATCAGAGGCATCCCTGGATCAACCCCTGGCACGAGGGACTGGACACGGACAGAACCTGGATGTGGCCATTCCCAAACCATCCCAGATCCCACTTTATTCCCATCCCCTCCTGGCACTGGAATCTCTGGGCAAGGCCCCTATAAAATCCTCATTTTTAATATCTGTAAACCTAGAAATGAGATTTTCCCTCCTTCCCCCTCTCCAAGGAAACACCCACCACGGAGCCCTGGAATGCTGAAAAGAGATTTCCCCTCCTTTTCCCAAGGCCTGTGGATCCCTGTGTCCCTAAACCCACAGAGATCCTGGGAATCCCTGGCAAAGGTTTCCCCAATCCCAGGCCTCCCTCGGTGGGAAAAGCAGCCAGATCCCACAAAATCCCCAGCAGAGGTGGGAATAGCTGCCCAGAAATTCCCAAATTCCCTTCAATCTTCCCTGCCCTCCCTAATGAATTACGTTGGAATCGCTGCTGGAAAAGCAGGTTTGGGATCCAGCTTGAATGGGAATGGGGTGGGATCGATGGGATGGGATGGGATGGGATCCACGGGATGGGATCCATGGGATGGGATGGGATCCATGGGATGGGGATGGAATGGGATGGGATCCATGGGATGGGGATGGGATGGGATCCATGGGATGGGATGGGATGGGATGGGATCCATGGGATGGGATAGGGATGGAATGGGATGGGATGGGATGGGATCCATGGGATGGGATCCATGGGATGGGATCCATGGGATAGGGCACCTCCTCCCACCCCGAACTGCTGCTGGGCCCTGTCACGAGCCCCTGGCTGCAGGAGGAGCCAGTCCTGCCCCCCAGGCCCCCCTGGGCACCCCTCAGCTCCTTACCCACTGCCGGATGTCACTCTGAGCCTGGTCAAAGGATTCCTTGAGCTGCGCCAGCTCGTTCCTGCACTGGAGCATCTCAGCCTCCTTCTCTGCCCTGAGCTGCTGCTGCAGGACCTTGCCCTGCTCCATCAGCTGCCGGTGCCACCACTGGGACTGCAGCAGGTCCTTGCGGGTCCTCAGCAGGGCCTTGTAGTAGCTGATGATGTCATCGATGTCAGGGAACTGCAGCACAGGTCCTGGGTCAGGGACACGCTGTGCTGCCACCCCTGGGGTCAGGGACACGCTGTGCTGTCCTGGGATCAGGGACACCCTGTCCTCCCTCCCTGGTGTCAGGGACACCCTGTCCTGCCTGGGGTCAGTGACACCCTGTCCTGCCTGGGGTCAGGGACACCCTGCCCTGCCATCCCTGGGGTCAGGGACACGCTGTGCTGCCACCCCTGGGGTCGGTGACACCCTGTCCTGCTCCTCCTGGTGTCAGGGACACCCTGCCCTGCCATCCCTGGTGTCAGGGACACCCTGTCCTGTCCTGGGGTCAGGGACACCCTGTCCTGCCTGGGGTCAGTGACACCCTGTCCTGTCCTGGGGTCAGGGACACCCTGTCCTGCCTTCACCCGTCCTGGTTCTCCTCTCCTGACCCTGCTCCCTTGGTTTCCAGGGAGCCCCTCCCAGCCCACCTGGAGTCTCTGGGTTTGATCAGGTGCTGATTTCCCTGGCCTTGCCTCCTCCCTCTGACCCAAACCCAGGGCAGGCCCTCCCTGAGCCAGGTCCAAGCTCACCTGTGAATTCTCCACCACATCCTCCAGGTACCTCTTGAACAGGGAGTACTTCAGCAATTTTTTGGAGAGTTTCTGGTGCTTTTTTCTCAGGGCTTCCAGTTCCCTCCTAGCCCTCAAGAGCTCACTCTCCTTTTTCGAATTCTCCTCTTTCTCCTCTTTGGCTTTCTTCAGAGCCTGGGTTCTCAGCCTTTCATTCTCCTGGAGGTTTTCAGCAGCAGCCACAGCCAGAGGGGGAGGGAGGCACGGGAAGGAGGAGCTGGGTCACTCAGGGCACTGCCAGGAGAGCCTCCAGAGAGGAGAGCCCAGCACTCAGAACCACTGCCCTCCCCATCCCCTGTGCCACCCCCCTGGCACTGTCCCTTTGGCCTGGGGCAGCACCTGGCCTGGGCTGTGCCTTCCAGACAAGCCCTCTCCCACCTGGGCACAAATCCCTGCTCCCCACAGCTCCGGCCTCAGGGCAGCCCTGGCTGGGAGTGCTGAGCCAAGGCTCCTCCCAGGGGAGAGGAGTCGGTGAGCAGGGGCAGCGTGCCAGCTGTACCAGGTGTGCCAGGTGTGCCAGGTGTGCCAGGGGTATCAGGGGTACCAGGTGTGCCAGGGGTATCAGGTGTGCTATGTGTTCCAGGTGTATGAGGTGTGCCAGGTGTGCGAGGTGTGCCAGGAGTACCAGGGGTATCAGGTGTACTATGTGTTCCAGATGTTCCAGATGTATCAGGTGTGCCAGGTGTATCAGGTGTGCTACATGTTCCAGGTGTGCCATGAGATATGCCAGGTATATGAGGTGTGCCAGGGGTATCAGGTGTGCCAGGGGTATGAGGTGTCCCGGCAGTGCCAGGTGTGCCAGGTGTATGAGGTGTTCCAGGTGTGCTGCATGTTCCAGGTCTATTAGGCGTGCCAGGAGTGCCAGGGGTGGCAGGATTACCAGGAGTATGAGGTGTGCTACATGTTCCAGATGTTCCAGATGTTCCAGGTGTGCCAGGGGTGCCAGGTGTGCCAGGATTACCAGGAGTATGAGGTGTGCTACATGTTCCAGATGTTCCAGGTGTGCCAGGTGTGCCAGGGGTGCCAGGGGTGCCAGGGGTGCCAAGTGTATCAGGTGTGTTACATGTTCCAGGAGTATGAGGTGTGCCAGGTGTGCCAGGCTGTGCCAGGTGTGCCAGGTGTGCCAGGTGTACCTTTACAGTGGTCCCGGATGTCACCACGTGGGCTCTCAGCTGGGCCCTCCTGGCGTGCAGGTCCCTCCACTGCTCAGCGAGGGTCCCCATCCTCTCCGTGAAGGCCTGGCAGCACCAGAGCTGGGGTGTCACGGCTGCCACAGCCAGAGCCACCCCCTGCCTGCTCCTGCCACCCTGCAGAGCCCCCCAGGCACGCCCCAGCCTCCTCACCTCCTCTGTCTCCTCCACAACCTTCTCCATCATCCTCACCTCCTTCATCTTCTTCAGCACGCAGATGAAGGAGTTGGTGGAGTCCTCCTCTGCCGCCTGCAGCTCCCTGCCACGCATGTCCCCAGCTCACAGGGCATCCTGGCAGGGCGCTCTGCAGCTGGGCTGTGTCCCAGGGCTGGGCAGGACCCCAGCCCCACCTCGGAACCCCCCAGACCTCCCCTGCAGGGACCCCCAGCACAGCCGGAGCAGGTGAGGGACGGGAGCAGGTGAGGGACGGGAGCAGGGAAGGGACGGGAGCAGGGACGGGACGGGAGCAGGGAAGGGAG
>JAWMRF010000115.1:1317632-1328572 GCA_035221435.1 Sphenopsis melanotis | reverse complement strand
TCCCACCCCTTCCAGCCCTCTCCCTGCTCCCTCCCTCCTTCCCTCCCTCCTTCCCTCCCTCCCTCCCTCCCTCTCCCGCTGCCCTCTCCGTGTTTGCGTTTGACAAAGAAATGATTTGAACTTCCCGGAGCCGCGGCGAGCCGGGATCCCGAGGCGCAGCCGGGCCCATATGGATGTGATTTCCCAGCGCCGTCCCAGATGATCCCGCGGCACCGGGAGCGCCTCCGCCGCCTCTCCCCATCCATGGGCTCCGCCGCGGCGTTTCGGGAGCTGCCCGCCACTCCAGCCATGAGAAAACGAGGAAAAACCCCGGGATCTCTCGTCGCGTGCCTCTCGGGCTGAAAAGCTGGGGAGCCGGAGGAGCAAAATCGCTTCGCGGATCCGGGAGGACGAGGAGAAACCCGCGCCGCTGGAATTCCGAGCTCGCCTCCTCCTCCCGCTTCCCTGCGCGGGGCTGGATGCTGGAAGCAGCCCCTTGGATATGGGATCATATCTGGTGTATCCCAGCCTGGGTTTGATCCTCTGCTGCTCCGTGCTCAGCTCCGTCTACGCGCTGGTGAGTCCCGATTTTTTATTTTTAATTTTTTTTTCTATATTTTTCTTTTCCCCGTGGTGTTTTTTTCCCGGAGGATCCGCGCGGATCCCGCAGCCAGGAGGGATAAACGAGGGGATGAAGGATTAAGAAGCTGTTTGGGGTTGTTGGGATCCGCCGGCGCTGCAGTGAAAATGTCTGTGCTCCCCGGGAGTTGGGATCGCTTGGGAAGCTCGGGCAGGACGTGCGAGCTTTGACAGGGATCTGGGACAGCGTCTGGGGCGGAATTTCGGGATCTGCCCATGGAGAAAGGACAACTTTGCTTCCTTTTTCATATTTTTATTTCTTTTTTTTTTTTTCTCCTCTTTTTAATTTTTTTTATTCTGCTTTTATTTTTTTTAATTTCTCTTTCATTTTTTTCTCTTTTTCTTCTCTTTTTTCTCCTATTCCTTTTCCTTTCATTTTTTCCTTTTCATTTCTTCCTTTTTCTTTCCTTTCACTTTTTCTCTTCCTTTTCCCTTCCTCTTTCCCTTCCCTTTTCCACTCTCTTCCACCTTTTGCTTCCCTTCCTCTTTTCCTTCTTCCTTTCCCTTCCTCTTCTCCTCCTTCCTCCTCCCTTTCCCTTCCCTTCCTCTCCACCCCCTCCAAGCCAATTTCATTCCCAATTCTCCTTTCCCTGCAAATCCCAACGAAACTGAGCCTCTCCTCTGGAATTAAATTCAGGGAAAAACAGGGAACTTGTAAGAACCCTTTGCTCCTTGGCACTTTCCACCCCTTCCTGCACACACCGGGCTTCCCAAGGCTGGAAAACCGGGATAAATCCATCCAAACTGGGAAATGGTGTGAGACCTGCAACTCCAAAAGCTCCAGGAAGCAGGGAAGGGAAATTTCCTCGGGAATCAGCCCCTGGATGTGGAGCCAGTGCTGGAATTCCCTGTGACAGGAGCTCTCCTGTCTTTCCCCATCCCTGGGATTCTCCCTGCTGCTCCCATTTCCCAGCGTTTTCCAGGAGGGAGCCAGGACACCCATGGGAAGTGGGAGCTGCTCTCCAGGAGGGATGGAAATGGGATTTGGGTTTGGGATTTGGGATCAGGATCACTCTGTCTCCAATCAGGTCCTTCCTGACCCTCCAGGATCCACCAGCCTGGGCCTTATCCCTGGATTTGGTACTTTGGAATCTTGTGCAGAGCTGGGGGGGGCGGTTTTCCAGATTTTCCAAAGGGAAATTTCTCCTCACTAAATGAGAAGGAGCAGCCCCTTGGAAAACCATCCCTGTCTGAGCCCATCCCTCTTCAAAGTGCGCTGAAACCTCCCAAAATCCAAAGAAAATTGGGGAAATCAGGAGAACCACTTGGAGATTTGTTGGGATTCCAGGGATGGATGAGGCTTTTCCCAAATTCCAGGGCTGGATCAGCATCTCCTGACTTTGGGGCCGTGTCCAGGTCCTGCAGCACCTGCTGCCCCCTGCTCCAGGATTCCTGCAATTCCTGCTGCTTTGGGACTGGGAAAATCAGGGTTGGGAACCAGGCAGGCTGGAGCTGGGGAAATTTCGGGATGCAAAAAAAATTGGGCAAGGCTGCATCTCCCATTCCCATTATTCCCATTATTCCCATTATTCCCATTCCTGTTCCCATTCCCACTCCCATTATTCCCATTTCCATTCCCATTCCTGTTCCCATTCCTATTCCCATTCCCATTATTCCCGTTATTCCCATTATTCCCATTATTCCCATTATTCCCATTATTCCCATTCCTGTTCCCATTCCCATTCCCATTATTCCCATTTCCATTCCCATTCCCATTGTTCCCATTCCTGTTCCCATTCCTATTCCCATTATTCCCATTATTCCCATTCCTGTTGCCATTCCCATTCCCATTATTCCTATTTCCATTCCCATTCCTGTTCCCATTCCTGTTCCCATTCCCATTCCCATTCCTATTCCCATTATTCCCATTATTCCCATTCCTGTTTCCATTCCCATTCGCGTTTCCATTCCCTTTCCCATTATTCCCATTCCCATTCCCGCCTCACTCCCCTCTCCCAGTATCAGGAATTCACAGTGGGATTCCTTTGGGATCGCCCATCCCAAGAGATCCTTTCCATCCCAAGGGATGGGCTGGGAGGTGCCCCCATGTCCCCAGCACCGGCTCAGGGTGAGCTGGACCTGGCAAAAATTGGGAATGAGCTCTTCCCGAATCCCAGAGGGCTGACAAATCCATGGGATTTGCTGGGAAAGCACAAGAGTTTCCCTAAAACCCCTCCTGGACCTGGATTTGCCGATCCCATGGATCCTTCCCAACTCGGAGTTTTGCTGCTTTCAGGTCCTGCTGCTCCAAACCCCGCTTGGTTTAGTTAGGCCAGGCTTAAATTCCTGGTTTAGACCCTTCCCTTGCTTTTCCAACTGCTCTTGACAGCAGAAGGAATTCCCAGAGGGTTCCTAAATCCATCCTGACAATCCGGGAGCTGCAGAGATCCTGAGTGTCCCCCCTCAGGCAGGACAATGTCACCCCTTGTCACCCCTGTCCAAGAATCCCCTCGAGCCCATTTTTTACTGGAGTTGTTGCTTCTTTTCCCAGCTAAATGGATTTTTAAAGAGATTTTGGAAACAGGGAATGGGATCCAAAATGGTCAGCGAGGAGAGATTTTATGGATTTATTCTAAAATTTGTTATTATTATTTATTATTATAAAACATGTTATTAATATTTATTATAAATGTTGTTGTTATTATTATTTATTATAAAATCATTGTTGTTGTTATTTATGGGAGGGTCATAACTATATTTGATATCTGGCTCTGAGGGAGTTGCTGCCGTAAATTTTCCCTTGCCTGGGAGCAACAAGGAAAAATCCATGGATGGATGGGGATGCAGGGATTTAATCCAGGCTCTGGGCTGAGCTTAAAGCGCTCCCGAGTTTTTCCCCCGGGCGCAGCAGAGCCAGGCTCAGCCGCGGGCTTGGATCGGGAATTCCCGCAGCCAGAGGCGGCTCCAGGGCACAATTCCCGGCTGAGCCTTGGGAATGCGGGCCGGGATCGCCGGGATCTCTGCAGCTCCGGGATGCCGGGGTGAGGCAGAACCCGGAGTGTCCCAAAGCCGGCGCTGACATTCCTGGAATTCCCCCTGGAGCCGCCGAGGATCGTGCCCAAGGCGCTTTTAGAGGGAACCGAGCTGGAACAGGGCTGGGAAATCATTTCTGGGATATCCCAGGATTGGGATCTGGGTCTGATCCTTGGGATATCCCAGGATTGGGAGCTGGATCTGGTCCCTGGAATATCTCAGGACTGGGAGCTGGGATATCTCTGGGATATCCCAGGATTGGGATCTGGATCTCTGGGATATCCCAGGATTGGGATCTGGATTTGGTCCGTAGGATATCCCAGGACTGGGAACTGAACCTGGATCCCTGGGATGTCCCAGGAATGGGGGCTGGATCTGATCTTCGGGATATCCCAGGACTGGGATCTGGATCCCGGAGATATCCCAGGATTGGGATCTGAGCCTTGGGATGTCCCAGGACTGGGAATTGGAGCTGGATCCCTCTGCAGCAGCCCTGGCTGTCCCTACATTCCAAGCAGGGAGGGAAATCCAGCAGCAGGAAAAACCTCAGGGAAGGAGAGAAAAGTCAGGAAATCAGGGCCCTCTTCCCTGAGGCTCAAATCCCTGTGGGATCAACTTCCCAGTCCTGGGGTTTTAGGGCCAGACTTGGGCAAGGCTCAGTGACAATCCAGAGAAACCTTCCCAACATTTCCCTGGAATAGCCCAATAACACCTGCCTGGGCAATGGGTGGGATTCCACCTGGATGGAGAGCCTGAAATCCAGCAGGGTGAGAATCTGGGATAATTCTGCTCTTTAGTCCCAGGATTAAGGAATTAAGACCGGCCTAAAACAGAGATCTCTGCAAGGACGGGTTTGGGGAAGATTTGTGGCAAAAGGAGCTTTGAAAGTCGGGTCTGACACCAGCAGAGTTTGGGAGAAGGGAAAATGTGGGAATTATTTTAATTTGGGAGGTGCTGGCAGAGGGAAAATCTCCCCATGTCCTAAAAGGATGGATTTTAGGATCTGAAAGATCTTTCCAACCTAATCCTGGGATTCACGGAGCCAAAATCTCCAAGGCTTTGCTCTTCCAACCCTTTTTATTTTCCCTTTGTTTCCTCCTTTTGCTCAGCCTGGGAGATCCCAGCCTGGCTGTCACTGCAGGAGATATTCTGATTAATCAATCCATGAATTAATTGTTAATAATTATAAAACAACAGCTTCCTGCAGGGCTTGGGTACAGAATATCCCAGTTTTGGGAAGCAACTGCCAGGCTGCAGTGGGCTGAGCTCAGGGCAGCAGATCCATGTGGGAAAAGGGAGGGAAAAGGGACCATTCCCACTTTTTCTTGGCTATCCTGGCCTGCTCAGGGTGTTTGGGTGATGCTGAACTTCCCTCTGCTTTTGGGACAATCCCAAAAATTCCAATCCTGATCTTTGGGGGGTTGGGAATAATTTCTGGCACACCTGGAGAGAATTCCCCATTCCACGTCCATCCCTGGAAGTGTCCTGGGAAAGGTTGGATGGGGCTTGGAGCAGCCTGGGATGGGGGAAGGTGTCGGGGTTGGAATGGGATCATCCTTGGGGTCCTTTCCAAGGAAAAGCACTCTGGAATTCTGTGCTGTTGAGGAAGGTTTGGATTAAGGAGGTGCTGGATGGGGTTTTCCTCTTGGGTTCGTTCCTTATTGCTCGGATCAATCCCACGGATCTCCAGAAATCGGGGAAAGGGGAAAAGGGAACGGTTTGAAGTTGGGTGGAAGGAAGGAATGATAATGGCCATCCTCAGAATTCAACCCATATTAAAAATGTAAAAATAAAAATAAAATTAAAATAAAAATTAAAATTAAAATAAAAATTAAAAATTAATAAAATTGATTAAATATAAATATAAATATATAAACCTATTACTACAAATATAAATTTAAATATAGGGTTAGGGTTAAGTAAATAACAAGAATAAAAATAAAAAGAAGAAAAAGAAGCAAAAAAGAAAAAGGGAAAAAATAAAAATTAGAAATAAAAAATAATATAAATAAAAATAATATAAATTACATCAATAATAAAAATAATTAAAGAATAAAAGTTTCAAGAATAAATAGTCCTGTATAAAAATCCCACAAATCTCAACTTCATCAAACCAAGATAGGTTCCAAACAATGGGAAATGTCCTTTCCCAAGCACATTCCCGGGAAGGAGCCCATCCCTGCCCCTGGATTTCTGAGGGATTCTCCCGCTGTTACTCGGGATCAGCCAAAATCCCTGGATCTGAACCTCTGATATCCCTGGATCTGAACCTCTGATATTCCTGGATCTGAACCTTTCCAGCAGCAAAGGCAAAACCAGCAAACCCTGGTGGGGTTAAAGCCCAGCCTGGCAGCTCGGCCCTCACCAGCCGAGAAAATTCCAGCAAATCCTGGCTGGATTTGTGGGAGCCGCTGTCCCTGGGAGGAGGAGAAGCAGGAGCAGAGCTGACCGCCCAGGGTGGCCCTGGGTGCCGGCAGTTGTTGTTTGGTTTGTGTTGTCCCAGAAATAGCCCGGAGAGGTTTTTTGGGATCAGCGGGATTATCCCGGCTGGAGCGCGGCTGTGCCTGCAGGGATCCCCCGGGCAGGGACAGCTGGAGCCAGCGGGGCCACCCCCTGTCCCTCCCTGGGAGGGACATCCCAGAGCTCCTCCCGGGATGAGGGATTGTCCTGCTGGAGGATTCCCATCCTTCGGAGAATTCCCTCCATCCAACCCAGCTGGAATCAGGCCCTGCTTGCGGAGGGATTTGGGACACAAGGGTCACTTTGGTCACCCTGAAATCCCGGCTTTTATGGGGTTTTATTGGGTTTTGTATGGGTTGATGTATTGTTTATTGTATGGGGTTTTATTGACTCCTTTTATGGCTGTGGAGTGAGGGGGAAAACTGTCCTGGAACTGACACCCCATGCCATGCCATGCCATGCCATGCCATCCCATGGATCCCATCCCATCCCATGGATCCCATCCCATCCCATCCCATCCCATCCCATCCCATCCCATCCCATGGATCCCATCCCCATTCCCATCCCACCTCCATGACCCTCTCCAAGTGCAAACCATCCCCCAAATCCCAAGGTTTTTGGAGCCTTTCCACCGTAACAATCCCAAGGGTTCAAACTTCTCCCAGAAAAACTCATCCGAAGGAATCTTGGCCTCTGGGAAACGATCCCAGGATCCGTGTCTGGGGCAGGGAAGGGGTCAGGAAGTGCTGACTCAGCAGCTCGGGCTCCTTATCTGGTTTTCCACTCAGCTGCCCCGGCGCTGATCCGGGCTCCCGATGTTATCTCGGCTCC
Organism: Sphenopsis melanotis; assembly: GCA_035221435.1. Lineage (NCBI taxonomy): Eukaryota > Metazoa > Chordata > Aves > Passeriformes > Thraupidae > Sphenopsis > Sphenopsis melanotis. Next base: position 1,321,690 of record JAWMRF010000115.1, on the reverse strand, counting down.
CTCCCCCTCTCTCCGAGAATTCCCAGGGGTTTCTCCAGCCCTAGCTGGATCTGGAAGGGCAGGATTGGATGTTTGAGTGTCCTAAGGAAACCTTCTCTTCCCTTCCCTGAATTTTGGCTGGGGACTGAAATGGGATTTGGGGTTTTGGGGATTTTGGGGGTTTTTTAAATTTAATTTTTTTCCGTGTTTTAACAAAATACCCAAAATTCAGCTTGAGCTTTTCATGGATTTGGGGATGAGCACTTTGTGGAGAATTCCCACCCAGAAGAGGACAAATGATCGATGAACTGCCATTTGTGGGATTTTGGGAATCTCTGCCACTTTTAGGTGATTTTCCTGCTCATTCCAGAGGGGATGGATAAAGTGGCCTTTAAATGTCCCTTCCAACCCAGATTATTCCACAATTCCATGATTTAATCACTTTGCCTGGATTTATCCTCCTGGCTGTGAGGATTGCAGCACTCCAGGAGATCCCTGGGCCCACCCCCTGCAGGAAACCTGGGAATGGGGCTGGGAGCAGACCTGGAGCAGGATATTCTTCAGCTCTGCATGGAAAGGCCGGGATTGCTGGATCTGGGAACTCCCTTTGAGCCTGGATTTGTCCCATTCCCTTTCCTATCCCCATGCTCCATCTCCCATCGGGATCAGACCCTGCTCCAGCATTTCTGTCCCTGGCTTTGGCCCTTTTGTCACAATTCTGGGGGCAAAGAATCAACACTTTTGCCCTGGAAGGGCCACAGAGCTGAATCCAGCCTGATCCATGTGGGACACGGAATTTCCCCAAGGAAAAGCTGGCCCTGGCTCATCCTCAGCCTCACCCCCACCCAGCCCCATTACTTCACTTTCCATAACCCCAAAACCTGGGAATGGTCTGGAACACAGTTTAGGGATACAGCAGGAGCTGGGGCTCCAGGGAATGCTCAGCTGCAGGAAACAATGGCATCATTAATCAATTAATTAATTAATCTTCTGAATTAAATCACCTTAAAAGAGCTGAGGACTAATTTGCTTTCACAGAATCCCAGAATTCCAGGAGGGAGTGGCTTGGAAGGGACCTTAAAGTTCATCCCACTATTCAGGTGTCTTTTATTTTTCAAAGCCACAAATCAAATTCCAAAATTCCCTGAAAACTCTGGACTGAGTCCCATGGTCTTTAATTGCCTGAAGTCACCTTGACTTCCTTCTCTGATCCCAATCCACGTTTCCTCTTGGACAGGGAGGAATCCAGGTGGCTTTGGGACTTTGAGCAAGGACACGAGCTCCTTGTCCCGGGTTTATTCCGAGGCTCAGATCAATATCCATTACCAACAGCTTTTATTTTGTGGGTTGCAACTCGACTCTGCTCAATAAAAATACAGGAAAATGATCCCTAAAATAAAAGTGGGAGGGAGCTGGTAGAGGTGGGACTTCCAGGGTGATGATACATGGATCTATAATGGCTTTAAACTGGGAAAGGTGAGGGAGAGATGGGATACTGGGGAGGAATTCCTGGCTGGGAGGGTGGGGAGAGGCTGGGATGGAATTCCCAGAGCAGCTGTGGCTGCCCCTGGATCCCTGGAAGTGCCCAAGGCCAGGCTGGATGGGGTTGGAGCAGCCTGGGACAGTGGGAGGTGTCTCTGCCCATGGCAGGGGTGGAATGGGATGATGCCATAAAATTATTCCAATTTTAGGGTCCCTTCCAGCCCAAACCATTCCAGGGTTACATAGACATGGCTGATTTTCCTGCGTGCTGATTTCCCTGCGTGCTGATTTCCCAGGAGTGTTTCTCCAGGATAGTCCCTGGATTGGGATAGGCCAGGACTGGGTTTTCCTCGGGTTGTTTTTTCCTTGGCTGTACAAACCCATGGGATTTGGTACAAAACTGGGATGTGTTTGTGTATCCAGGAGAGTGCAAGGGTGTCCCTGCAGGGCTCGGGATGGGAAGGAGAGAGCTGGGTCGGATGGGAAGGAAAGGAATTCTGCAAATGGAGAGATCCCAGTTGGATGGGAAGGGAGAGGATTTTCCCAATGGAAAGAGGGTGGTGGGAAGGGAGAGGATTCTCCAAATTAAGAGGTTCAAGTTGGAGTTCTTCAAATAGAGAGAGGGTGATGGGAAGGGAAACGATTCTCCAGATGGAGATCCAAGTTGGATGGGAAGGGAGAGGATTCTCCCAATGGAGAGGGGGTGGTGGGGAGAGGATTCTCTAAATTAAGAGAACCAAGTTGGAGTTCTTCAAATAGAGAGAGGGTGATGGGAAGGGAAAGGATTCTCCAGATGGAGAGATCGAAGCTGGATGGAAAAAGAGAGGATTCTCCCAATGGAGAGACCCTCGTTGGATGGGAATTGAGAGGATTCTCCAGATGGAGAGATCCAAGCTGGATGGGAATTGAGAGGATTCTCCTAATGGAGAGACCTCAGCTGGATAGGAAGGGAAAAGGTTCTCCAGATGGAGAGATCCCAGTTGGATGGAAAAGAAGATGATTCTCCCAAAGGAGAGAGAGTGATGGGAAAAGAGATGATTCTCCCAAAGGAGAGAGGGTGGTGGGGAGAGGATTCTCCACATTAAGAGGTCCAAGTTGGAATTCTCCAAATAGAGAGAGGGTGATGGGAATTGAGAGGATTCTCCAGATGGAGAGAGCCAAGCTGGATGGGAATTGAGAAGATTCTCCCAATGGAAAGAGGGTGGTGGGAAGGGAGAGGATTGTCCCAATGGTGAGATCCAAGCTGGATGGAAAAGGAGAGGATTCTCCAGATGGAGAGATCCCAGTTGGATGGGAAGGGAGAGGATTCTCCCAATGGAGACATCCCAGTTTTCCAGCCACATCTCCAAGCCCTGGTGATCTCCAGCAACTCCTGTGGTGCCTCCCTGCCTTGGGCAATGAAACTTCCCTGAAATAATTCCAAGCAGAGCAATGTGGGGGCTCAGCAAGGCAGGAATGTCCCTGCTGACCCCGGGAAGGAGGATGGACACACTGGAATTGTGGATTTTCCAAATCAGAGGACAGGGCTGGATCCCATTGTGGATTTGGAACTGTTTTTAAGGGCTGCCAAATCATCTTGGAAATTTGGGCAAATTGAGTTTCAGTATTTAAAGCAGATTGGTCAGGAAATTATTTTTTCCTGATTTTCCCTCAGTGTCATCAGCAAAGTCCCTGTGATCAATAAATTGAATTTTAATCGCCTTTCCATGGATTTTGGAGGTTTGGATGCAGGAAATCCCTGTGCTGTGTATTCCCAATTTTCTGTGCCACCAGCCAGAGGTGCCTCAGGCTGCTGGAAAAGGGGAGGAGCTGGAGCTCAGGTGCTGGAAAAGCAGCAGAGTTTGGGATCCAGGGAGGAGCTGGGGCTGTGCCAGGGAATGGGATCGCAGGGAGAATCTCCGTGTGGGATAATGCAGGCTCCGCCAGCTCCCCTGACTCAGCACCCCCAGGGTGATAAGGGCTCTGATAAGGGTCTGATAAGGACAACAAAGCCCCAGGGTTACCCGTCTGTCACCCCCTGGATGGCTGAGGAGAGGCCACAGCAGGGACATTCCCATGTCCTTCTGCTTCCCAGTTTTCCTATTCCGGCTCCCACGGAGGTGAATCCCCCAGTGTCCCATCCCTCGTGTCACTCCAGCAGATATTGGGAATTCCCACCTAGAAAAGGAGAAATAATTAATGACTGCAGTTTGTGGGATTTGGGGAATCTCTGCCACTTGTAGGTGATTTTCCTGCTCATTCCAGAGGGGATGGATAAGGGGGCCTTGAAATGTCCCTTCCAACCCAGATTATTCCATAATTCCATGATTTAATTGCTTTATTGCCTGGATTTATCCTCCTGGCTGTGAGGATTGCAGCATCCCAGGAGATCCCTGGGCCCATCCCCTGCAGGAAATCTGGGAATGGGGCTGGGAGCAGACCTGGACTGGGACATTCCTCAGCTCTGCATGGAAAGGCTGGGATTGCTGGATCTGGGAACTCCCTTTGAGACTGGATTTGTCCCATTCCCTTTCCACTTTCCCTTTTCCCTTTTCCCCTTTCCCCTGTCCTTTCCTTTCCTTTCCTTTCCTTTCCTTTCCTTTCCTTTCCTTTCCTTT
>JAWMRF010000115.1:1270990-1285656 GCA_035221435.1 Sphenopsis melanotis | reverse complement strand
CAATATGGAGATTGTTTACCCACAGTGATGGTGGTTTGGTTCCTTGGCCTGTCAGGGCCAGGTGTGTAGCCCCACATGTCTCTTCACAGAGAAAAGCAAGGCACAATTCTTCCCAAGAATATTCTTATCTCATTTTCTGTGCCTGTTGTGCCAAAGTAGGATGCAATATGGAGATTGTTTACCCACAGTGATGGTGTTTTGGTTCCTTGGCCTGTCAGGGCCAAGTGTGTAGCCCCACATTTCTCTTCACAGAGGAAAGCAAGGCATAATTCTCCCCAAGAATATTTCTGAGATTCACATTCTCTGAACCTCGGAGAAAGTAAAAGCAATTCTTATCATTTGCTGTGCCTGTGTTTGTGCCAAAGTAGGATGCAATATGGAGATTGTTGGTGTTTTGGTTCCTTGGCCTTTGTTTCAGGGCCAGGTGTGTAGCCCCACATTTATCTTCACAGAGAAAAGCAAGGCACAATTCTTCCCAAGAATATTCTTATCTCATTTTCTGTGGCTGTTGTGCCAAAGCAGAATGCAATATGGAGATTGTTCACCCACAGTGATGGTGGTTTGGTTCCTTGGCCTGTCAGAGCCAGGTGTGTCAGCGTGTGTCGGGACTGAGGGTGACAGCCACGAGATTCTGTGCAGTGTGTGCAGGGTTGAGTGCTTGGCAGATTCAGTTTAGATGTAATGTAACATAGTGTAATATAGTATAGAATAATATAGTATAATAAAGTAATTCATTAGCCTTCTGATGTCAATGGAGTCCTCTTCATCATTCTCATCCCTCATCGGAGGTTCCCTGCAAAATTCTATACCCAGGGATTTGGAGATCCTGTGGTTTTGGTACTGGCTGGAGACCTGGGTTTGGGACTGGGACAGAAAACTTCCAATCTGTGGTGATTTAATCTCATGGACACAAATCCTGCCCCTGGAAAAAGCTGTCCTGAGCTCCTCAGATCCCCTGCTCGATCCACTACAGCAAATCCAATCCCAAATAGTCCAAGAGGAGGAATCACCTGGATTTCAAGGCTTTGGAGGCTTCACTCATTAGCAGAGGAGAATTAGATCCGATTAATCTGCACTAATCCAAAGGCAGAATGAATTCCCACTCAACCTTTCACAAGGAATGGTTTTTAGGATTTAGCACCCCAGAAATTCCCTCCAGGAGTTCCCAAACAAGGCAGGGGTTTGCCAGACTGCCCCTGAGATGGTTGAAGGAGTTTGTGGTCCCAACAAAGAGCTTTCCAATTTGGAAAAGTTCTTCCCACTTTTCAGAGGAGCTGCCATCCACAGATTTTGGGATTTCTGATTCCCTTGGACACAGGGAAAGCAGTTGGGCCCAGTGCTTTCCTCCTTGGATGATCCAGAATTTGGGATGTGTCTGTTTTGGTGGTGTCTGTTTTGGGACATCCAGACCTGTGCCCTCCTCATCCAAAAGGAAGGTACTCATCCCATTACCTCTTCCCTCACTGCAGATCCCAAAGAAAAATCTGGGAAGGGCAACAATCTTCACCATTATGATGCTCCAGCTCCTATTCACAGATAGGATTTAAAAGGAAAAAATTTTGAGGAAAAGTAGGGTTGATTTGGAGCAAAATAAATCCTGGATGTGGTTTCCAGTTGACCCATGGTCAAATCCATGCTGGGTTTGTCATTCCAAAGAAGGGAAAAGGACAGGCCCACAAAGAGGCAGCAGTTTTGGGGAGATCCTCAGGAAAACACATCCCACAGTTATCCAAGGATGGGATTTCTCCAGCCTTTCTTAGGGAGTGGTTTGTGGTGAGGGATAAGATCCACGTTCAGCTCTGCTGGAAGGGATCTTCCTGGAGAGCCAGAATCCCTCTGGGATCATCCTGGAGCAGCTCCAATCGAGGGCCAGCCCTGCCGACAGCCCAGCGGTGTCGGATGTTTGGGAAAGGAGAAAGTTTCCACTTAAAATTCCTGACCCAGCTTGAGGGGGATCTCTCCTGGGAAGATCCTCACCACAAGGGTCATAGGAAAAGAGTCCTTGACCCCATTCCAGAAAGTGGGAACATGTCCTAGCTGGCTGGGTTGATATTCCAAAGAAAAATCTTAGGGAACAAAAAGATTTAAACACTCTGAAATTTCAGACTTTCTTCAGCCACTGTTAATGTGTAAAAACTCCAAATCCCCTTTTTTTCGCCCCCTGAAAAGGTTAAAATTCCATTTTATGGGAGGATGAGGTCCCTGCTCTCCTCCTGGAGGGCTCACAGGGATCCTCTGGCCCCCGGCCACCTCCCAGGTGTCTCTGAGCCCTGGCTCCTGATCCATGTGGCTCCCACATGGATCTGTGCCATGGGGAGCCGAGGCTGAGCTGCTCCAGGAGCTCCCAAAGAGCCCCGGCAGGATTCGTGCGTCATCTCCACCTTTGGCTGAGGCACTGAGGGCTGGAGACCCAAAATACGAAACCAAAAAACCCCAAAACCCTTCCCCCACAAGCATTTGGTTTCCTCCTTTTCTCTTTTTTTTTCCTCCCCCCTCCCCCTTTTTCCCTTAAATTTTGTCTCCAGATGAAAGCCTTTGGGAAAGAACAGGAAACCCAAAAATTTCTCTTCTCCCGACACAAATATTCCGTCCCAGCCCTGGTGGGCAGCTGATGCCACCCCAAAGTTAAACCTGGAAGGGGATGAAGTGAAATTCCCAGCCCTGAGCCATCAGACCTGACTTTTTTTTTAATCCATGAATTAAAAGCTTGTCTTTCCCTGGTTTGGAAAAGGAGATGGGACATTTTGTGGGGAAAGAAGAGGGAGTTTTGCACAACCCTGTCATTAGCAAAGGCCATGGCCAACCCTTTCTCTGAGCCTGAGGTGTTGCAGCTCCAAACTGGGTTGTTTTTTTAATAAATAAACCTATTTTCCCAGGAAAGGTGTTATTTTTAGTTGGGGATCTGGGTCTGTTTACCTGGGTTGTGCAGCCCAGTTTGGTTTCACTGTCCCTAAAGGACCTAGAGCTGATTCCAGGCTCTCGCTGGCCTTGAGGAACCCAAAAATCTGCTCCTGGTTTCCTCTCCAGAGGGTCCAGCACCATTCCCTGATGCCAGGAGCTCCCAGAGATTGCAAGAAGCCTCAGGCACCTCAGAAATTACGGGAGACAGAGGCAGCGTAAGCCCTAAACACCCCAGCCCTCTATAAATCCATAATTTCTCCAGCTATTTCCATCTTCTCCCAGTTTCTGTTCTCAGTCCTTGCAGATGAGGCCCAAATTCCACAAAAAAAAAACCAAACCATTCCTTGTGAACATATTCCCAGCACAGTTTTGGCTTGGAAAAGCTGTCACTGCCCCAGTGGACACCAGATGGGGGGTCAGCATGGACCAGGAGAGCTTCTAGGATGGAATTATGGACTAAGAGAGCTTCTAGGATGGAATTCTGGAGTGGGAGAGCTTCTAGGATGGAACTGTGGACCAGGAGAGCTTCTAGGATGGAATTACAGATTGGGAGAGCTTCTAGGTTGGAATTATGGAGTGGGAGAGCTTCTAGGATGGAATTATGGACTGGGAAAGATTATCTGATGGAATTATAGACCGGGAGAGCTTCTAGGATGGAATTATGGACCAGGAAAGTCTCTAGGATGGAATTATGGACTGGGAGAACTTCTAGGATGGAATTATGGACCAGGAGATTTTCTAGGATGGAATTATGGACAGGGAGAGCTTCTAGGATGGAATTATGGACCAGGAGATCTTCTAGGATGGAATTATGGACTGGGAGACCTTTGAGGATGGAATCACAGACCAGACCGTTCTCCTGGAATGTGAGGGAGTTCAGAGTCATGGATATGAGCCGTGATGGACTTGAAGGAGCTGAACCTGGGATGTGGCCTCCTCCTGCAAAGTTTTATGGGCCTGGAGCTCCCAGTCCTACTGAGGAATTTCCGCAGAGTGGCTAAACAGGGTTTGGAACACATGGTGGGAACTGATCTTGGGAATTGGGATCTTGGGAATTGCGAGAGGCACAAGGGGTCTGTGGTTTAGATTGGTAAAGGAACACTGAGAAAGGGTGGAAAACATTCCAAAGGGTGGCTGAACTCTAACGCTGATTATCAACCTTGTTTTAATGATTGAGATGGTATTTTGGTTGGTATTTTTCCCTCTCAGAGGGAGGCTGGGGGGGTTTGGAAGGACTGGATGTGCTGGAATGAGGAAAGAATGGGATGTGCCAGCGGTGGAAGGTTGGGAGTTCCCAATGGGATATTGGAGGTTGAGTTTCTGCTCCTGGGTTGGGAAGTTGGGGGGTGGATGGCCGGTGTCCAGAACTGGCTGGTGAGGTCAGGAAGGTGTCTCCAGAGCTGGGTCATGGAATTTTCTGGTGGCTATGACCTGGAACAGCTCCTGGGCCATGTCCCTCCCCTCCAAAGTCCGTTTCCTCCAGGGCTGAGCATGGAAGGGATGTTTGTTCTGTCCATGAGACATTGGGTGAAGAGCGGCAAAGGTCTTTGAGCAGTGACAGACAGAAGCTGCCTCTGCCCATGGCCATGGAACTTCTGGAGTGGGTCCAATGGAGCTGAGGAAGGACCTGGAGCATCTCGGTGCCCAGGAAAGGGTGAGGGAGCTGGGGCTGCTCAGCCTGGAGAGGAGACCCAGCTGAGAGGGGCCTCAGCCCTGGGTGTCCCTGGGTGTCCCTGGGTGTCCCTGGGTGTCCCTGGGTATCCCTGGGTGCAGGGAGGGGCAGAGCAGGCCCAGGCTGTGTTCTGGGGACCCAGCGATGGCACTAGAGGAATGGGCAGGGACTGATCCCAGGAATTCTCCCGGCACAGGAGGCAGAACTTCTGCCCTGGGCAGTGCCCAGCCCTGAGCAGAGACCAGAGAGGCTGTGGGATCTCCTCCTTGGGGATATTCCAGAACTGTCAGGATGTAATCCTGAGCCCTGTGCTCTGGGATGGCCCTGCTGGAACAGCTGATCCACTGTGGTCCCTTCCAGCCTGATTCTGTTGGATCAGTGAGGATCCCACTCCTCACATCCTTCCATCCCAAACAACGGGATCCGCACACAGCCGGGTCACACAGCTGAGTCACACCCCCTCTTCCTTCAGCCACATCCCCTATAGACAAAGACGGCCCCAAAAGCAGACCCTCATTCCCCTGCCCTCACAGCCAGGTTTGAAATCCATCTGCAAACCCCCAAACTTAATTCCTGCCCCTCCAAGCCCCCATTTCTCCCTCTTCCCATCCCAAAATGATTTCTCCCCCATTCCTATCCCGAAACAATTTCTCCCCTCTTCCTATCCCAAAACAATTCTCCCCCTTCCTATCCCCAAATGATTTTTTCCCTTCCTCTCCCAAAACATTTACTCCCCTCCTCCTATCCCAAAACAATTCCTTCCCCTTCCCATCCCCAAATGATTTTTTCCTCTCCCTATCCCAAAACAATTCCTTCCCTTTCCTATCCCCAAATGATTTCTCCCTCTTCCTATGCCAAAACAATTCCTTCCCTTTCCAATCCCAAAATTATTTCTCCCCCTTCCTATCCTGAAACTATTCTCTCCTCTCCCTACCCAAAACAATTCCTTCCCTTTCCTATGCCAAAATTATTTCTCCCTCTTCCTATCCCAAAACAATTCCTTCTCCTTTCCTATCCCCAAATGATTTTCCCCCTTCCTACCCCAAAACAATTACTCCCCTCCTCCTATCCCAAAACAATTCCTTCCCCTTCCTATCCCCAAATGATTTTTCCCCCTTCCTCTCCCAAAACAGTTCCTTCCCCTTCCAATCTCAAAATTCTTTTTCCCCTTCCTATCCTAAAACAATTCCTCCCTCCTCCTATCCCCAAAATGATCTCTCCCCCTTCCCATCCCAAAACGCTGCCTCATTTTTGTCAGTGGCTCCTCCCCGCCTTCTTGCAGTGCCCCGAATGTCCTTCCCGTACTGGAGTGACCACAGTCACACAGCCCATTCCAGCTGTGGTCTCCCGGGGGCCGGAATGAGCCGGGCTGATTGATATTCCATGCCCCTGGATAAACACCTCCAGCCCGTGTTTGCGTTTGTGCAGCTGCCAAGGAGCCTTGCAGATGGTTTGGATGCCTTCTCCACATGCAAAGTGTCCCGTTCCTGCTGGAATGGGGGTTGAGGCTGGGGGAAAGGGAAGGGAAAAGGGGGATGGGATAGGAGCAGGAAGGAGGGAATAACTCTCCGTGCACCCTGAGCAGGGATGGCCCAAATCTGCTCCTACTTTTCTCTCTCCTACCAAAGCAACCTCTGGGACTCTGGGATTCTGACTTGGCTCAGGTGGGGGAGCAAAGTCAGGGGGTGAAATGAGGGATGCATTTGGGACAGCCCCTTCCCAAAGTGTTCTGGGATTGGCCTTCCTGCCTTCCAGAGGGAAATCCTGCAGCAATGACATCCAAGAGTCTTTTTGCTTGTTCCCGTCTTGGAATGACTTCAGCTTCCATTATTTCAGTCCTGAGATTCCAACCTTCAACGGGAAAGGATTGATCCAAGAGATGTCTTGGTGGACAAGAACCAGTGGGATCCTGGAGGGATCCCATGCTTCCCTTCTGATCTCATTTTTTCAGGAATGTCATCCAAGAGGTTTTTTGCTTGTTCCCATCTTGGAATTACTTCCGTTTCCATGCCCTGAGATTCCAACCTTCAACAGGAAAGGATTGATCCAAGAGATGTCTTCGTGGGCAAGAACCAGTGGGATCCTGGAGGGATCCCATGTTTCCCTTCAGGACACACTTCTCCAGCACTGAAGTGGTCGGTGATGTCCTCAAATCATGAGGAATTCCAGTGCCATTCCCAACTTCCGTGTCTCCATCCATGAGAGATGCAGCTCTAGATTTGGAAGAGGCAAATCCCTGAGGGATAAACAGGATCATCCCTGGATGATGGATGCACAGTATCCAATCCAGTATTGCCTGGATGATGAATACACGCCCAAAACATTCTGGGATGTGGGATAAGTGTGAGATTTCTTTGTTTTCTTAACAGCTTATGAATTCCTTTGGACTTCCATCATCCGTGAATCCTACTATTTCTTCCAATGAAAGAAATGTGTGACTTTTCCAGCTCCATGTCCTGAACTACCTGGATCAATTCAAACAGCACAGTGGAAGCCTCAAACTCAGTTTCACCAAAATTCCAAGAGGTTTTCAATTAGCTTTTCCAACTGGATCCTTTGGAATTCCCTGTGCTTTGGAATATTGTTACCAGTGTCTCAGGAGGGACTGGTTTATTAACAGGCCAAACTTCCCCAGTTTTCTGCTTTCTTCTTGGAATTCAGCCTGGATCTCCTTGGAGAAATGACCGGGAGAAAAGGAAAACAAAGGGAGAAGCCAAGTTGTTGATACTGTGAATGTTTTTATAAATTCAGGAAAAAAAATGTTTGGAGGAGCTCTTTGGGCAAACAAACAGAAAGGAATGGCTTGTTTGGATTCTAGCACAATGGGAAATACGGGATTTTCCTTTCCTGTTTTATCAGAGGTTCATGGATTGATTTGGGTTTGGGAGGAACCTTAAAGATTATCCCATTCCACCCCCTGCCATGGGCAGGGACAGCTCCCACTATCCCAGGGTGATCCAAGTCCTGATCAACTTGCCCTTGGACACTTCCAACAGTCATGGGCATCCACAAATTCTTTGGAAAGGCTGTTCCAGCGTTCCATCATTATATAAAAATTATTTAAAATTACAATTTTTTATAATAAAAAATTTAAATTATTTTAAAATTCATTATTAAAATCATACCTTTTTATAATTGTCATTATAAAAATTTCTTCCTTGTAATCAGTGGGAATGAACCCTCCTGTGGTTTAAACCCATTCCCCCTTGTACTCCCAGGAGGTCTCCTTAGATGGGAGGACTGGAGGGATTTGGGATAGTAGAGGAGGATGGTAAGGCTCCTCTCCAGGACACAGAGGGGACAAACAGCTTTTGGCTTTTTTGAACCCAAGGAATGTGGATCCAACAATCCCAAAGTGCATCTGCTCCTGATATCAGTCCATATTTCCACTTGGAAAAGCTTTTCCAAGAGTTTCAGTCAATGTAGGAGTTCCTCAAATAATTCCAGAAGCTCCAGAGGCTCCTGGCTTGACCTGTGGATGTTCCTCACCAGGTTCCCCTACCTGCAATCCCTGTTCCTGACCCAAATCCTCTCTCCTTCCCCTGTGGCTCCCAGGATTTTCAGGGAACAGCTGTGTTATCCTGAATTTTAGGGAGGTATGCAGGTGGCAGCTCCCAAATATCCACCCGCCCTTCCCTCAACTCATCATCCATCACTGGGGAGTTCCAGGAAGGAAACCATCACTGAGATGTTTTATCCTTCCTCCACATTTTCCTGGAATGGCTTTTCCAAGCAAGGAATGGGGAGAGAGAGGCCAGAGATGATGGAGAGGAGGGGGAAGAGATTTCTCTGGGCGGGGGGGGTTCAGGTCTTGGTAACAGCAATGGATGCCTCCGTTGGAAAGCTCAGACACTTCCCAGATTTTGAGTCCCACTGGATTCTTATCAGCACTTAATACTCAGGATGACTCAGGATAATTCTTTTATGACTCAGGATTAAATCATTTAAGGAATCATTTCCATGCAGAGCTCACAATTTTAAATGCAACAATCATCTTCTTAACTATTTCTAGGGCAGCTCCTGGCTCCCCAAATCATCCCCCCATAAAGCAGCATTCCAGAGGTGTCCCACCGCCGTTCCCTTCAGCTTTTGGGGAGGATTTAGGGGGGCTCAAAATACCCAAAAATCAATGATTGTGTGCTTCATTATCAGTTTTTCCAGCACAAGGAGGATGCACCCACCACAAAATTTAGCACTTTCTTCTTTTCTGGCCACATATTTTGGTGGGATGAGAAATGAAACCTCTTAAAAATGAAATTGCCCTTTGCAATTTGTGAAGATTTTGGAAAAGTGGGAGATTTCCTCTCTCATTTCAGAGCACTTTTGGAGGACTGTTTTTCTCTCAGAGTTGTTTCTCCACTGTGTTTCTTTTAATGTTTACTCAAATTGATTTATTTTGTCATAAGAACTGATTTTATTTTAGGCTAGAGCACTTTGAGGGCTCCATTAAATCTTTATTTACTTTCTTGTCTGCAGAAAAGACGTCAAGGACATCAACATTTTGTCCTGAGCCAAATTCTGTGGGGCCCTGTGTTGTTTTTTAGTTTTTTCCTTTGTCTTTTGTACCTTCCAGAGAACTGAGAAATAAATAAACTCTTTTTTCCCAGTGTAAGTTATCCTGCAAATAATGAGCCAGAGGGAAGGATTTTCCTAGTTTTCATGAATAGGAAATGTATTTTTCTTCTCCCAAGAAGCAGAGAAAATGCAATGAATTATTTTCCTCTTTTTTTATCACGTGGATGTTGAGAAATTTTTGCTCCTGACCCACACTCCCAGTTGATGCTTTAGAAGAAAGACCACGATTTTTCTGGTCCTTTTCATCCACACTAAATTAGAGATAAGAAATCAGCTGCTAAACAAGGAGATTTTTAGTGTTTTTCACGTCCTAAAAACCACCAAACTGAATTAATCCGTGTCGGCTCTGAGCCTGGACCAGCCAAAGGGCTTTGAAGCAATCCTGGTTTTCCTTTAATCTTGGGGAATCACATTGGTGAGGAAGGATGAATTCCTCCATGGTGGGAAGCTTTGATATCCATGGATCATGCAGAGATCTTGGCTCTGTTTGGATTTCTACAAGTTTGGATTTTTTTCACGAGTTCCACAAGGAGTTTTTGGTGGATAAGAGCAGGTGGTTGTCACCGTCATATCTTCTGAAAAATCTCATTGCCCAGGACTTTGCTCCTGGGAAGCTGAGAAACTGCAGAGAAAAAGGAAAACAATAATTATCTGGTTTGCTTCTCCTGTGTTTTGCTGCTTTGGAATGTGTTTGGACATTGTTTACCAACAGATGATTGTTTTGTTGGTTTCATGTGAATTGTTTTTATTTAATGGCCAGTCACCATCAAGCTGTGTTGGGACTCTGGAAGGAGTCATGAGTTTTCATTAGTATCTTTTTAGCCTTCTGGCTGTATCCTTTCTGTATTCTTTAGTTAAGTATTCTTTAATATAATATAGATCCTAAAACAATAAATTAGCCTTCTGAGAGCATGGAGTCAGATTCATCATCCCTCCCTTCGATGGGGGTCTCAGAAAATACCACAGGTGGTTCCTGTTCCTTTTGCCTCCCAGGTGACTCCTGTGTCCAACACTTGATAACCTCGTCCCTGAGGGCAGACACAGCTCTGGGAGCAGATTTGGGGCAGATTTGCCTCTTTGAGAGTTTCATTCTCAGTATTGCAGCTGGGTGGGTGCAGTTACCCAGCCCAAAGCAGAGGAGTTCCCTGAGGACACGGAGCTGGCAGCGAGCGATGCCTTGTGGGATTGTGGAGCCCTTCAGAGGGACCTGGACAGGCTGGGGAGATGGGCAGGCAGGAAACTTCTGGAATTCCGCAAGGGCAAGAGCAGGTCCTGGACCTGGGAAGATCATCCCATTCCACCCCTGCCATGGGCAGGGACACCTCCCACTGTCCCATGCTGCTCCAACCTGGCCTTGGACGCTTCCAGGGATCCAGAGGCAGCCACTCCTTCTCTGGGAATTCCATCCCAGCTCCTCCTCACCCTCCCAGCCAGGAATTCATTCCCAATATCCCATCTAAATCTACTTCCTTCAGCTGAAAGCCATTCCCTGTATCCTGTCCCTCCATCCCCCCTCACCAGTCCCTCTCCAGCTCTCCTGGAGCCCCTTCAGGCCCTGCAAGGGGCTCTGAGCTCTCCCTGGATCCTTCTCCACTCCAGAGGAACATTCCCAGCTCTCCCAGCCTGGCTCCAGAGCAGAGGGGCTCCAGCCCTTGGAGAAACTTCTCTGGAGTTGCCTCCTCTGGATCTCTCCAGCAGTTCCATGTCATTCTGATCCTGACAATCCCAGAGCTGGACACAATTTGTCCTTGTGGAATAAAACTTGGGATAATTCGCACCTTCCAGAGCCACACTCTGAGAAGGAATTGCAATATTCCTAGGACAGGTTTCCCAACGGAATGCCAGCG
The DNA here is from genome assembly GCA_035221435.1 of Sphenopsis melanotis. Lineage (NCBI taxonomy): Eukaryota > Metazoa > Chordata > Aves > Passeriformes > Thraupidae > Sphenopsis > Sphenopsis melanotis. The sequence goes on along the minus strand of JAWMRF010000115.1, from coordinate 1,274,661 downwards.
CTGGTTCTTCACGGAGAGCCCCCCAAGCAAGGGGGGCACCGGTGTCACCTCCACAGGTGCAGTGACCCCTCTTTGTCCCCGTTCTCTCCCACAGATGGGTTCTGCCTTCCGGAGTGGGACGGCATCGTGTGCTGGCCCGAGGGCGTGCCCGGCAAGGTGGTGGCCATGCCCTGCCCCGAGTACATCTACGACTTCAACCACAAAGGTGGGTGTGGAGCCCCAGCACAGGAAATTCCCGGCAGCCAGGAAATTACAAATTCCCCTCCCACTGTGCGTTGGGTGTTATCCCATCCCAGCAGGCATTTTATCACAAGCACACTGATATCAGCTATTTCACTGAGCAGAATTAACAACAGAAATAAACACTACATCTTTATAACAAAGTTCCTTTAACACCACACATGTAAAAATCCATTTCAATATTTGCGAAAAGCCAATATTATAATGTATGGAGCCTATAACAGGCTCCACCTGGGGATGAATTTCCTGCCATTCTCCCTTTGATTCCACGTCTCCTCTCTGTCGGCAGGGATGAATTTGGGGTGAATTTCCTGCCATTTTCCCACTCATTCCGTGTCTCCTCTTTCTCTAGGCAGGGATGCATTTGGGATGAATTTCCTGCCATTTTCCCACTCATTCCATGTCTCCTCTCTCTGTCGGCAGGGATGAATTTGGGATGAATTTCCTGCCATTTTCCTGCTCATTCCATATCTGCTGTCTCTGGGCAGGGATGAATTTGGGATGAATTTGGGATGAATTTCCTGCCGTTTTCCCCTCTCATTCCATATCTCCTCTCTGTCAGCAGGGATGAACTTGGGATGAATTTGGGATGAATTTCCTGCCCTTTTCCCACTCATTCCATGTCTCTTCTCTCCCTGGGCAGGGATGAATTTGGGGTGAATTTCCTGCCGTTTTCCCACTCATTCCATGTCTCCTCTCTCTGGGCAGGGATGAATTTGGGATGAATTTGGGATAAACTTGGGGTGAATTTCCTGCCATTTTCCCACTCATTCCATGTCTCCTCTCTCTTGGCAGGCCATGCTTATCGCCGGTGTGACCTGAACGGGAGCTGGGAGCTGGTCCCGGGCAACAACCGCACCTGGGCCAACTACAGCGAGTGCGCCAAGTTCCTCACCAACGAGACGAGGGAAAGGGTAGGCATTCCCATTCCTGCACACAGCAGGAATTCCTGGCCTCACGCCGGGCTAACCCACGGACCTCTGTCTCATTTAAAACCCCGGATGAGCTCCAGCTCATCTTCCTCCTCTTGGAAACCCGTCCTGAGCTTGCCAAAGCCACATCATGCTTTGATGGGCAATGATTTGATTGGAAAATTGTCCTCAAAGGCAGAAAAGTTTCCTGCAGCTGCCATGATCCCATTCCTGAAGGGATCTTGGGGAAAATTGGAGCGGTCTCGGTGACGCTCAGAAGTGGTTGGAGGTTGTTCCATGGCATTGAGACTCCCTCTGCCACAGCAGGAAATCATTTTGCTGCCAGGTTGTTATCAAAAATTCCAATGTTTTTGTGGCTGTCTCTGGGAGGGGATGTCCAAACACATGTGGAGTCAAACCCAGAGCAACTGGTCGGGAGAGCTGGGAGTGTCCAGCCTGGAGAAGAGAAGGATCCAGGGAGAGCTCAGAGCTCCTTGCAGGGCCTGGAGGGGCTCCAGGAGAGCTGGAGAGGGACTGGGGACAAGGGATGGAGGGACAGAACCCAAGGAATGGCTTTGAGCTGAAGGAAGTAGATTTAGATGGGACATTGGGAAAGAATTCCTGGCTGAGGGGATGGAGAGGCCCTGGCACAGGGTGCCCAGAGCAGGTGTGGCTGCCCCTGGATCCCTGGAAGTGTCCAAGGCCAAGTTGGAGCAGCCTGGGACAGCGGGAGGTGTCCCTGCACATGGCAGGGAGTGGAATGAGATGATCCTTAAGGTCCCTCCCCACCCAAACCTAACTGGTATTCCATTATCTTGAATTAATTCTGATGTAGTCACAATTTGGAAACAGTGACACAGTTCAAAGTTGGAAAAGGGTTTAAAAAATTGAGAGGGTCTGGTGTGCTCCAGGAAAAAAAAAAATTAATAAATTCGTGAGCCATAAATTTACAAAAATTCAGATAATGATTGTTGCAGTGTGATGGGATCATATTCCAATAATGATAAAATAGCAGTTGCCAGAAATTTCCTACCTCCCCATGAGCCAGCCTGGGGCTCTGTAGTGCTGGAAGTCTGGAAGGAATTCCATGCTAAGGTGACAGCAAAGCTGTCCCTGGTGTCCCTTGGGAGAATGTGATCTCCTTGTCCCACAGAGAATGACATTCCCACCCACACGCACCTGTAATTCCCAAAGAATTTACCCAAACCCTCTGTTTTTCCAGTGGCTCTTGGAAGAGTCCTCTTGGACACGGGGCATGGCATCAGGAACTGATCAGCTGCAGGGAGGATTATCCCAGACAGCTGGAGATAAAGATCTAACCACATCTTCCTTGAGGATCATCCAGGGGCCCTTTGGGACAATGTTCTTAATTTTAAATTTAACCACAGAGTAGGGCTTTTTGAAGTTGGGGTTGTTTTTATTTGGGTTTTGTTGCTGTTGTTGTTGTTGTATTTTTTGGTTTGGTTTTTTTTGGTTGGTTGGTTGGTTTTGGTTTTTTGTTGTTGTTGCTTTTTGTTGTTGTTGTTGCTTTTTTCTCCTTAAGAGTGAAGCAACTCATGAATGCAATGATTTAGGAAAATAAGGAAATGAGGGAAAGGAGGAAATGAGTTCTTTGAGCAGCTGAGTGTTTTCTCACATGTGGACAAGGAGCAGAAGGTGGTGTGCACTGGGTGCTGCTCCAGCCATTCCAGCAAAGGCCTGGATGATGTTCCCTTCCAGAATCAATTTGGTGGGATTTTCCCAGTTCTTAGTGGAAAGAACTCTTTAAGTCCCAGAGTTTTCTGGGAAGGTCCTGGAGCAGGTGTTGGGGGTCATGGAGCACCTTGATCAATGCACAAACTTTTGACTTCTCTGAAATCGTCTCCCCCATCCCACACGCTGGGGTGGGAACTGTCCAGCTGATTTCCAAGATTTCCCATAGGGAAAGGACATCCTTCCTTTTTAACCTTCCACTGGCAGGACTTGTCAGGGTGACTTGCTAAAGGAAGGGCACAAAGAACAACAGAGTTGCCCATTTTTATTTATTTTTTTTCACCACAAGGAAGAAGTGGAGACTTTCCATGTCCAGGGTGATTTAAAATCTCCTGTGGTGGGTTTGATGTGCCTGACTCTGTCTGTGTCCCCTGAGTGGTCACAGGGTATGGAGTCTTTGCTTCTTTTTGCCAGGGTTGGGATCAAATGCATGAGACAGAATTTCTTGTTGGGACTCAGTTGTTTATCAGTTCTTATCTCTGTCACAGTCTCACAAACCCTGAGTTCTGCAGCACTTCACTCCAACAAACCAAAAATGGAGCCCCATCTCTCTCTCTACAAGGCCTTTTAAAGATAAACTGTCCAATTAAGAAATGACACCTCAATTATTTTCACTTTTAACCCAATTACCAACCACCCGTGGCTGCAATGGGGACTTTTTATCCAATTACATAAAACCACCCAAACCCATGGAGAAGAAGGAGAAGGAGAAGGAGAAGGAGAAGGAGAAGGAGAAGGAGAAGGAGAAGGAGAAGGAGAAGGAGAAGG
>JAWMRF010000115.1:1240904-1251711 GCA_035221435.1 Sphenopsis melanotis | reverse complement strand
CATGATGCATAAATTCCATTCAAATACAGGATTCTGTCTGGTCATCATCAACTTCTTCCTCTGAATCCTAACAGCACCTTCGAGGCAGGAAGAAGTTCATTTCTTCTGATAATGGAGCAATAAATTCTTTTTCTCTGAAAGATTCAGGTGTCCTGTGGCTGCTATCTCAGTGCAAGTTCCTCATTCCTCTCTTTAAAAAAAGTATCTTACATAGTGTGAAAAATGCCAATTGCTTGTTTTTAGAATTTTAAAAGTTTAATAGTAATAAAATGGTTATAAAATAGCAATATAATTAGAGTAATAAAAAATTGGACAATTAGGATTTAGGATAATACAAGACAATAAGAACAAAGAGTTTGTTTCTTCTGATAATGAAGCAATAAATTCTTTTTCTCTGAAAGATTTAGGTGTCCTGTGGCTGCTATCTGCTGCAAGTCCTCTCTTTTAAAAAAAGTATCTTACATAGCATAGTTTCTATTTTAACATTATCTTATAACCTAAAATTATATTTAACACACTACTTAAGCAAATTAATACAGCATAACTGTCTAACACAACACATATAATATTCATTTTAATATTTGCAAAAAGCCAATCATAAAATACACATTTTTCCCAGCCAGCAATGCCACAACAGGAACAGGCAGGAACTGAAGCTCCACCTGAACATGAGGGAGAATTTATTTACTGGGAGCACTGGAAAAGATTGCCCAGAGAGGGAGGCTGCAGAATTTTCCTCACTGGAGATATTCCAGAGCCATCTGGAGTCAATCCTGTGCCATGTCCCACCTCTGTTCCTTTTCCACCTCACTGTGGGGAGCAGGTGGATGATGCAGCACTTCTGTGTCACTGCTGAGCGCTGTTAGATCAGAAAATCATCTGGGCTGGGAAAAATAAAACCTTTAAAATCACTGAATCCAACCATAACCAGCACTGTAATCCCACTGTGGTGGAGGTGACCTTGTGTGGGTGGGAATTGGGTGCTGTGGGAAGGAGTCAGGTGTGCTGAGAACTCACTGCCCTTGCTGTGCTCTCACACTGAAAGGAGTTTTTTGGCTGCCAGGTGTCAAATTAAGATATTTAGTCAGGACAGACTCTGAATTCCTGGTCAATACTTCCACAGATTTTGGGATATGGGGTGTTTTGGGGTTGGAATTTGTATTATTTTTCTTTTGAGGCAGTTGCTTTGATAATTTTTAATTAAGAGGGAAAACCAGCACACATTTAATACAAACACAGTCACTCAGTGCAGTGCTGTGCTGGTAAGGGATCTGTGGTAAAAGCAGATTTTGCTGATAATAATTAAATTTTCCAACACATTTCTCACACACCTCTGCTTCCACTGACCTGGTCTAAATCTTTCTCTTGGAAAGGTTTGGAAATCCAACTTCCACTGGATTCCTATGAATGAAGAAATGAACTTTTGGTAAAAGTGAAGGATGCATGTCCTGGAGAAATAGATAATTTCCTGAGCTTGAATCCTGTCATGATTTGGATAAATCAGGGGCTGTGGGGTTTGGGAGGATTTCTTTTCTCTTTAAGCATTCAAAGTTCTAAATTTTAGCCCAAGCATTTGTTTTAAATAGTGTGAATTATTAAAATACCCAAACTTTAATACTGATTTTGAGCAAGTTGGTTGAAGTTAATTTATGTCCAGGACAATTTAATCATGTTGAAGCCTTTTTTAGTGGTAACTTTTTGACACTTCCAAGTTGGCCATGCTTTTTTTTTTTTTACTGTGGTTTTAAGATCTTTTTTACTTTAATATATTGGTTTCTATCATGATAAATCCCTTCACAGAATTTCAGCTGCTGGGGATGACTTTATTCTCCGTACACAACAGAAATTATTTTTCAGAACCACTGGGATTGTGGTGTATTTAATAGCCACAAAATTTAGTTTTCAGCAGGAATTTCCTTTTCTATTCCATTTTCTTAGATGGAAAATGGAAGCTGCCACAATTGTGCCAATAAATCTGTGTTGCCACCTGGAAAGGACTTGAAACCAGGGACAATACACCTGAAGAAGTAGTGGGAGCTCTCACCTTTAATTGTTAATGTGCAGGGATTGGGGCAGCAGCTTCCTTTTGTGTTATCTCATGGAAATTGGCTTTTAAAATTGTTCAAATGTTTAGGGGAGTGAGGGTCAGGAGAGGTAAATCCTGTACCTTTGTGGTTCTTTGAAAGATCCCTTGGAGCAGCACGTTGTTTCCAGCAGGGTCATGCCTGGACTTGTTCTACTGAAAATGAAAACAAAAAAAAAAAAGGCATTTCTTGATTTTCCACGTGGCTGTTTCTGATAAGCTCCACTGGGCCAAAGCACCTCCTCAGGAAGCTTCCATCTGTTGAATTTTGAATCCCTGTGTGAATGTCAGAGGTTTTGCACGGAGGCAGAAGGTGCTGGGTGGTGCCACCACGTGTGAGGGTGCAGCAGGTGGAGCTGTGTCCCTGTCCCTGCTGCCTCCATTCCTGCCAGCCCAGGTGTCACCTGATGGAACTGAGAGGAAGGTGCTGTGATAGATAAGGGGTTGTTCTCTAGAAAAACATCTCTGCTGTTAGCAAAAATTTGTACAATTTTTGAAGGGGCAGATTTCCACCTGGAGAGTGTAAAATGAGGTTCTGACCTGGGCTCTGAATGGTTCCATGATGGTTTTTGCAGTTTCATATCCAGTTCAGGAGGGATTTCTGCTGGCAGAGCACAGTTGTGTTCTCTCTCCCTTCAGGAAGGAGACACAGCCAGAGTCTCAGAGCTGCTGCTGTGCTCTGGCTGACAAGTCAGCTGAAATAATCTCTTGCCTGCACTGATGCTTCCTGAGCACCCAGGCAGAGCTGCTGTGCCCAGCACAAAAATGTTCTTGGGTTTTCAGGGCCGAGTCAGACCCTGGACACCACAAATACAAACTGAGCCCCGTGTCCCTTTCCCAGACAGCTGTTGAGTGTTTTGTTTGTATTACCTGTTAATTTGAGGGGTTTATCTCATTAATTCAGCCTGGCCTGTCATTCTGCAAAGCTTGTAGGATGGCTTGTCTCACCTCTTTAATGCTGGCCATTAATTTTCACTCAGATGGCTCTGGATCAAGGCTAATTAGTGCTTGTGTGACTAATCTCTGCATGATCTGACTAGCCTGGGGTGCCACTGCTGAGACCTCTCTGCAGCTCCAGGAAAATGAAGAGATGTGCTCAGATAAGTGCAGCAGCCAAACCCCACCCTGTGTGCTGCAGGAGGAGGTGGGGAAAAAAAAAAACCCAGCAGGGCCAGACCTCAGAGCAAATCATTGTTCAGCTCAGATCTGATGGTCAGTCGAGCCCCAAGGAGAAGGAAAAGTGATTTTTAAGTGTGTCCTCTGTTGTGTGAAGCCTCCCCTCTGTGTGCCACAGCTCAGGGGGAGGGCAGCACAGCTGAACTTTCAGCATTCTGAGCAAAAGCTGTGTCTGGAGTCACGTAGGCAGAGCCCTGACCCCTGAGGGAGCAGGTCCAGGTGTGGTACAGCACAGCAGAGGAAATGAGGATTTTCTGCTGCTCCTGTGAAGGACACGGGGAAATGCAGTGAGGAACATTCATGTTTTGCAGATCCCTGCCCAGCTGAGTGCCTGGCAAACAGAAGCTCTAGAATGCTCCAGTCAGAAAGGTTGGAAAAGCCCTCTGAGGTCATGCAGTCCAACCATTCCCCCAGCACTACCAAGGCCACCGCTGACCATGTCCCCAAGTGCCACATCCACGTGGCTTTTAAACCCCTCCAGGGATGGGGACTCCACCACTGCCCTGGGCAGCTGTGCCAGTGCTGGACACCATTTCCAGGAAGAAATCTTCCTAAATATTCAACCTACCCCTCCCCTGGCCCAGCCTGAGGCCGTTCCCTCTCCTCCTGTCCCTGTTCCCTGGGAGCAGAGCCTGACCCCCCCGGCTGTCCCCTCCTGTCAGGAGCTGTGCAGAGCCACAAGGTCTCCCCTGAGCCCCCTTTTCTCCAGGCTGAGCCCCTTCCCAGCTCCCTCAGGAGTTTTCCAGCCCCTTCCCAACTCCTTCTCCTTCCCTGGACACCCTTCTGCCCCTCAATGTCTTTGTTGTGAGCCCCCCAAACTGAACCAGTTCAGCTCTCAGATGTGAAAGCTCAGCCACAATTATGCCTGAATAATTAAAAGCTGCTCCTCCCACCTTCCCCTAACCCACTCCACCTGGAACTTTGGTGCCGGAGCCCTCGGTCCCCACTGACCTCGTGTCCCCTGTGTTCTCTTGCAGGACTCCCTGCTGTGTTTGTCACAGTGTGGGCCAGCGTCAGAGCCACTCTGGCCGACACAGAGTAAGTCCCACTGGGTTTCCTTCTCTCCCTCTTATGTGCAGAGTTTTGTGGGATTTATGGGTGAATCCAAAAGGAGAAAGAACCAGGCAAAGCTGGAATTCTACTCTGACGTCATTAACTTTTGGAGGAGGATGGTGGATGGAAGGGAAGGATAATTTTTCCTCTCGTTTTGCAGGATCCAATAAATGGGAATACCTGCAGTTGTTATCCCTGGAGAAAAGGGGACTGTGTCACAGCTGGGTAGGGACAAGACAGGGATCCTTAAAATCCCGAATGAGCAATGAGCAGGAATGAATTTGGGACTCAGCAGCTGCAGCACAGCCAGAGAATTTGGTAGTGGTGGGGTGGTAGAACTGTAACTCCTCCATGGATTTTACAATCCCAGGATGGTTTGGGTTGGAAGGGATCTTAAAGCTCATCCCATTTCACCCCTGCCATGGGCAGGGACTCCTTCCACTATCCCAGGCTGCCCCAAGCCCTGTCCAACCCAGCCTTTCCCCCAAAACTCACAGGCTTGACCACACAGGCGCTTCCATGTTCCCAGGATCCTCCCTCTGAGGGTCCCTGGGCATTCCCAAATGGCTCTGCCTGGGAAGGCACTGCTTTCCAAAGGGGATTTCAGCTCCAGGCTTGGGTGCGTGGATCAGCAGAGCTGCTGAAGGGTGACACATCTGTGACACCAGCTCATCCTCACAGAGTTCCAGGGAGCACTGGTGCTTTCCAGCCTCGCCTTCCCTGAGGAGCTGGCCTGGGAAAACTGCCCATGCCATGTGGGGGTTACCTGGATCAGATAAGGAAAAGCCTGTGGCATTCCTGCCTCCAGAGCTGGAGAGAATTCCAACAGAATAATTTACGCTGAGTCAGCTCTTCCAGTGGTTGCTGGAAACTCCTGGGAGCAAATAGAGCCCGTCCCTTCTTGGCAGATGGAGGATTGCATCCCAACATCCCAACATCCATGTCACCAATTGGCCCTCCCAGTCCTCACTGGGATAAGGACTGAAGGTGGATGGAGATAAGAGATTTTGGGGGATTTTGGTTGAAGGAAACCCCCAGGAAGTGAGTGTGGAACCCCAGCATTTTCCCCATCACCACCTGTCCCCATGGGAAGTTGTGCAGGTTTATTCCAAGGGGGAAATCATGGAATGGTTGGGTTGGAAAAGACCTTTAAAGGTCACGTAATCCAACCCCGTGCCATGAGCAGGGACATTTCCAGGATTGAAGAGGCCTACAGGGAAGCTGAAGAGGGATTATTCATCAGGAGCTGGAGGGACAGGACACAGGGAATGTCTTCCCACTGCCAGAGGTCAAGGATAAATGGGATATTGGGAAAAATTCTTCCCTGTGAGGGTGGGGAAGCTGTGGCTGCCTCATCCTTGGAGATGTCCAAGGCCAGGTTGGACAGGGCTTGGAGCAACCTCTCTCCCATGGTTTGGAATTAAATCATCTTTAGGGTCCCTTCCAACCCAACCCATTCCAGGATTCTGTGATCCCACATCAGTTCAGCCTCTCCTGTGTTCGTGAAACCCAGATTACTTTTAATGGAGGGATTTTTTTCTGGTGAGGAGGTGAAGAAGTGGAAAAGGATTTGTTCCTGCCTGGAAGGGACGAATCTGGATGGGTGTGGAAAGAGCTGGAAAGAGCTTCACCCTCTGGAGAGCAGAACCATCCCAACCATGGGAATATTCTCATTTTTTAGTAACATTACAGCAGGAAAGGGGATATTCCCAAAGTCTCACTGAGTGCAGGCAGGGTTAGAGCAAGGTCCTTCCATCAGGCTTTGGAGGAACTCATCCTCTGGAGTCGATTGCTCTTCCAGTGGTTTCCTGACAGGATGTCCATCTCTCCTCAGGTGTTGGGACTTGAGTGCTGGCAATTTAAAGTGGATTATTCAGGTGCCCATCCTGGCAGCTATCGTGGTGAGTATGGGATGAGCGAGGGGCTGGGAGGCCTTTGGGTCCTTGGGAAGAGCTGATCCAGGATTTCCTACTCTGATCACCCTGTTATCAAAAATCCTGCCCTATAATAGTCCCTACATGCCCATTTTGAGGGGTTCATGTTTGTCCTGCCTGGAATTTTGGCAGCTAACTATGGCAGAATGGCTTGTGAGTGACTTCATGGAGAGAAAAATCCCACATTTTTAGGGCTAAGACCCTAAAATCATCAATGAAACCAACATTCAAGGCAATATTTCCAACCCAGATGATCCTGGAAACTCTCAGGGATCATAACACATTCTTGCCAAGCATCTCCAGTGGGAAGAGATGGAATTTGGGACCTGAAGCTGGACCAAAGCTTTTCCCAGGCACGTTTCAGGGTCATCCCATCATTTCTGAGCTGGTAAAAGCTTGGGAAGCCTGAGGTGGGAAGGGAAATGAAACCATCCCAGCTTTGATTGGGTCTTTAATCATTGAGGGTGGATTGTTCCAACCCCCACCCAGGAGCCAGAGGGGAAAGGAAGGATCCAAGTGACATCATCCCAACACAGGAGGAGCTCTCCAGAGCTGGAGAGGGCGTTATAAGATTTAATTATCTGCACCAGGTGAATTCAATTCTGTCCTAATTAATGAATTCATTTATTACCCTCTTCCCCCCTCTCTTTATTTGGGGTTCTCCATTGCTCAGTCTCCTGGTGGAATCCTGTCAAAGAGCTCATGCACTCCCCCAAATCCCACCTCCCTCTCCACTCATCCATGAGTGGAGCCAATAGGAATCTCTCCACGCTCCAGAGGGTTTGGAATCAGGCTCTTCCTTCCTGGCCTCCCAAATCAGGAGGCCTGGGAAGATGCTCAGTGTGGGTGAGAGGAGCACCAGACACACAAAGAGCAGGAAATTTTCCGAGGTGGATGCACTCATCTGGTGCCATTAGGTGTGATTTTTGGGGTTTGGGGGAGGGCTGGATTTCATCCTTTTGGTGGAAATTCTCCACCTGGCTCCAGCAATTCCTTGGAAGAAACGCATCACTGAGACCACATCTTTGGAAATGGAACAGCAGAGGCTGGAGAAGAAAGTTCAGATGGTTCAATTAAATTAATTCCAGCGACCCCATCGCATTTCATTTGAAGGCCAATTAGCAGAGGAGAAAGAGCCCAATTGAGGCTCATCCTTGGAAAAATAAGGTTTCTCCAGGAGGCTCTGCCTGTGCCCTGGCAATTTGCAAATCCAGCTGTTTATTATGCAAAAATATTCCATGGGCTGTGTCTGTTTAATTTCTGTGGATTTGTATTGTTCACTTGGCTGCTTCTGCCATTCCCACATTGCTGGACTAAGTCCTGCATTTTCTGGATGAGATTTTGGGGGCTGAGGGGTGTAAAATCTTTCCACTTTCTGCTAATTTGGATGTGATTCCTTTGTCTGGATTTCTTTTCAAATTTAGCACATTTGGGGAAATCAGAGGAGTTTCCCTCCTGGGTGTGATAATGTTTGACATAATTAATTATGCTGACAATTGCAGAACAAAATCCCACTTTGGAGCCTTTAAAGCTGGAAAAGCACCTATGGAGACATAAATCCTGCTTGGTTTTTCCCTTTCAGATGGTTTCCAAGGAATTAAGTGCCCCCAGGCTCTGTCCTTCCCTGCCCGTCAGTCTGTCCGTTCCTCCTTTATAATTCCTGTGCCGGTCAGGGAATTTCAGCCAAATGGAACTCAGGGAATGGGGTTGCAGGGGTGTAAAATTCCCACAAACCTCATGAAAACAGGGAAATGGATGTGGGAGAGAATTTTCACTCATATCCCAGTGATAGAAAGGGCACGACCTTCCCTGCTTTTTTTATGGAGAGCAGTTCCAAACGAGCTTGCACCTCCTCAGAGGAGGAGGAATCCAACCACAGGAGACAAAACCATGGGAAACCAGGCCCTGCTGGCTCAGCAGCTCAGGGAATTCCTGGTTTTCCCAGGGAGGATAACTGACCATGGTGGGATCTCTGTCATGGAAATGCTGGAACACGAATCTGCTCTGGCTCCAGCCAAAATGGATCCAAGGAGGTCTCCTGGATAATCCAGCTTGAGGTTCACAATGGTCCCTCCCTAAAACTCCTAGCTGGTGTGTGGTGTGGTAATTTGGTGTCTTGAAATGCTGGAGGCTCCAGAGGAATCCGTAGGCATTATCCAACAACATGGATCTGCTCACTGAGGTTACAGGATGGTCCTGCCTGAACCCTCTCCATGATCCCATGGAAGGGTGTGGCTGGGCCAGCAGCCAGCAGCTGCTGGAATCCAGGGAAACTAGCTCTGGAGAGCTCTACAAAGATGGGGATCTCCCCACTGCCAACCCATCTTTCCTCTCCATGAGGTGCTGCCATTAAATTTTCCTCAGTGCGTTCCTGCAGGACAAGATTGGAATCACGGAGTCATGAATGTTGGAAATGTTCTCCCAGGTCAAGTCCAACCATTCCCCAGCACCACCACGGTCACCACTAACCCTTGTCCCCAGGTGCCTCATCCACATGGGATTCCACCACTTCCAGGGATGGGGATTCCACCACTTCCTGGGGCAGCCTGTTCCACTGGAATTATCTTGATCAGCTGGCCATGAGTTGGGTTCACGGATGTGTCTCCCTGAAAGGCAGTAGATGATATTCCCTGTCTGTCCTTGTCTGCTCCATCCTAAACACTTCCCAGAGGAATCTTGGCAGTAGAAATATGGGAGAAATCCAACAGTTTCATTGCTCTTCTTCATTCTTGAGCTGTCATCTCCAGTTAGGTTCATTCTCTGTCTTCACCACGGTGTCTTGGACTTGTTCCTCTTTCCTTTTGCACATGGAAATGTGGGAAGACATCCTGCAAGTGCTTCTGATATCCCGAGGGGATCTCAATCCCAGCTGGGCTGTAAAGACAAATAAAACTTCTTTTTCACCTTCTCTAGGTGCCTGCTGGGCTCAGATGGCTCAGATGTTTCCATGTGAAATGCCTACACCTTGTGAGCCGTTCCATATTCTCCTTGAAGGTTAAAAACCTTGGGATCGTTCCTGGAACGCTCATCCCTTCCACAGGAGGAGCTTCCTCCCCAATCCCAGCCCCTGCCTCGCCTGGGGGAAACACCGACTGAACAACTCCACCATTTTCATCAATTTTTTTAACAGCTCTCATTTCTTTGTTGTTTGTTTTCTTTTCCCTGCAGGTAAATTTTATTCTCTTTATCAATATTATCAGAGTCCTCGCAACCAAGCTCCGAGAGACGAATGCAGGGAGGTGTGACTCGAGACAACAGTACAGGTGAGTGTCACCTGTCCTGTCCCCTTCCTGGGATGGGACAGAGTCCTTGTTCACCCCCTTGGCTGTGGAGAAAGCCCAGGGTGCCACCTAAAATAACTCAAAAAGTTTGTTGTCTTCCAAGTGTGGTAATGCAGAATGAACCAGAGCAATTTAAAACTCTCCTCAACCTTTCAAATCCAGCCTGCTGGAGGTTAGGGAGGAATCCCAGCTCTTCAGCCAGTTTTTGAACCCAAAGTGCAAAAATAAAACATTGTTTGTGCTGTTGAAGGCCATAAAACTTGTATCAGTTTATTTGCTCATTTTTATTTCCCTCCTGTGCTTTGTTAAGCTTGGCCTATTGGTTAAACCTGCCCTTGAGTGGGTGTTTTCCGTGCCTTGGCTGAACTGAAAAAAAGATTCCAATTTAGTTTCGTTTTTTGTTTTGTTTTCCTTTGTTCTGCCAGCTCGTCTCCCTTGATAATTCGGGTTATTTGTAGCATGGTCAAAAATTGGACAGAAAATTCAGACTGCTGGGACACCACGGCTGCTTGAGAGCTCCCAGGGCTTCTCAGGATCTCCTGGACTGCCCAACAGGACACTTGGGAAGGGGGGAGAGCGGAACGGTTTGGGATGTAAACCGTGAGCTCATCGCTCCCACCTCCCTCTCCAAACACACATTTGAGGCAGGAGGGGGATTTGGCAGGAAAACACCTCCCAGTTCTCCTTGCTGCCCTGTCAGGGCTCTGATTTATCCATTTATTTACTTCTCCCCGGCCGAAGCTTTGCCATTAATTATGGTTTGGATGGGGCCTGCTCCTTTTAAAGTGTTAAATTCCCCGGGTGGTTTGCAGGACAGAGGCGGTGCCGGCCCTTTCTGGGAGCCATTCCTGCCCTTCCCCATCCCTGCTGCACTCGGGCACTTGCTGGAACTCTTGGCACGAGATCTAATCCCTCAATTAATGGCACTTCCAGGCAAAGCTGATTCCCTCCGGAGCCAGCCCAGCCAAATTCTCAGGGCTGTGGTGCCTCCATGGAGTCCCCAGCACTGATCCTGTGCTGAGGTGGAGCTGTTCCCTGGAAAAAGGAGCTTTTCCGAGTGATGCTGAAGCCCAAGGCACCTCCTAGGAGTGTTCACTCTGCTCCGTCCTCTTCCCTTGGCTATCTGGAGTAATTCCAGATAACTCACCTCCCTCTGCTCCAGATCTGTTAAATTTGCAGGCAACCCCAACAACGGAAGAGACAAGAATCTTGACTCCATGTTTCAGAAGGCTGATTTATTATTTTATGATATATATTATATTAAAAGAAAATTATATATT
>JAWMRF010000115.1:1142161-1154279 GCA_035221435.1 Sphenopsis melanotis | reverse complement strand
AATTCCTTCCCAATCTCCCATCCATCCCTGCCCTCTGGCACTGGGAGCCATTCCCTGTGTCCTGTCCCTCCATCCCTTGTCCCAGTCCCTCTCCAGCTCTCCTGGAGCCCCTTCAGGCCCTGCCAGGGGCTCTGAGCTCTCCCTGGATCTTTCCCTTCTCCAGGGGAACATTCCCAGCTCTCCCAGAGCAGAGGGGTTCCAGCCCCAGGAGCAGCTCCATGGGATCCTCTGGATTGACTCCAGCAGGTGCTGCCGACGTTCCCGGGTTCCTCACCCAAGGCACCAAAGGAGGAACAGGCAGAGATCCAGGAGAGCCCTCCCTGAGGAAAAGCTCTTCCCTGGAAAAGCTGCTCCTGCTCCTGAGCGTGTCCAAGCCTGCCCTGCTCCCAGAGTGGCTCCAGAAGGAAGGAATCCCAAAAAATCCCACCCCTCTCCACACCAAACTTGCCAGGCTGGTTGGTTTTCCAGCACGTGCTCCCTGCTGCAGCAAGGACTGGGAGACATCCAGGTGTTCCAGGAGAGCTGGAGGAGATCCCAAATCCATAAGGATTCCCACGGGGCTTTCCCAAGCACCTGAGCTTTTCCAGGTGGACACCAGGAATTTCAATATCCATGAATCAAACTGGGCAAAGCCCACATTCCGTGTGGAGCGTGGGATCCTGCTGGAGCTGGATGATATTCCAAACTATTCCCACCCCAGCCATGCAGGGAACACCAACGTTGGAACGAGGACAAACCTCATCCATGTTTTCCTGCGGCTCCTCCACGTTGGGATGGATCCAAACCCAACTTCCACCCTTGAGGTTCAACCAAAAGGAGCCCTGGAGGCACCTTGGGAGCACCGAGATGGCCACGGGATAACAGCTGGGATAACTGCTGGAATTCCTGGGATCAGATCCACAATCCCAGCACGGAGCCAGCACAAGGACTGGGAGCAGAAAGATGCTCCAGATGTGCTCCCATTCCCGGGAATTCTCCCCCAGGATGGGCAGCTGGAAGCCTGAGCACCCAGAAATCCACGCCCAAAACATCGTGGGGTGGGTGAATTCCCAGGAATGATTCCTGGAAAAGAGCAGAGTGTTGGGAAGAGCCGAGGGCTGGAAGGAGCAGGGGGAACCTCTGGAGGCTCATCCCACTCCCAGGGAAAATCCAGGACCACCCAGAGCTTGGGATCACGGGAAGCTCCATGGATCCTTCCCTAGGGATGGATCAGCTCCATCCTGAGGGAGAATCCTCCAGCTCCAGAGGGAGGAAGGCCCAAAACATGGATCAGAACGTTCAGGATGGAGCCAGCTCAGGGATGTTCCCAGCCTGGATCCCGGTGCTCTCAGATTCCAGGTGGATTCAATCCCTGTTTTCCCTTTTCCAGCTTGGCGCAAAATGTGGCAGTTCCCAGTTTTACCCATTCCCACTCCTTTTCCTGAGCCTATTCCCGATGGGAAGGGATCCCTGGGATGCTCCATGTCTGTGTCCAAGCGGGAGCAGATCCCGGGAAGTGTCAACCAAACCCTGCCCGTGTCCCCAGCTCAACTCCCACTTCCCACATTTAATCCTGATTTTTTTTTCATTCTTTTCCTTGTCCTAAACCCCTTCCCTGAGATTTCCACGCTCCGGGGATGAAGGAAATCAGGTCCTGGATTCTGCTGGCGAGCCCAACCCCCTCTGGAGCAGAATCCCGAGGGATTTTGAGGCAGGGATTAACAAACAAAAGCGCTCCGGACCTGTCTGGTGACATTCCAGAGGGAGGAATTCCTCAGGGAGATCGGGTTTCCCAAGCCCGCTCCTCCCCCAGACCAGGAGCTGCAACTTCCAAGGATAACTCCGAGTCCAAGCCCAGGGCTCCGTGTGGATTCACTTTTCCTAAAGCTGGGAAATTGAGGATTATTTTTGTCCCGTCCCTCTCCGAGCTTTTCCTTGGGTTTTTAGCTCCACTTTTCCCACCTCTGACGAGCACAAGGAGCCCAATTCCAAGGCCCAGAGCTGCGGGATGGGAATTCCAGGCTCCAGCAGGTCCCTGATTCCCAAATCCAGCGTTTTACCCCACGGGAATGAGGCGGAAAGGCCGAATTCCTCCCACACCCTTTTCCTGGGAAAGGCGGAGCATTGGCTCCGCTTCCTGATCCACACAAAAATCCAAGGGACCCAAGTTTTTCAGAGCTCCAGAGAGAATTCCCAGAGTTTGGATCAGGGATCACAGCTGGAATTCCTGGGAGAAGAGCAGGGCTTGCAGGGCTGGGAACTTGCAGGAAAATGAAGAAGGAAAAACGGGATGGGGAGGTTGGAGTGGAGTGGGAATAAAGCAGGAAGTGGCCAAAAAATGGGAGCACAGGCTGGGAAAAATGTTGGGAAAACCAGAGCCGAGGGGATCTTGTCCTTCCTGCAGCCACTGGAATAGAAAAGCTGGGAATCTCCATCCCTGGAAGTGTCCAAAGCCATCCTGGGACAGTGGCAGCTGTCCCTGCCCATGGAATGGGATCATCCTTTGGGTCCTTTCCCACCCAAACCATTCCTGGTTTTTCCCTGCTCCAGCTTTCCTGGCAGCACTGGGATGCCAGGAACAGGTGGGTGTGGGATCTCCCAGGGATTCCTGGAAAAATGAGCAGAGGGAAAAATGTGCAGAAGGGGTGGGAGAATCCCAGAATTCCAGAATGGATTGCTTGGAAAGGACTCAAGGATGATCCCATTCCATGGGCAGGGACACTTCCACTCTCCCAGGTTGCTCCAGCCTGGCCTTGGACACTTCCAGGGATGGAATTTGATGGGATTTCCCCATATCCCAAGTGGCTGAGAGGGAATTCCCAAAATCCATTCATAACCAGAGGGAAAAGCAGGAAAAAAATCCTTGGGATGACTCCATGCCCTGGTAGGGACCTCCAGCTCCTTCTCCTGGAGTTCTCCCTCTCCAGCCATTCCTGGGATGAGCCAGAGCCTGTGGAGAATCCTCAGGATCCCAGGGATCCAGGGAGGATTCCAAGCCAATCCATCCTGGAATTCCACACCTGGATGGGCTGGGATGGAGCTGAAGTGAAGCAGCCAGGAGAGGAAATCCTGGAATTCTGCTCCATAAACTATGGGATTATTCCCTGAACCATCACATTCCCTATCCCACAGAATTCCTTCTGCCTGGAAAATCCAGCCCAGCTCCTGGAAGTGCTTTGGAGGGAAGGGAGATTCCAGTGACCAGGATTCCTCATTTCCCAAATCCAGGTGAAATTCCAGCAGGTTTTTCCCCCTTTTCCCCAGGTCAGCAGTGCCCAGCAATTCCCTTTTCCATAGGGAGATCCTTGGGAAATCCAAATCCAAGAGGAAGTCAAGGGATGGGCTCCTCCAGATCCAATTCCCATGGGAAAAGTGGAAATTCCACAAGAAAAGCAAAACAAAATCAAAAGTTGGGAATTATCCAGGCAGAATTTGGGATTCAAACATTCCCATGGAGCAGATTTTGCTCCAGAAGATGGGAAGGGTGGGGAAAACAGGGAAATCCATCAGGAAGTGAAGTTTTCCCCCAAAAGAGGGGAATCCCAAAGAATTCCATGAATTGGAGGAGAAAGCTTGGATGGAATTTCCCCACTCCACACTTTCCTCTCCACCTGCAACTCCCTTGGATTTTCCAGGAAATCATCCTGAGGCAGGGGAAGGATTTTGGCTGGATCTGCCACTGGATGAAGGAAAATCCATGGAAAAATTCATTTCCTGGTGCTGCTGAACACCAGGAATGGAACACTGGGAATGAAACACTGGGAATGCCACAGAGCCCTCAGGTCCCTCCAGGCAATCCCAGCACCATTCCCAAGAGAAAATCAGCCCAAATCAGGATTTTTTGGGGATTTGGAGGATGATTCCCAGGATAAAATCAGCCTAAGCCTGGATTTTTTGGGGGAGGATTTGAAGGATGATTTTTAGTATAAAATTAGCCCAAACCAAGATTTTTTGGGTGGAATTAGAGGATGATTCCCAGGATAACATCAGGCCAAACCGGGATTTTTTGGGGATTTGGAGGATAACTCCCAGGAGAAAATCAGCCCAAACCAGGATTTTTTTTTTTTTTATTTGGAGGATGATTCCTAAGAGAAAATCAGCCCAAACCAGGATTTTTTTGGGAATTTGGGGGATGATTCCCAGGATAAAATCAGCCCAAACCAGGATTTTTTTTTTAGGATTTGAAGGATGATTCCCAAGAGAAAATCAGCCCAAACCAGGACTTTTTTGTGGATTTGGCAGATGATTCCCAGGAGAAAATCAGCCCAAACCTGGATTGGGTTTTTTTTGTTTGTTTGTTTTTGGGATTTGGAGGATGATTCCCAGGATAAAATCTGCCCAAACCAGGATTTTTTTTAATTGAAGGATGATTCCCAGGAGAAAATCAGCCCAAATCTGGATTTTTTTGGGATTTGGAGGATGAATTCCTCCTTCCAGCCAGGTCTGGACCCACAGGGCTGGGAAAACCAATCCAGATTCCATCAGCTCCGGATCCCGTGGCAGCGCTGGAATCCGAGAGCTCCTGATCCATTCATTTTTCAGGAGCCTCCCAAGCTCAGGTTTCACCCCCAGAGCCTCTTCTGGCACAAATTCCAAGCACAGAAATTTCCCTCTCCCAAGAAATTTGGCTCCTCCAGCCCCAAATCCGTGTGGGATTTTCTCCATCAGGATTTGCTTTTTCCAAGGAGTCATTCCCAAAAAAAAATATTTTTAAAAAGGAGGATTTTCCTCATTTCTGCCACAGAGGAGGATTTTAGGGATAAATCCATGGGAATAGGCCACATTCCACGTTTTCCAGCCAAATTTGTGATCCCAAAAAACCTCTTGCTGGGAATCAGCTGGACCTGCCTCGGGTCCCATTTTCCCGAGAAAACAACCACAGAAATCCATGGAAAAATCCCAATCCCTGCAGGAATGGTTGGGAATTCAGGGAAGCTCCCAACACTCCAGGTTTTCCCTCTTGATCCATGGAACTTTGCCTCCCAAGTGAATCCACCCATCCCTCATCCCAAATTAACTGCACCAAATTCCTATGGAAAATTCCTATTTAATCACAGAGGTCCACGGGAAAATCCTCGTGGGAAAAGTGGGAATAAAGAAGGAATTACCTGTGCTTGACTGACTCCTCTTCCTCATCTTCTCTGGGAATTTTGGATTCAGGTTCTCCACTCTCCTTGTTCTGCAAAAAAAAAAAAAAAAAAGGGATAATCCATCAGATTTTGGCTTCTCTGGAAAACCAGGAGAGCAAAAAGCCCCAAAATCCTCTGGGATTGGGATATTTCTGGGATATGAAAGGATTTGGGAATGAGGGATGAGAAGCCATAAAAATTTGGGAATTCACAGAGCAGGATTCCTTTTTTCCCTAATTTATCGTTTGGAATAGAAAACATGGAATCCCACAAGGAGCAGCACAACAAAGGAATTCCAGCTCCAGGAAATCGTTGGAGCAAAATCCAGTTTTTCTGGAACAGGGAATGAGGCTCCATGGGCAGCAGCAGATCCCAGGAAAAGCAGGAATTCCCACTTCCATTCACTATCCAGGCAGGAGCAGGGATGGAATGGTGCCCAGGAGGAGCTGGGAATGAGCAGCCATGGAATTCTGGAACCCTGGAAGGAAATGAAAATCCCAACTTCCCAAAAGAAGCAGGAGCATCTCTGGATTTCCCAGGAATGGATACAGCAAACACTGCTCAGCTCCACTTATCCCAATTTTTATTTCCATGGAAAATTATTGGGAATGAGGAGATTTTAGCCCTCTCCATTCCCAGAGCTGAATTCCCAATTTTCTCTAAAGGCTTGGATGGGAAGGGATCCTAAGGATGATCCCATTCCAGGGACAGGGAATTCCCACAATCCCTGCTGTTCCAAGCTGGCCTTGGACACTGCCAGGGATGAGGCAGCCATGGAATTCCCTGGGAATTCCCAACATCCCACCTCTCCCTGCCCTCTGGCACTGGGCCCCATTCCCTGGCTCCCATCCCTTATCCCAGTCCCTCTCCCAACACCAGCTCCAGGATCCTGATATTATCCAGGAGCTCCTCCAGCCCTGGGAATGTTTCCCAAACTGCTGACTCATTCCCTGGATCCCTCTTCTTCCAAACTCTGTCCCACAATTCGGGTTAAAAATTACATTCCCAGCAAACAGGGAAGGGAGCCAGGGCTGGAATCGTTCAGCTTCAGCTCCTGCTCCGAGGGCAAGGAAAAGATTCCCCTTTTTTTCAAAGGAAAACCAACAATAATCATACTAAAAACCCCAATTTAATTCCGTTTCCGTTCCCTATTTTAAGTCCATTAAAACCTTGGGATAGTCCCAGGAATTCCCTGCTCCATAAATTCAATAAAACTGGGAAGAACCCTCTGGAATTCCCTGCTGCAGCTCCAAGCTGGGTAATGTTTAGCCACCCTTGAATCCGTGGAACTCCAAGTCCCTTCCCACACTCCGAGTCCTTTCCCATTCCTTTCTCCTCGTGCTCCAGAGCTGCATTCCCCTCACTCCTGCTGGAATTTTATCCAGAGGGTTCCAAGATAAAGAAATACTTGGCACAAATATTCCCCAGGAGCCCTGGCTGTTCCCACTCCTGACAATTCCTGTTTTTCCTGGGTGTTGGATATTCCAATCCTGCCACAAGCTCGCCCAAAATTCCCAATTCTGGCTTCCTTCCCATTCAATCCAAAGTGTTTTAAAGGTTTGGGATATTCCTAGAAAATCAGGGCAAAGGATTTCCAGGGAAGCTGTGAGGGAAAAAATGGGGAGGGAAAGGAGAAAAAATGCAGAGGGAAAGGGGAAAAAATGCGGAGGAAGACAGGTAAGGGAAAAAACAGAGGGAAACAAAAATGGCGAGAGAAAAAAATGGCGAGAGAAAAGGAAAAAAGGGCAGGAAGATAGGGAAGGGAAAAAACAGAGGGAAACAAAAATGGTGGGGGAAAAATCATGAGGGAAAAATGGCGGGAAAAAAGGGCAGTAAGGGAAAAAGAGGAGGGGAAAAAACAGAGGGAAACAAAAATGGCGGGGGAAAAATCGTGAGGGAAAAAATGGGGAGGGAAAAGAAAAAAGGGCAGGAAGACAGGGAAGGGAAAAAACAGAGGGAAAAAAATGATGGGGGAAAATCATGAGGGACAGAAATGGTGAGGGGGAAAGGGCGGGAAAGGAAAAAACAGGGAAACAAAAATGGCAGGGGAAAAAATCATGAGGGAAAAAAATGGTCAGGGGAAAAAAATTGTGAGGGAAAGGAAAAAAGGGTAGGAAGACAGGGAAGGGAAAAATCATGAGGGAAAAATGGAGGGAAAAAAGGGCAGGAAGGGAATAAGAGGAGGGGAAAAAACATAGGGAAACCAAAATGGCGGGGGAAAAATCATGAGGGAACAAAATGGGGAGGGAAAAGAAAAAAGGGCAGGAAGACAGGGAAGGGAAAAAACAGAGGGAAACAAAAATGGTGAGGGAAAAAAAATGGTGAGGGAAAGGAAAAAACAGAGGGAAACAAAACCGGTGGGGGAAAAAAATCATGAGGGAAAAATGGTGGAGAAAAAGGGCGGGAAGAGAAAAAGAGGAGGGGAAAAAACAGAGGGAAATAAAAATGGTGGGGGAAAATCATGAGGGGAGAAAAATGGTGACGGGAAAAAGGGCAGAAAAGGAAAAAACAGAGGGAAACAAAAATGGCGAGGGAAAAATGGCGGGAAAAAAAGGCGGGAAGGAAAAGACAGGAAAGAAGCTGACACAGCTCCGGATTTCCCAGGAATGGCAGCAGGGATGGCCACTGCAAACCCTGCTCTTATCCTGATTTTATTTCTATGGAGCAGGCACAGGTGGGAGGAAGGAGATTGTGGTACTCCTGAATTCCCAGAGCTGAATTCCCAACATTTCCTGAGCCCACGGGCACAAAGGTTTGGACTGGAAGGGATCCTAAGGATGATCCCATTCCATGGGCAGGGAATTCCCACTGCCCCAGGCTGCTCCAGCCCGGCCTTGGGCACTGCCAGGGATCCAGGGGCAGCCACAGCTGCTCTGGGAATTCCATCCCAGCCAGGAATTGGGGTTTTCCTGTCACTCTTGGATGGAATTTTGGGTTATTCTCACTGAAAACAACGGGAATGTTCATGGAGAAACCTGGGTTGCGTCCTGCCTGTGGAAAAAATCCAGGTTTTTTTGGGATTCTCTCAGGGTTGGAGGCACCAAAACCAGGGAATTGCTTCTGTCTGCTCCTTCAGTTTCTGGATGAGATTCCCTCAAGGAAAATTCTCCCAAAATATTTAGGTGGAAAAAATAATGGGAGAGGAGAATAAATCAATGGAATAATGAGATTCTTGTGTGGAAGTTCCATGGAAAAATGGGAAGCTGCTCCTTTGTCTGCAGTGCTTGGGTTCCTGAGGGAATCCAGCAGAGGCTGAACTGTGGGAAAGCTTTTTGTGGGAATATATTCCAGGATTATCCAGAGAATTTAAGTGAAAACCTGGGAATTTAGGGATTCCTGCTTTGGGATTCCCACTTTTCCTTTCTTTCTGTAGAAACTGGGGGATGAGGGACTTTTCCCATAATTTAAGGAAAGAATTCCTTGCTGGGACAATATTTGGCATTTCTCATTGGGCACATGCCAGATTTCCAGCTTTTCCCCTTTTCCTTTTGCCCTTGCTGTGAAATTCTGGGATTTGATGGCTCAAAGTCCCACTCTGAGGGAATTCCCCAGGAAAATTCCCTGGGAATTCACAAGGAAAATCCCCTGGGAATTCCTCTCCTTTTAAGATCTGTGAAGATGCCGCTGGATCTTCCCAAAGGATCCCTCAGTAAAATCCAGGTGGGATCACTGTGGGAATTCCAGGCTCAGATTCCGTCTCCCATCCCAAAATTCCTAATCCAAGACCTCCACGGCTCCTTCTCCTGCTTTTTTGTCCCCAAATCCTTGAAAAGCCGGAGCTTTGCCGTGTTTTTGTGGGAAGGAAGAGTCTCCCATTGCTCCTTTCCTCCCCTCCCATCTCCAGAGCATTCCCTGTGCTGTTCCTCGAGCTGGAAGAACTCCTCTGGCTGCATCCCAAGCTTTTGTTCCCGGCTGGATTTGCTCCAGAGCCACATCCCTGCCCCTCCACACCTTCCCAGCAGGAGGAAGGGCTGGCACTGCTCCTTTGCTCTGGCTTTTCCTGCTTTTCCGCCCTTTCCCTGCTTTCCCAAAGCCCCAGACAGTCCCACACTTTGGCTCCTTCTCTCCCTGTTTTTCCTGGATTTTTTTTCATGCTGGGATTTGGTTTTTTGCCAGAGCAAAGCTCCTCGTGATCCAGTGCCCGAGGCTTGGGAAAAGTGTTGCTGTGGAAACGGAGCCCAGGGAAGTTTTTCCAGCCAGGATAAAACACCCAGAGGACTCCGGGGGATCCGTTCCTGGCCAGGCTTTTTTAGGGAAGTCAGAAAGGGCTGGAGCACAGGAAATGCTTCATCCTGGAGGTTCTTCCCAACAATTCCAGCTCAGGAATGTTGGAGATAAGAGGGGGGGTTGGATGGGATCCCACAGATCCAGGAGTGGGATCCTCATGGCAGGAAGGGCTCAGAGCTGCTGGAGCAAATCCAGAGGATTCCATGGAGCTGCTCCCAGGGCTGGAGCCCCTCTGCTCTGGGAAAACTGGGAATGTCCAGCCTGGAAAAGAGGCAGCTCCAGGGAGAGCTCAGAGCCTGAAGGGCTCCAGGAGAGCTGGAGAGGGACTGGGGACAAGGGATGGAGGGACAGGACACAGGGAATGGCTCCCACTGCCAGAGGGCAGGGATGGATGGGATACTGGGAATTGGGAATTCCAAGGATTTTTTTTTCCAGTGAAAATCCATTGCCCTTGAAACGTCTCCCAGAGATCTGAAGCTCAGGATCATTTGCATTCTCTGGATTTCTGGAATTAAGGCTGGAAAACAAAGGGATGAGCTGTCAAAGGGAATGGAACCAACTGGGAATAAAGGAAAGGGATAAAAGCCAGGAAAAGCCTTTCAAAGCTCCCAAAAAAAGCAGGAAAAGCTTCCCAAGGACCTTGAGCTGCTCCACAAAAACTGCTGGAATTTTCACCAGCTCAGGATTGTCCTGGGGTGGCTCCTCCTGGAACATCCAGCATTTATTCCCGTTAAAAACTGGAATTCCTGCTGGGATCACAGCCTCAGGGTTGCTCGCCTATGGATTTCAGGCCTGGAATGTTCTGGATTCCCTGCCCATGGAACTGGGTGAGATTTATGGCCCCTCCCCAAAAGAAATCCAGGATTTCAGGATTCTCCAAGGTTTAATAAAGCAGGAATTTCAACCCAAACCTTTTCCACATCAGAATTCCCAAATTTCTCCTCTGACAACTGGGAATGGCTGAGCTCACACAGAATCTTCCAGGAGTGAGGGAAAAGTTTCCCTCTATATCCCAGCTCTTTTCCAGGAGCTTGGAGCCATCCTCCATCCCTCTGGAATGACACTGGATCCTCCCAATGTGAAAAATTTCTTCCCCACTTTTTTTTCCCACCATTTTTCCTTTCCCACTCTCAGCTTTCCATCCATGGAAAACCAGGAATTCTCCATTAAAACCCAAAGAGCTGCTTGGAATTCCCTGCCCTAGAGGAATGGGATGACCTTGAAGGTCCTCCCCACCAAAGCATCCCATGAAAGAAGCAGGAGAAGCCACAGAGCATTCCCACTGGGAATTGTGGCCCAGCACCCCCAGCCCTGTGCCCAGAGCTCATCCCAAAGTGTCACTCCTCATTTCCACGGATCCCATCCCAAAGCTCCGGCAAAAAGGGCAAACCCAGCTGGAATTGCAGGAGATGAAAGGAGCCTGGGATGGGCTTTGGGATCTCAAGGAGATTTTAATCCTTTTTTAATGGAGAGGGATGAGAAGGGGGAATTAGGGAAATCTCCGTGTGCATTGCCATGGAGATGGGAATGGCAGCAGGGAAATCCAATCTGGGGATTTTCTGCTGGGGTTTTTTAGGAATTAACCCTCCCCAGCAGGAAACAGGGAGATCCTGGTCAAGGAAAAGAAGGAAAATCATTGGAATGGGGGTTTTGCCAAGAATTTGCCTCCACTGGTGACGGGGAAAGAGTTCTGGAATCGTGGAATTCTCGAGGTTGGAAAAGCCTTGGAATGGAGCCCAACCATTCCCAGCACTGCTCCGGGTCCCACATCCATGGGATTGGGAATCCCACCCTGCCCTGGGAGCAGCACCCCAAACATCCCAGAGGCTGCACATGGAGGGGCTGAGGGCTGGCAAGGGCCAGATCCCAAAAAATTCGGGATCCATAGGGGACCCTCAGGCACCCCCAGCCCCTCTGGGACCCCAAAATCCTTAAATCCCTTCCTGCTACATCCCAAATAACTCAGGATCTGTCTGGGATCTTCTGACACCCCCAGCCCCTCTGGGATCCCAAAACCCTCTAATCCTGTCCAACCAAAGCACTGAGGATCCCAAATATCCCAAATAACTCAGGATCCACGTGGGATGTTCTGATTCCCCTCCAAAACCCAAAACCCCCAGCCCCACTCCAGACCCTCTGGGACCCCAAAATCCTCAATTCCCATCCCACCACATCCCAAAATCTCAGGATCCACGTGGGACCCTCTGGAACCCCAAACTCTCAAATCCTGTCCCACCCAAAGCACTGAGGATCCCAAATATCCCAAAAATCTCAAAATCCTCAAATCTTGCCCCACCCAAATAAGAGAGGATCCTAAATATCCCAAATAACTCAGGATCCACGTGGGATCCCCTGATTCACCCCCAGTCCCACTCCAGACTCTCTGGGACCCCAAAATCCTCAAATCCCATCCCACTGCATCCCAAAAATCTCAGGATCCACGTGGGACCCTCTGGGACCCCAAATCCTCAAACCCTGTCCCACCCAAATAAAAGAGGATCCCAAATATCCCAAAGATCTCAGGTTCCATGTGGGACTCTCTGGGATCCCAAATCTTCAAATCTTGTCCCACCCAAATAACAGAAGATCCCAAAAAAACCTCAGCATCTACGTGGGACTCTCCGGGACCCCAAAATCCTCAATTCCTGCCCCACCCAAAGCATTGGGAATCCAAAATATCCCAAATAACTCGGGATCCACGCGGGATCCTCTGACTCTCCCCCAGCCCCACTCCAGACTCTCTGGGGTGCCAAAAGCCTCAAATACCATCCCAGCACATCCAA
>JAWMRF010000115.1:1129735-1142061 GCA_035221435.1 Sphenopsis melanotis | reverse complement strand
GGGGGGCGCGGCCCCGGCACGGGGCGGGGCGGGGCGGGCCGGGGGAGTCCCCGCCCCCCACACCTGGGGGAGGTACCGGGAGGGGGGTCCGGGGGGGGCGGAGCCGCCGCTCGTTCCCAGCCGGGCCGGCCCCGGGCATGGCTTCTTCCCGGGAGCGCCTCTGCGAGCTCTGGATGCTCTACTTCGCCAAGGTGAGCCGGGCACGGCCCCGGGCACCGCCACCGCCACCGGGCACCGCCACCGGGGACCCCCCACCCCCGCGGGCTGCGCCCCCTCCCTTCCCAACCCCCCCCCCCCGTGTCCGTGTCCCCATCCCCTGCTGTCCCCCATTGTCGCATCCCCCCCTGCGCTGTCACACCCCGCACCCCCCCCGCGCTGTGTCCGCGCCACCCCCCGTTTGTCACCGCGTCCCCTCCCGCACCCGCCGTTGTCACCCGCGCGGTGTCCCCAAGGCCACCCAGGGCCCCGTGTCCCCTCCCTGGGGACGGCGCATCCCGCGGGGACCCCCCCGCCCGGCCCGTTCCCCTTTCCCGGGTGAATTCGGGGGCCCCCCGCCCCCCCCAGCCCCCCCCGGGAGGATTTTTGGGGTCCCCGTGTCCCCCCCGCTGCCGGCGCCACCGCCCGGCCGCAGGTGCGCGGTGACATTGGAGCGGCGACAGGGTGGGGACAGCGGGCTCGGCCGGGGGGGTGGCTGCGTTTGGGGACCCTGTGCCGGTCCCGGGGGTGTCCCCAAGGGGGTCCCTGCGTGGGGACCCCCCCGCGCCACCCCAAAAGTCGCTCGTGCGTCGTTTTGTCCTTAATTACCCCGGGTGGGGGCGGGTCCTGCAGGGGAGGTGGCACCCGAGTGTCACCAATCCCCCCTCCGTGTCACCCCCAGGTGGGTTTGGGGGTGAAACTGCGCCCCCAAAACCCCGCTGTGGCCCGGGCTGGGGACACCGGGAGGGTCGGGGACATCCATGGGGCCTGTCACCTCAGCTGGCCCTGCGGTGTCACCTGGGACCCTCCTCTGCACCCCTAAACAGTGTCACCCCCTTTGGGGGGACAGGGCCACGTGCTGGGACATCGGGGAGTGACGTGGGGACAGTGCCACGGCATCGGGGTGGCTGTGTGGGGACAGATGCCACATTGTGAGGGTAACTGTGGGGACAGGTGCCACTTTGTCAGGGTGGCCATGGTGTTGTGGGGACAGGTGCCACCTTGTCAGGGTGGCCATGACGGCATGGGGTCACTGAGGTGACCGTGATTGTGCAGGGACAGGTGCCACAATGTCAGGGTGGCTGTGGCCATGTGGGGACAGGTGCCACACCATCAGGGTGATCATGGTGGCGTGGGGACAGGTGCCACAATGTCAGGGTGGCCATGGGGACAGGTGCCACGTTGTCAGGGTGGCCGTAGTGCTGTGAGGACAGGTGCCACTGCATCGGGGGGACTGTGGCTTTGTGGGGACAGGTGCCACACCATTGAGGTGTCTGTGGTGCTGTGAGGACAGGTGCCACATTGTCAGGGTGACCATAATGCCGTGGGGTCACTGAGGTGACCGTGGTTGTGCAGGGACAGGTGCCACTTTGTCAGTGTGGCCATGGTCCCATGGGGACAGGTGCCACCTTGTCAGGGTGACCATGGGGACAGGTGCCACATTGTCAGGGTGGCCATGGTCCCATGGGGACAGGTGCCACCTTGTCAGGGTGACCATGGTGCTGTGGGGTCACTGAGGTGACCGTGGTTGGACAGGGACAAGTGCCACACCACTGAGGTGTCTGTGGTGCTCTGGGGACAGGTGCCACCTTGTCAGGGTGGCCATGTGGGGACAGGTGCCGCACCATCGAGGTGGCCGTGGTTGGGTGGGGACAGGTGCCATTGCTGAGGTGTGTCAGGGGCACAGGTGTCACTTGGTGTCACAGGTGTCACAGGTGTCACTTGTTCCAGCTGTCTGTGGCTGTGTGGGGACAGTGCCACTCTGCCAGGTGTGTGTGGTCACAGAGGGGACATGGATGGGGACAGGTGCCATCCTTTGGGGGGTGTTTGGTGGCAGGGGACGTGTGTCACGCTGTCATGTCCGTGGGGACACGTGTGGTGCCACCAGGGTCTGATGGCCCTGCAGGGTCCCTGCCAGAGCACTCACAGGGGACAGGTGTCACCCACGGTTGTGTGGGGACAGGTGCCACTTGTCGGGGTGTCCTGCTCGCTGTGCCACACCGGCGGGGTGGCCGTGCCACCTCTGAGGCACCAGGGACAGGACCAGGCCCCGGTGTCACCTCCCCAGCCAGGTCACAGCAAAACCCTGTGGCCTTGGCCACAGCCGTGTCCCCAAGGGCCTGGCGAGGACAAGGATGGGGGGCCGTGGCCCAGGTGATGGCAGTGTCACTCCATGGCAGTGTCACTCCATGGCAGTGTCACTCCATGGCAGTGTCCCTGTCCCCTCCATGGCAGTGTCACTCGATGGCAGTGTCACTCGATGGCCGTGTCACTCGATGGCCGTGTCCCTGTCGCCGCCCCCCAGCCGGTGGCCCGGGCATGGCCGCGGTGTCTGCGGTGGCTTTAAACGAGGACAGAGCCGCTGTCCCCGACCTGGCAGGGACAGGGGACAGGGACAGGGACAGGGCTGTCCCCAGGGGTGGCCGTGCTGTCCCAGCGCTCCGAGGGGCGGCGGGAGCGTGACCTCAGCGGTGTCTGTCACCGGTGGCGCTCAGTGCAGGGGTGACATCCCCGCGCCTTTGTCACTGTCACTTTCTGGGGGGCTCCCGGCAGAGGGGCAGCATTCCCGGTCTGTCATTCCTGGCTTGGATTCCCGGTTCAGCATTCCCGGTCTGGCATTGCCGGTCTGGCATTCCCGGTTCCGATTCCCGGTTCCAATTCCCGGCTGGGCATTCTCGGCTGGGCATTCCCAGTTCAGCATTCCCGGTTCGGATTCCCGGTTCGACATTCCCAGCTGGGCATTCCCGGTTCGGATTCCAGGCTGGGCGTTCGGGGCTGGACGTTCCTGGTTGGGCATTCCCGGTTCGGATTCCCGGTTCCACATTCCCAGCTGGGCATTCCCGGTTCCACATTCCCGGTTGGGCATCCCCTGCTCAGCATTCCCGGTTCGGATTACCGGTCGGGCATTCCCGGTTTGGATTCTTATCTGGCATTCCCGGTTCGGATTCTGGTCTGGCATTCCCAGCTCGGCATTCCCGGTTGGGCATTCCCGGTTCGGATTCTGGTCTGACATTCCCGGTTCGGATTCCGGTCTGGCATTCCCGGTTCGGATTCCCGGCTCGATTCCCGGCGCTCCCAGGCGGCTCCGCGCCGGCCGTGCCCCGAAGCCGCCGAACCGGCTCTGCCAGCCGGGAACCGGCTGCGACAGCTCCGCGGGGTGGCACCGCTACCGCCACCGGCCCCGCCACCGGGAGGGACCGCGGCCTCGGGAGGGCACGCCGGGAACGCGGCACCGCCGCTCCGGTGGGCGCAGCGGGAATTCGGGTTCGGGATGCAGCTCCACGTGGGTGCCCCGGGAATTTTGGAACAGCAGCTCCAGGTGGGCGCACCGGGAATTCCGAGGCAGCGGCTCCGGGAGATCCCACCGGGAATTCCGGGCTGCAGCTCCCGGTGGGAGCCCCGGGAATTCGGGGGCAAACTCAACGCTCGGGCGGGATTCGGGCTTGGATTTGCAGGGAATTCCGGGATGAACCCGCGCAGCTCCTCGTGCTGCCGCCGCCACGGGCTCGGGGACATCCCGGAGCCGCCGGGGGGGCGCAGGGACGGGGGCGCGGGTGGCACCGCGGTGTCCCCGAGCGGGGCCGGTGTCCCCAAGCGGGGCCGGTGTCCCCGAGGCGGCAGCGGGGCAGGAAGCGCCGTTGGGGCCGCGGGTGACTTGGCATTTCCTGAGAGCTCTGGGGCTTTTTCTTTGGTGGCTTTGCACAAGCGACAGCGGTGACAAAAAGGGGGGGCCCCCCTAAGCACCCCCTCCCCGCAGCCCGTTCCGGCCCCGCTGCGCCGGCGCCGCTCCCACGGCTGCGGGGCCATGGACGGCCACGGCCACCCCCGGGGACAGGTACCGGCTCTGGGGACATGGGGACAGCCCCGGCTCGTCCCCAGGGACGCTCGGGGTGGAGCGGGAAGCGCGGGGGAGGCGGATTTTGGGGTTCCCCGCCTCGTTGTGGCGGTGCCTGCGGGATCCCGGAAAAGGGGGGACGGTCCCCGTGGGGATGGGGGATTCGGGGTGACCCCAAGGTGCTGCATCGGGGCGTGGGGGTCCCCAAGGTGCCACAGTGGGGTGCACAGGGATGTGGGTGACCCCAAATTGATGCATTGGAGCGCCCGGGGCTGTGAGTGACCCCAAAGGGCAGCACGGGGTGCTCAGGGACTGGGGTGACCCCAAGGTGCCGCACCAGGATGCTGAGGGACATGGGGCACCCCAAAGGTGCCACACTGGGGTGCTCAGGGACTGGGGGTGACCCCGAGGTGCCCCATGAGGTGCTCGGGGACATGGGACACCTGGAGGTGGCACCTCGGGGTGCGCAGCCTCCGTGTGTCCCCCACTGTCCCCCACTGTCCCTCTCTGTCCCCCTCTGTCCCCTCTGTCCCCATTGCACAACCCCAGCTGGGCCGGGCAGGGCTCACTGTGCCCTGATTGGCTGCAGGGACAGGTGCTCTGCGAGCTGATTGGCCGGTGAGTTCCACAGGTTGTGCTGTGCTGGGCTCTGATTGGCTCAGCACCTCCGCAGGTTTTACAGCTCTGGCTGCTGATTGGTCAGTGAGTCCACAGGTGTTGCTGTGCTGGGCTCTGATTGGTCAGAGGCTTTACAGGTTGTGCTGTTCTGGGTTCTGATTGGTCAGAGGCTTCACAGGTTGTGCCATTCTGGGTTCTGATTGGTCAGAGGCTTCACAGGTTGTGCAGTTCTGTGCTGTGATTGGTCAGGGGCTCTCAGGGGCGTGTCACACACCTGAGTGGGTGGGGCTGGTTTCTCTGGCTGTGATTGGCCAATCCCTGTGGGCGGGGGCCATGGAGGGCCGTGATTGGCTGCCAGCCCCAGCCCCGCCCTCCCTTGCAGAAGGACCTGTCCTACCTGCAGCAGTGGCTGGAGGCCTTCGTCACCAGCTTCGAGAGGGTCATCGCCCTGCCCTCGCTGGAGCCCCGCAGGTGGGACCCCAAAACCTTGCGGTGACCCCGCTGAGTGACCCCAAACACCCCTGAGTGACCCAAACACCCTCAAATGACCCAAACAGCCCTGAGTGACCCCACCCAGGATGACCCCAGCACCTACGGATGACCCCTCTGAGTGACCCCCATCATTCCTGGGTGGCCTCCAACACCCCTGGGTGACCCCAACACCCCTAAATGTCCTCCCCAAGTGATCCCAAGCACCCCTGGTTGACCCCAACATCCCTGAGTGACCCTCACCATCCCCGAGTGATCCCTGTAGGTGACCCCCAGCACCCTTAAGTGACCACTCTGGATGACCCCAACATCCCTGGATGACCCCTGTAGGTGACCCTCAACACCTCTGAATGACCTCCAGCATCCTGAGTGACCCCTCCAAGTATTCCCCAACACCCCTGAGTGACCCCTGTAGGTGACCCCCAGCACCCATGAATGACCTCCAACACCCCTGAGTGACCCCTGTAGGTGACCCCCAGCACCCCTGGCTGACCCCAGCACCCCCAAATGACCCCTGCAGATGACCCCAGCACCCCTGGCTGACCCCAGCACCCCTGAGTGCCCCCAAAGCCCTCGGGTGTCCCCAAACCCCCGTGGGGCCCCGGCCCTGCCGCTGTGGGGGTTGTGGTGCCTCATCCGCCCGCCGTGGTCGGAGCCATCCGGTGCCTCAGGCGGGAGGGGGCCCTGGGGACAGCGGGGTGACATCCTGCGCCCCGGTGCCGCCAGGCCTGAGGAGCCGGGCTCCGAGATCCCGGCGCTGCCGCGGGAGGTGCTGCAGGTGCTGAGCCAGAGGCTGGGACACTGCGTGGCCCTGGGGACGCAGGGGACGGGGCTGGGCCAGGCCCTGCTGCTGCTCAAGTTCTTCATCATCATCTGCAGGTGGGTGACCCCAAATTCCTCTGCGCCCCCTCTTCCTCCTGGGCCCAGGTTCCCAGCACGGAGCAGCCCCAGGGCTGGGGTTCCCGTGTCCCCCCCAGGTCCCCGTGTGTCCCAAAGTGTTGGGTGGCTTTGGGGGTGTGCAGTCCCCACCCCAAAAAAATCCCACAGAATTCCTCCCTGAGGGGAATCACCCCCTGTGGAATCTGGGATCCCCCCAGTCACAGCATCCCCTCTAAAGTGCATTAAAAATTTTATAATTTTTAAAATATAATAGTAGTAATAATGATAATGATTATTATTATTATTACTTAATTAATAATAGTAATAATAGTCATAATAATAATACTAGGCATAATTATAATAATGAACAATAACAAAATACTTTTAAAATATAATGAAAATTAATAATTATAAAATATAAATATTTTATATAATATTTATATTTTTGTATATTTTTGTATTTTACTAATTATAAAAATATAAATATTTTGCATTGGTAATAATAATCATGCAAAATAACAAAATATTTTAAATATAATAATAAAAATTAATAATAATTATTAAAATATAAATATTTTATATATTTATATTATTGTAATTTTATTAATTATAAAAATATAAATATTTTGCATTGGTAATAATAATCATTCAAAATAACAAAATATTTTAAAAATATAATAAGTAAAAATTAATGTTATTGCCCCTCAAAATTGTCATTCCCCCAATGTAGTGCCCCTAACAAAGTGCATCATGTCTCTAAAAATAATAATTAGAAAATCGTGATTATTAATAATAATATTTAATAATGTAATATAATAAAAATATAATAATTTAAAACCATCATTCCCCCAAAATTCCATCATTCCCTCCCAGTGGAGTATCCTCCCCAAAACGCATTATATCTCTATTTAAAATTTTTGAATATTATTAATATTATTAATATTATTAATAATTAGCATATGTAACACTAATAGTGAATATAATAATGAATAAAATAATGTAATATAATAAAAATATAAAAATAGGAAACCATTCTTCTCCCCAAAATTCCATCATTCCCCCCAAATTGCATCACATGTCTAAAAAAAAATTGTTATTTTTGTTATTAATAACAAAAAATAATGCAGCATAATATAATTAAAATTGTGTAAAATATAAGAATTTTTTATGGCATTTTCGCTGTCCCAAGCGCTTTATTCCCCCCAGATTTCCCCCTTCCGCTTCCCAAATTTCCTCCCCCAGCCGTGCAGGATTAATTCCCGATGTTTTCTGTTCCAGGAACCTGGAGAACATCCAGCCCGACCGGAGCCCAGGCTGCCTCTCGCACGTGGTGCGGCTGCTGCGGCTCTGCGGGAGCCAGGTGGGAATGGGAACGGGAGTGGGAGTGGGAGAGGGAATGGGAGAGAGAGCGGGAATGGGAACGGGAGCAGGAATGGAATGGGAATGGGAGAGGGAGCGGGAATGGGAGAGGGAGCGGGAATGGGAACAGGAGCAGGAACGGGAACAGGAGAGGGAGCGGGAATGGGAATGGAAGTGGGAACAGGAGAGGGAATGGGAGAGGGAGCAGGAGTGGAAACGGGAGTGGAAGGAGGAGCGGGAATGGGAATGGGAGTGGGAATGGGAACAGGAGCAGGAACAGGAATGGGAATGGGAGCGGGAATGGGAGCAGGAATGGGAATGGGAGCAGGAATGGGAACGGGAAGGGGATGGGAAGGAGAACGGGAGCGGGAATGGGAACAGAAGCGGGAATGGGAATGGGAACGGGAGTGAAAATGGGAGCAGGAGTGGGAATGGGAACGGGAGCGGGAATGGGAACAGGAGTGGGAACGGGAACAGGAATGGGAATGGGAACAGGAGGAGGAAGTGGGAATGGGAATGGGAACGGAAATGGGAAGAGGATGGGAAGGAAAACGGAAATGGGAGTGGGAAGGGGATGAGAAGGGGAATGGGATTGGGAGTGGTAACAGGAATGGGAACCGTCACAGGAATGGAAATGGGAATGGGAACAGTCATGGGAACGGGAGTGGGAATGGGGAGTGGGAATGGGAAGGGGAATGGGAATGGGAACAGTCATGGTAAAGGGAGTGGGAATGGGAACAGGAACAGTCATGGGAATGGGAGTGGGAATGGGGAGTGGGAAGGGGAATGGGAATGGGCACAGGAATAGGAATGGGGAATGGGAAGGGTCATGGGAATCAGAATGGGGACAGGAATGGGAACAGGAATGGGAACAATCATGGGAGTGGGAACAGGAATGGAAATGGGAACGCACATGGGAACAGTCATGGGAATAGTCCTGGGAGTGGGAGTGGGCAGGGCCTGACTGGCTGGGGAGGGGCTCAGCGCTGATTGGTCACTGAGTCCATACATTATGTGAGTCTGGGCTCTGATTGGTCAGGAGCTCTACAGGTTGTGCTGTGCTGGGATTTGATTGGTCAGTAAGTCCACAGACTGTGTGACTGAGTTCTGATTGGCCAGTGTCTCTATAGGTTGTGTAATTCTGGATGCTGATTGGTCAGGGAATCCACGGGATGTGCTACTCTGGGATCTGATTGGTCAGCAGGTCTCTAGGTTATGTTTTTCTGGATGGCAATTGGTCCATGATTCCACAGCTTGTGTGATTCTTGATGTTGATTGGCTGAGAGCTCAACAGGTTGTATTGCTCTGTAATTTGATTGGTTCATGAGTCCTCAGCTTGTGCTACTCTGGTGCTGATTGGCCAAGAGTCTTGCAGTGCTGGGTGCTGATTGGTCAGTGCAGCTCTGGGTTCTGATTGGTCAGGAGCCCTACAGGTTGTGTGATTCTAGCTGCTGATTGGTCAGCGCATCCCAGCTTGTGCTGCTCTGGGCTCCGATTGGTAGATTGATTGATTGACTGATTGATTGATTGCTGATCCCATTCTCCCCACAAAGCGGAGTTTCCTCCCCAAAAAACTCATCCCATTTTTTGGAGTGTATCAGGGATTAAAGCTCGGCTTTCCTGGCAGCTGCGGAGCCTCCCAGGGGACGAACGGAGCCGGGCAGAGCTGGAAAATGGGGCACAGCTGGAAAAGGGGACACGGATGGAAAATGGGGCACAGCTGGAGAGCCGGGAGAATGGGGCACAGCTGGAAAATGGGGCACAGCTGGAGAAGGGAACACAGCTGGAGAAGGGGACACGGCCAGAAAATGGAGCACAGCTGGAGAAGGGGACACAGCCAGAAAATGGGACGCAGCTGGAGAGCCGGGCGCAGCTGGAAAACGGGATGCTCCACGCCCTGCACCTCTGCGAGTGCTTCCTTGACCCCTACCAGACCTGGCGGCGGCAGCTGAGCGGGTGAGGGACCCCCCCCCTGCATCCCAAAATCCCTCTCCCGTTCTGGATCCCCCCCTCACCCTTCTCTCTTTCCAGGGAATCCATCAGTGCCAAGGAGAAGAGCAAATACAAGTTCGCCCCCGCCCCACTGCCCCCCGAGTTCGGTGCCTTTTTCCAAGGTAAAACTGGGATTTGGGAAAGGGGAGGGTTGGTGTGGGATCCCTAAATATGGAGAGTGTCCAGGGATGGGGGGGGTGGGATCAGGGAATATTTATAGGATCTGTGGAGGGATGTTGTATTCAGGGGTAGGTATGGATCCAAGGACCTTAAAGGATCCCGTATCTTCTCCAGGTTATCCTGCGTTATCCCACAGATATGGGATCCCACACCTGCTCCAGGTTATCCTGTGTTATCCCACAGATATGGGATCCCACACCTGCTCCAGGTTATCCTGTACTTATCCCACAGATATGGGATCCCACACCAGCTCCAGGTTATCCTGTATTATCCCACAGATATGGGATCCCACACCTATCACAAGTTATCCTATACCTATCTCAGGATTACTATAGGATTCCAAGGCAAATATAGGATGCTGTTCCAGGTTATCCCACACCTGCACCAGAAATTCAGGATCCTGTACCTGCTCCCGTGTCCTGGGAAGAGCAACAGGATCCCAGAGCAGGAATTAAGCCCAGCACCACCTGCAGAACCCACAAAAATCAACACAAAGGGGGATTTTTATCAGGGAAGCCCCAAAAATCCCCTTTTAGAGGCAGCACCGTTGCAAAAATCCCCTAGAACTCCATCCCGTAAACCCCCAGCTGAGCCTGAGTTTGGCAGAAATCCCCTTTTTTGGGGCCAAAACCCCATCCCTGGCACAAGCAGAGCTGGAAAACCTGGAGCATCCTCATCCTCTCCATCAGCAGCAGGGTCCAGCACCCCCATGGGGTGAATTTGGGTAGGAAAGGGATTTTTCCCTGGTTTTTGGGTGAAAAAAGGATTTTTTTCCCTATTTTTAGCTAGAAAAGGGCCTTTTTCTGTTTGGTTTTGGGTTTTTTTGTTTTGCTGTTTGCTCCTGTGATGAAATCCTTCCCTCCTCATCCTCACAGAGAGTTTCCAAGGTGGGAAGCAGCTCCCAGAAACCATCCAGCTCCGGATTATCCATCTTTTTGGAGCCATCCTCTCCGGATCCAAGGTACCCTTGGGAGCTCCTCATTCCAGGGATAAACCCCAAAATTTTGTTCATTCCAAGGCTGGAATTAAACCACTGAATTTTTCAAAGCTTTTAAAAATCCTGTTTAATATTCCAGCCTTAAATTCGATGGGATCAGCTCAGAAATGTTAAATTGAGTAATTAAATTGAGGAATTAAATTAAAGTATTAAAATAAATAATAAAATAAAACTAAACAAAATAATAAAACAAGACAAAATAATTAAAAATTAAATAGAATTAAAGTATTAAAATAAAATAAAACAAAATAATGAAACAAGACAAAATAATTAAAAATTAAATAAAATTATTTTAAATACTTATTAAATTAGGAATTAAAGAATGAAGTAGAACAAATAAAATAATAAAATAAAACAAAATAATTAAATAAAATAAATAAAATAATACAATTAATGAAATAAAAGAAATAATAAAATAAAGCAGGATATGTAAATAATTAAGTTAAATAATTAAATTATTGAATAATTAAAGTATTAAATGAAGTTATTTTTAAACTTAAATATATTTAAAATTTTATATTTAAATATATTTAAAACTTTATAATACTTCAACTTCATTTAAACTTAATTATGAAATAGTTAAATATAATAATTAAATTACTGAATTAAATTATTTTCTTGGACTATTACATTAAATTATTAAAATTGATTAAATAATTAAGTTATGGAAAGCTTTTAATCTGAATCTGCTGCTTCACCTCTAGTTCACCTCTGGTCTGGAAGCTGGAAAATCCTTGAATTAATAATTTGGACCCCAAAATCAGTTTTAACTTCCGCAGCAACCAAAAATCAGTTCAATTAACTCAATAATTCAGTTAATAACTCAATAATTCAATTAATTCAATAACTCCAAAATTGGCTTTAAAACAATTCACACCCCCAGGGTACAATCTGCAGCGCTGGAGGTGTCGGGGTCAGTAAATAACAGGATCAGTGAAGGGCTCAGTCCCACGGGTGACGGAATTCCCACCTGTTCCCAACCCCGCAGCCCAACGCGCTCCAGGCCATCACGCCCGCGGCTCTGGACGTTCTCCTGGGGGTTCTGCAGCGCGGTGGCAGCGGGGCCGCCCCGTCCCCGGCGCTGCTGGAGGTGACGCTGCGCTCCGTGGTGGCCGCGGTGCACGTCCTGCACGGCTCCAGCCCCGGCGCCGGCCCCGTGTCCCTGCGGAGCCTCCTGGACGGATTCTTCAGGGTGCTCAACTCCCACCTGCCCGGGGCGCCCGGCGGCCTCATCGCCCTGCGGGTGCTCATGCTGGGTAGGTTGGGAGCAGGGTGGGGTTTGGGGATGTGGGGTGGGATGGGGCTGAGCCAGGCTGGCTCTCTGTCTGTCTGTCTGTCTGCAGATGCCATCCCGACCATGCTGAGCTGCCAGGACCGGCCGGTGCTCCAGGCCGTGTTCCTCAGCAACAACTGCTTCGAGCACATCATCCGCCTGCTCCAGAACAGCAAGGTATGGGGTGGCACAGCACTGTCCTCATCCTCATCCCCTGTTCCTCATCCTCATCCCCATCCTCATCTCCATCCTCATGTCCATCCTCTATCCTCATCCCTGTCCTCATCCCGATCTTCATCTCCATCATCATCCCTATCCTCATTTCCATCCTCATCACCTTCCTGACGCTAAACAAACCTGAGATAGGGTGACACCAAGTTTGGACACATTCATCTCCATCCCCTTCCCTTCCCTTCCCTTCCCTTCCCTTCCCTTCCCTTCCCTTCCCTTCCCTGCCCTTCCCTTCCCTTCCCTTCCCTTCCCTTCCCTTCCCTTCCCTTCCCTTCCCT
>JAWMRF010000115.1:1109625-1129573 GCA_035221435.1 Sphenopsis melanotis | reverse complement strand
CCCTTCCCTTCCCTTCCCTTCCCTTCCCTTCCCTTCCCGTCCCTTCCCTTCCCTTCCCTTCCCTTCCCTTCCCTTCCTTCTCTTCCTTCCCTTCCTCCCTTCTTCACCATTTCCTCTTTAAATGACCCTGGGACAGGCATTTTGTCTGGTGACGCCAGGATTGGGAACCTCCATCTCCATCCTCACCATTCCTGGCTCTGAACAATCCTGGGACACATCCCTGGGGTGGGGACCCTCCAGAACCCCTTCCCAGTGTCCCATGCCCACCTGTGTTCCACAGCTCTACCTCGGCAGCTCGCGGGAGGCGGGTGAAGCCCGGGACGAGGTTCCCACACGGAACGGGGATGGACTCCAGCAGGTACCCCCTAACCCAGGCACCACCCCTGGTGGGCTGTGTCCCCTCATTCCCACGTCCCAGCAGCTCCCCCGTGCCCGTGTCCCCGCAGGTCAGTGCCAGCAGCTCCGACGCCATCGCTGTCCACGCCCTCAGGGTGCTCACGGCCATCATGAGCAACTCGCCCTCAGCCAAGGTGGGCAGGGGACCTCCCCTGAGGAGGACACCCCAAAACCAGAGGGATTTGGGTATTTTCACCCGGGTTGAGGTGGCTCAGCCCGAGGTGAGAGCTGACACTGTCCCTGTGCTTCCAGGAGGTGTTCAAGGAGCGCATTGGCTATGCCCACCTCTACGAGGTGCTGAGGAGCCAGGGCCAGCCCACCCAGTGTCTGCTCCAGGAGCTCCTCAACATGGTGAGCATTCCCACTTTTCCTGACTCCAGGCAAAGCTCTCGGCACTGGGGGTTCCTGTGGATCTCAGCCCCCATTCTGAGCCCCCCCATCCTCTCCACTCTGCTGGTTTCTCAGCAGCTTCCTCCCAATGGGTCCTGGGTCCATCTTTCACTCGGAGTTGTGCTCGGGTTTGGGAGTTTTGAGCCCTTTTGGATGTGGAACTGCTCACTCTGGTACTGCTGGACACAGGAGGGTCTCCAAGGTGCTTCATGCATGAGGGTCGCTGAGATCCTTGATTCGTGGAGGCCTCCAAGGCGCTTCATGCACAGAGATTCTTAATGCTCCAAGATTCTGGATGCACAAGAATCCTCAGAATGCTTGGTGCATGAGGGCCTCCAAGATCCTTGATACATAGAGGTCTCCGAGATTCTTGATTCTTGGGGTCCCCCAAAATTCTGGATGTGCAGTATCTCCAAAACTCGTAATGCATGGGAATCTCCAAGACCCTTAATCCGTGAGGATCTCCAAGATCCTTGATGCATGGAGCTACCTAAGATTCTTGATGCATGGAGTCTCCAGAATTCTTCATGCACAGGATCTCCAAAAGGATTGATGCATAAAGGTCTCTGACATACTTGATGCACGAGGGTCTCCAAGGTCTTTAATCCATGAGACCCCTTGATGTCTGGGGTCTCCAAACTCTGGATGCATGGGAGTCTCCGAGATTCCGGATGCACAAGGGCCTACACAAGGTCTCTGCCTGGGATGGATCCATCCCTCTCCAAGCACTGGAGCTGCACCAACCCCCTCTTGTGTCCCTGCAGGCAGTGGAGGGCGACCACAGCTCCTTCCCAGTGCGTCCCATCCGCAACGAGCAGCCCCTGCTGATCCTGCTGGCCTGGCTGCCGGCGCTGGAATGCCGGGATCTCCAGCTGCTCCTGTCGGCGTGGCTGCGGCGCCTCTGCGAGGCCTCCCTGCCCAGCCGCCTCACCTGCGTCAAGGCGGGCATGGTGGGCTCCCTGCTGGCTGCCCTGGCCACCGAGCCAGCTCTTCCCAGTGCCTGCTCCCAAAACCTGCTGGAGCTGCTGCGCTCCTTGGGCAGCCTCTCCATCCGGCCCGGGGAGCTGCGGCAGCTCCTGCGGCTGCTGCGGCGCGAGCGGGGCCGGGGGCCGCATCCCTACGTGGCTCCGGTCATCCGGGCGCTGTCCGGCATGGCCAGGGGCGAGGGGCCTCCCCGGGCACTGCAGAGCTTTGACCTGAGCCCCGGCATGGCCGGGATCATGGTGCCCACCATCCAGAAGTGGCCCGGCGGCGCCTTCGCCTTCCACGCCTGGCTGTGCCTGAGCGAGGAGGAGCCGGAGCCGCCGGCGAGGCCGAAGAGGAGGCAGCTCTACAGGTGATGCTCGCCGGAGGGGGTGAGGAGAGGGTGGGGAGGGGCAGCAGCACCATCCCCACCATGGTTTTCTCCATGGTTTTCTCCACCAGCTTCTTCACGGCGGGCGGGACGGGCTTTGAGGCGTTCTTCACCGCGGGCGGCGTGCTGGTGGTGGCCGTGTGCACCAAGAAGGATTACATGACAGTGGCACTGCCTGAGTTTGCCTTCAACGACTCTGCTTGGGTGAGAATCATCCCCATCCCCGTCCCTGTCTCCATCAGGGACACCACAATGCCCTGATGTCCCTCTCTGTCCCCCCAGCACTGCGTTGACATCGTCCACGTGGCCGGCCGCCGGCCCTTCGGCCAGAACATCGTCAGCATCTACGCCGACGGACACCTGCGGAAAACGGCTCAGCTCCGCTTCCCCTCCCTCCACGAGGTGGGGGATCCTCCCAGCACCCACCCAGACCCTTCTGCATGGCCTCCCTGGGGGCTGAGTGTGATCCCTTCTCCCTCCCAGTCCTTCACCTCCTGCTGCATCGGCTCCGCGGGCCACCGGACCACCACGACGGCCGCCACCGCTGCCAGCCACCCGCCGGCACCCCACGGGCCAGAGCTGGTCTTCACCCACCACCCTGTGCTGGGACGCTCCCAGTCCGTCCCTGCCACCCTCGGTCCCCACTCCTGGACCCCCACCCAGCTGCCCACGGAGGGGGTGGTGGCCACCACGGCAGCCGGAAGCCAGGACATGGAGTGGGGCAGCCCCACCTCGCTGGAGGGTCACCTGGGCTCCGTGGCCATCTTCTGTGAGGCTCTGCAGCAAGCCCAGGTCAAGGCTCTCTTCTGTGCAGGTGTGTCATGGTGGGACATGGAGGATGTTGCCAGGATGCTGGTGGTGACCAGGGTCTCTTCCGCCATGTCCCAGCTCACCCCAGCCCTCTCCTCCAGGACCAAATGTCACATCCCCGTTCACACTGGAGGGGGACTTGGTGGAGCTCAGCAGTAAACTCTTGCTGTACTACACCCCCCAGGTGAGGAGAGCTGTCCCACCCCCCTGGGGACAGGGACTGCGCTGGTGGACCCTGTGCCAGCAGGGACACGTCCAGGAGCATGAGGGTGCTCCCATGGTGTTCTTTTCCAGGCCTGCAGGAACAACATCTGCTTGGACCTCTCCCCCAGCCACAGCTTGGACGGGAGGCTGACGGGACACAAGGTGGTCAACTGGGACATCAAGGTAGGCTGGGCACAGGGTGACCTCTCCACCCCATGGCCTGGAGCAGGGGGGTCCCTCCTGGGGCACAGTCCCAGGGCAGGACCCCCACAGGTCCCCTGGACCCTGCAGTGACTCTCCCCGTGGTATTGTGTCCACCATGACCCATCTGTCCCACGGGTCCTCATCATCCAGGGGGGACACCGTGGGTGGTGCAGGGGAACAGGTGACTTCTGGGGACCCCAGGTGCCATGGACCTCCTCCTCTTCCACGCTGCTGTCACCACCCAGCAAAGCCTCTCCCATTCCTCCCTCCCTCCCCCAGGACGTGGTCAACTGCGTGGGTGGGATGGGGGTGCTCCTGCCCCTGCTCGAGCAGGTGGTGTCCAAGACGGAGGAGCCCGAGGATGAGCAGGAGACCAACGACCTGGTGGGGCCGGAGCTGACGTCCTCCAGGAACGCCCAGGGCATGCTCATCCCGCTGGGAAAGTCCTCAGGTGAGGAGTTCAGGGGATGTCAAGCAGGAGCTGTCCTGCTTGGGTGGCTGGAGGTGACCACAGAGGGGTTCCTGGACCTGGCAGGTGTCCACCATGGGCAGGAGAGGTCTTGCCTGAGGCTCCAGGAATTACGGGGTAATGGAGGAACCCCTTGGGATGTTGTTATGACTCAGTTAGTCACAAACAAACGGTTCTGGGAAGGTGGGGATGGCTCCAGGAACCTTTGGCGTGGGTAAAATATGCTTTCTCCCAATATCCAGCTTCTCATTCCCAACCTGAAAGCAGCAGAGGCTTCCATCTCCTTAAATCTGGAGAAAGCAGGAGAACAGGGTGAAAAGTTTGGAGAGACAACTGCTGGGATCTCCAGGCAGGGGTTTGGGTGGACCTGGGGCTCACAGGTGCTGGTGCCCTGCAGAGAGCAGGCTGGAGAGGAACAGCGTGGCCGCCTTCCTGCTGCTGGTGAAGAACTTCCTGCAGAACCACGCCGTGAACCAGGAGAGCCTGGTGCAGTGCCACGGGCCGGCCATCATCGGAGCACTGCTGCACAAGGTCTGGGAGGCTCCCAAACCCCATCCCATGGTCCTTGCCGTTCCCAAGGGGCTGGAAGTGTCCCCTGTCACCCGTGGCAGGTCCCTGGCACGCTGCTGGACATGAGCACCCTGGTGGCCTCGCAGATCCTCATGGAGCAGGTGGCCTCCGAGGGCAGCGGGTTCCTGCTGCACCTCCTCTACCAGCACCTCCTCTTTGATTTCCGCATCTGGAGCAACAGCGACTTCGCCGTGCGCTTAGGTGGGAGCAGGGACCACCTGGGAATGTCCATCCCATGTAGGCTCCATGGGATCCTGACACCTTCTCCCTGCAGGTCACATCCAGTACCTGGCCAGCGTGGTCAAGGACCACAAGCAGCGCATCCGCAAGAAGTACGGGGTGCAGTTCATCCTGGACTCCATCCGGACCTACTACGGGTCAGCTGCCACGCGGGGCTGGAATCCTGGAATGCTGACAGGGTGGGCTTCACCCCTGGGAGCTGTGGTTTGGCTAAACACCATTTTTGTGGGGTACTATCCCTCCTACCAGAGTGGGAGCGTTGTGGTGTGTGCAGGACCTTCCATGTGCCATCCCTGAGCCTGTGCCCAGCTCCAAAATCCACCCCCAGCAGCCACCAAGATGTGGCAGCCCCAGTGTGTGGGGTGGACATGTCCCAGGGGTAGGAGATCCCTGGAGCTCCTCAGGCTTTGTGTTGGGATTTGGGATGATGCTGGCAGTGGATGGTGAGTGATAAGGGACGCATCCCCACATGTGTCTATTGATCAACACCTCCAGGGAGAAGACCGCGGCTACCGATGACATCAGGACGGTGCAGACATCCCTTTTCAGCCTGGTGAAGGATTTCTTCTGCAGGAGCTTCTCTGGGGAGGAGATGCAGAGCTTGCTGAACTACCTGGCAGGGGCACAGGATGAGCAGCAGGTGTGTCACCGGCCACGCTGTGGTCCCCAAACCCCTCAGCAAACCATGGGCTGGGGAGAAGGCATTGGGAGTGGGAGTGTCCCCTCCCAGTGGGACACTTGGAGGGCAGTGGACAACTATCCTGGTGTTCTGCAGGTGTGTGGGGCGCTGGAGGTGATCCACAGCCTGCTGAAGGGCTCCCCAGCCCAGGAGCAGCTCTTTGCCTTCCTCTTTGAGCCGGGCCATGTGGAGCTGCTCTTCTCCCTGCTGGTGCAGAAGAGGTTCTCGGATGAAGTGAGGGAAAGGGTCTTCAAGGTAGGGCAGGTCCCCAATGCCCACCTCCTGCTGCCCCCAGCAGGGATGTCACAGCTAGGTGGCCTCTTCTCGCTGTCCCACCAGGTCCTCTACAAGATGCTGAAGTACGAGAAGGTCCCCGAGCGCAGCAAGAGCCGCCTGAAGCTGAAGGACATCGGGTACCACGGGCTCATCTCCTACCTCAGCGACATTCCCGGCTCCATGCTGCTCTTCCGCTGCCTCTCGGAGCAGGTCCTGGGGGCAGGTACCGTGTGCCAAAGAAACCAGGCCACCATCCCAGCCACGTGCCATGGCATCATCGCTGGTGGCTTCCCACAAGGCTCAGCTGGGCTGGGTCTTCAGTGACCTTTGGGGACAGCAGGAAGTGTCCCACCACTGTGCTGACTCTCCTTGTCCACAGACCCTCCCAACTACAAGGACCTGGTGGCCGTGGTGTACCTGTCCCACCGGGCTGAGCTGAGCATCCGACTCGACATCTGCCGCAAGGTGAGCGGGGC
The DNA here is from genome assembly GCA_035221435.1 of Sphenopsis melanotis. Taxonomy (NCBI): domain Eukaryota; kingdom Metazoa; phylum Chordata; class Aves; order Passeriformes; family Thraupidae; genus Sphenopsis; species Sphenopsis melanotis. Next base: position 1,123,505 of record JAWMRF010000115.1, on the reverse strand, counting down.
AGGGACACAGCGGGAGGGGACAGAGGTGTCACCCCGGGGCTGAGCTCCTTGGACACCCAGCTGTGCCCAAAAATGGTGGCCATGGGGATGGTGGTGACACGGATCTGCCAGCATGGAAATGGTGCAGCTCCAGCACCCCATGATGGTTTTGGAGGATCTGGGGTGCTGCTGTTCCTGGGAGAGGAAGAGCTAAGGCAGCAGCATCCAGTGTCCTTCATTTTCCATCTCCTTTCCCTTCTCCTGCAGCTCTTCCACCTGATCTATGCGCAGCAGGACCTGGTGAAGCAGCTGGCCAGGCTGGCTGGCTGGCAGGACACGCTCACCAAGCTCTACGTGAAGGAGTCCTACGAGTGCCGCCAGCCCAGCCTGAGCCCCGCGGGCTGCCCGGAGCTGCTGCGCCTCTCCGAGCCCTCCGGGACGAGCCCGCCGCCCGCCGAGCTCCAGGAGCTCGATGTCTTCCTCCCGCTGGGATATGAGGCCTCAGACCAGGAGCTCTCCGAGGGCTTCTCCGACCTCTCCATCTCCCCGAGCGGCCGCACCAAGTCCTTCCACTCCTACAACTTCAAGTCCTTCGACTCCTCGGACCGGGCCAGCCGCTCGTCCTCCAACCCCGGCGACGGTCCCGCCTTCGACGGCGTCTACCACCCGCTGTCCCCCTTCTCCACCTCGCCCTTCGACCTGGGGCTGGACCTGGCCAGCACCAGCTCCATGGCCACAGCCGAGAGCGGCACCCAGACCCCGGCCAGCGGCCCCGGCACCCCCTCCCCCCTGGAGAGCTTCAAGCCCTTCCCGGGAATGCGAGCGCGCAAGAGCTCCAGCCTGTCCAACGTCCTGGACGAGAGCAGCTACCAGGACGTGCTGCCCAGCGACAATGTCTCCAACACCAGCAACCCCCAGGTGAGCCCCAAACCCTCGTCCCCACCATCCCGGGGCACTGCGGGCGCCCCTCACCTTGCTCTCCACTGGCAGCAAACCCCCGAGGAGGAGCTGTGCAACCTCCTGACCAACATCATCTTCTCGGTGACGTGGCGCGGGGTGGAGGGCTGGGACGAGGCGGCCTGGAGGGAGCGGGGCCAGGTCTTCTCCGTGCTCACCAAGCTGGGCACGGCCTGCGAGCTGGTGCGGCCCCCGGACGAGATCAAGCGCAGGTGAGGCCCTCCCGTGTCCCGGGGTGGATCCCGAGGGAAGGGCAGCCTCTGGAGCTGCTGCTGCTGCTGTCCCACAGCCTGCTGGAGATGATGCTGGAGTCGGCGCTGACCGACCTGAAGGAGTCAGGCCCGGCCGCGCTGCCCGGGCTCACCCACAACGCCCTGAAGCTGCTGCGCCTGCTCCAGGATTTCCTCTTCTCCGAGGGACACAACAACCAGGCCCTGTGGAGTGAGAAGGTGGATGGGAGTGAGCAGGGATTCCTCTGCTAATCCCTAATGTCAGCCCTGGCCCTAAAACCGGCCCCCCCTGCAGAACTTGAACATAACCTCAGACTTATTCCTAAATTGAAATCAAAGCCTAATCCTAACCTTGGGAAATAACCTCAGCCTCAATCCTAGATTTAATTCAAAGCCTAATCCAAATTTTAGGAAATTACCTCCGCCTTATTTGTAATCTTAAATTGAACCCCAATCCTAATCATTAAACTTTAATCCTAATCCCTAATTCTCAATTTAATTGTTCCTCCTAAATCATGATCCTAAACCTTAACTCCACATCTTCGTCATAAAGCCCAACCCTTAATCCTAATCTTAACCCTAAGTCTTTCTGTAAACCTAAACCCTAACTTTAACTCACAGCCTGTAATCTCACTGTACTTCCTACATCCTAATCCTAAACCTTACTGCTATACCTTTGTCCTAACTCCAACCCTATACCCCTAAACCTGACCCCTGACCATAAATCCTGAGCCCCAACCTCATGCCAAACCCAGTTTGTCATGAGTTGTGTTCTACCCTAATCCTAAACCCAAACCCGAATCCGGGGAGGGCTGGGTGATGGGGCCGGTGGCTCTGCAGGGCTGGGGTTCCTTCCCCGGGTGGGGTCTCACGGTGTCCCCCCAGATCTACGAGGGGGTCAGCAGCCTGCTGGACAAGCTGGGCGTGTGGCACCACCTGGCCAACGGCACCTCGGACCTGAAGGAGATGGCGCAGACGGGGCTGCGGGTGCTCCTCGGGTACATCCTGCTGCAGGACCCCCAGGTGGGTCACCCCTCCCTGGGCACCGCTCTCTGCTACATTTGAACACCCCATGAAGTCCCTTTGCTACTCATTTTAAATGGAGGTTTAATGGAGTGATAGATTTGATCTAAACGTGGTTCTAATTACCTGCATAGTTTGTCATAATAAATTGGGTTAGCCTTCATCACGTTACTTGGGAGGCACAAAACAAATTAATATAAACTGGCATAACATGCAGTATGCTTAAAACACTTTACTAACTCTTACATGTTACTGAAAATGAATGAGGAAGTGGAACAAATCTTCCCCTAGGACAGCAATTTGCCTCTAATTACAGCTTCAACTCTTTAAGACCTCCCTTCTTTTAAGAAATTTGCCTCCAGTGAAAAGAAGCAAATGGTGGCCCTGTCTGACATCCCCTGTCCCCCCAGCTGCACTCCCTGGCCTACGTGAAGCTGCACAGCCTCCTGCAGACCACGTCAGCCCCGCGCAGGGACGAGGCCTGTTACCTGCTGGGGAAGCTGGAGACGCCCCTGCGGCGCTCCCTGGACTCCAGGTCGGAGACCTTCTCCTGGCTGGTGCCCATCATCCGCACGCTGATGGATCAGTGCTACGAGACCCTGCAGCTGCAGCAGTTCCTGCCCTCGCTGCCCCCCACCAACGGCAGCCCCACCTTCTACGAGGACTTCCAGCTCTTCTGCACCACCCCGGAGTGGAGGGGCTTCATCGAGAAGCACGTGGGTGCCGTGGGGCGGGATGGTTGCTGTGGGGTTGCCTGGATGATGGGCGGTGGGTGCCAAGCCCTGGGAATGCCTCTCTGCTCGTCCAGGTGCAGCCCACCATGGCCCAGTTTGAGATGGACACGTTTGCCAGGAGCCACGACCTGATGTCCAATTTCTGGAACGCCTGTTACGATGCCATGATGAGCAGCTCCCAGCGCAGGGAGCAGGAGAAGGCGGCCAGCCGCAAGTTGTTCCAGGTACTGCTGCCTCCTTGTCCCCAGGATGTCACCCTGGGGGTTCTCTTTATCCTGGGGACACTCTGCTCACCCCTGGGGTGTCACTGTGGGTGCTCCTCATGCTGGGGATATGTTCCTCACCCCCAGGATGTCATCCAGGGGATGTGCTCCTTATCCTGGGGATATGTTCCTCACCCCAAGGGTGTCATCCAGGGGATGTGCTCCTTATCCTGGGGATATGTTCCTCACCCCCAGGATGTCATCCAGGGGATGTGCTCCTCAGCCTGAGGACATGCTCCTCACCCCAGGGACGTCACTCTGGGTTCTCCTCAGCCTGGGGACATGCTTCTCACTCCAAGGATGTGATCCAGGGGATGTGCTCCTTATCCTGGGGACATGCTCCTCACCCCAAGGATGTCATCCAGGGGATGTGCTCCTTATCCTGGGGACATGCTCCTCACCCCAAGGGTGTCATCCAGGGGATAAGATCCTCACCCCAAGGATGTCATGCAGGGAATGTGCTCCTCACCCCAGGGATGTCATTCTAGGAATGTGCTCCTCTTCCTGTGGTATTAATCCTGGGGTTGTGCTCTTCACCCCAGGGATGCCATTCTAGGGACATTGCCTTCAGGAAGTGCTCCTCCTCTTGGGGACATTGTCCTGGGGATGTGCTCCTCGTTCCAGGCACATTATCCCTGAGCTGTGCTCCTCATCCTGGGGTTATCATCCCAAGGATACACTCCTCATCCCAACCACATCATCCTGGCGATGTTCTCCTTACCCTGAGGACGTCACTCTATGGATGTCCCCAACCCCCAGCCCTGTTGTCACCTCACTCTGGTGCCCCCCCGGCAGGAGCTGGTGCTGGAGCCGGCGGCGAAGCGCTGCAAGGCGGAGAACGCGCGGCACGCCAACGTCCTCAAGCAGGCCAACAACCAGCACAGCACCGTGCTCAAGCAGTGGCGCTCCCTGTGCCGCCTGCTCACCTCGCCCCGCTCCGCCTGGGCCGACCGGTGAGTCCCCGCCCTGTCCCCAGGGAGGGGTGGCACAGCCAGGGGGTCCCCAGGGTGCCTGACCCCCAGCTGTCCCCCAGGAACCCACCGGAGGTTCGCTGGAAGCTGTCAAGTGCCGAGACCTACTCCAGGATGAGGCTGAAGCTGGTGCCCAACCTCAATTTTGACCAACACTTGGAGGCCAGCGCCCTGCGGGACAATCTGGGTGAGGTGGTGGCACTGGGGCACCCGTGGGTCCTCCCGTGCCATGGGCAAGGGATGTCACCGGTGGGGTTGGGCTGGGAGATGACCTGGACAGCGCTGAATGTGGGGCCCTTCACGGGAGTTGCTCCCAGCCCAGGGGGGTGGTGGGTCCTGCTGACCCCCTCCTCATTTCAGGAGCTGACCACCTCCAGAACCCCGCCGAGTCCCTCCCTCTCGCCATGGCCAAGGAGGCCAAGGTGAGCGAGCTGGAGGATGACCAGCTGGCCGAGGAGGACCTCCCTGTCCTGGACAACCAGTGAGTGACCCCACCCCTGCCACAGCACAGGCTGACCCAGGCTGGCCGGGGGTGTCACCAGAGTGTCCTCACCCCGCTGTGCCACGCAGGGCTGAGCCCAAGGAGCAGAACCAGCGGGAGAAGCTGGTGGTGTCGGAGGACTGCGAGCTCATCACGACGGTGGCCGTGGTCCCTGGGCGCCTGGAGGTGACAACCCAGCACGTTTATTTCTACGACGGCAGCAGTGAGAAGGAGGAGACGGAGGGAGGTAACGGCGGGCGCTCCTCAAGGGGTGTGAGGAACCCCCACCCAGCCCCATCCCTGCCTCGGGAATGGCAGGATGGTGACCCCTGGGGGGCTCTGCGTGCCCCCACCCTCGGCAGGGATCGGCTACGACTTCAAGCGCCCCTTGTCCCACCTGCGCGAGGTCCACCTGCGCCGCTACAACCTGCGCCGCTCCGCCCTCGAGCTCTTCTTCATCGACCAGGCCAACTACTTCCTCAACTTCAGAAAGAAGGTGGGGACCCCCCATCCTCTCCCAGGTCCCTCCCAGGGCCTCGGCTCTGCCCGAGCTCCGACAGCTCCTTCTGTCCCCTCCAGGTGAGGAACAAGGTGTATTCCAGCATCCTTGGCCTGCGGCCCCCCAACCAGACCTACTTTGGCAGCCGGTCCCCACAGGAGCTGCTCAAAGCCTCGGGGCTCACACAGGTACCGGACCCACTCTGCCCATCCATGTTCTGTGTGTCCCTTTCCCAGGTGGAAAAGGGAGGGTGACAGCCTGGGGTGCCCATGGGACCAGGGATGGACGCAGACATGGGATTAGGAATGGCTGTGGAGCTGGGAGTGGCCATGGGACCAGGGATGGCCATGGCTATGGATGTGGACTTGAACAGAGGATGAAGGACGGCTGTTGGGAGTGGCCATGGGACCTGGGTTGGCAATGGGGTGAGGACAATCATGGGACAAAGGACAACCGTGGGACATGGGATGGTCTAAAAGCAAGGATGGCCATGGAACAGGGCATGGCACTGGGATGGGGGTGGCCATTGGACTGGAGGTGACTGTAGAACCAGGGATGGCCGTGGGGTCGACACGGCCACAGTTCTGGGGACAGCTACGGAGCCAGTGATGGCCATAAGACTGGGGACAACTTTGGAACCAGAGATGGCCAAGGGACAGGCACTGCCATGTGCTGGGGTGTGTCTACCCTGTCTCCTCTCCCCCCAAGCCCATCTCCCCCTTCTCTCCAGAAATGGGTCCTGCGGGAGATCTCCAACTTCGAGTACCTAATGCAGCTGAACACCATCGCGGGCCGCACCTACAACGACCTGTCCCAGTACCCCGTGGTGAGCCCCTGTGTCCCCCGCTGTCCCCACACTGACCCGGTGCCCCCCCACCTCACCCACCTCCCGCCCCCACCCAGTTCCCCTGGATCCTGCGGGATTATGTCTCGGAGACCCTGGACCTCACCAACCCGGCCGTGTTCCGGGACCTGTCCAAGCCCATCGGGGTGGCCAACGAGCGGCACGCCCGCGACGTCAAGGAGAAGTGAGTACCCCACAAACCAAGGGCAGGGGATGCAGGGAGCACCTGGCCAGCTCCTACTGGACCCCATCCCACCTGGCCTGCAGGTACGAGAGCTTTGAGGACCCCACGGGCACGGTGGACAAGTTCCACTACGGCACTCACTACTCCAACGCCGCTGGAGTCATGCACTACCTGATCCGCACCGAGCCCTTCACCACGCTCCACATCCAGCTGCAGAGCGGCAGGTGGGCACCCGGCAGGTGGGTCCTGCAGAGGGGACATCGTGGGGACAGCCAGGCTGCAGCCAGGTGTCCTGTGCCTCCAGGTTTGACTGCTCGGACCGGCAGTTCCACTCGGTGCCGGCGGCGTGGCAAGCCCGCATGGAGAACCCGGTGGATGTCAAGGAGCTCATCCCGGAGTTCTTCTACTTCCCGGAGTTCCTGGAGAACCAGAACGGTAAGGGACACCATTGTCACCACCAGGGGAGCACAGAGGGGTCTGTGTCTGTCCCTCATCATCCTCATCCTGCCCACAGGCTTTGACCTGGGCTGCCTCCAGCTCTCCAATGAGAAGGTTGGGGATGTGGTGCTGCCGCGGTGGGCGCGCTCCCGCGAGGACTTCATCCAGCAGCACCGCAAAGCCCTGGTGAGATGGGGAGCCCCTTCAGCCCTGGGGGTGTTCTGGGGCCATTCCCACCCCACCTTGACCCCCCCATCCTTGGACAGGAGTCGGAATATGTCTCCGCCCACCTCCACGAGTGGATTGACCTCATTTTTGGGTACAAGCAGCGTGGCCCGGCCGCCGTGGAGGCCCTCAATGTCTTCTACTACTGCACCTACGAGGGTGAGCTGAGGGGCTGAGGGAGGGGGACACCTGCCAGGGGTGTGTCACCCCATGACCGTGACCATCCCCACCTGCAGGGGCCGTGGACCTGGACGCCATCACCGACGAGACGCAGCGCAAGGCTCTGGAGGGCATCATCAGCAACTTCGGGCAGACGCCCTGCCAGCTGCTCAAGGTAGCTCAGACCCCCAACCCCCCAAAACCAGCCCCTTTTAGGGGGTCCCCCACTTCTGATGGGTGCCCTGCGCCCCCAGGAGCCGCACCCTGCCCGGCTGTCGGCGGAGAGCGCCACCCGCAGGCTGGCCACCCTCGACACCCGCTCCCCCAACGTCTTCGAGAACCTGGGCCAGCTCAAGTCCTTCTTTGTGGAGGTGACGACACCCCCGGGGGTCCCTGGGAGGGCTGGGGTGGCCAGGAGGGTGCCCAGCAGCTGCTGTGTCCCCACAGGGCATCAGTGATGGGGTGGCCCTGGTGCAGGCTGTGGTCCCCAAGAACCAGGCACATTCCTTCATCACTCAGGGATCCCCCGACATCCTGGTGAGTGTGGGGAAACTGAGGCATGGTTTTGCCGGTCTGGAGGGGTCCAGGACCAAACCGGGGAGGATCCTGGCAGTGAGAGTGGTGTCACCTCCCCTGCCCCTCTGCCCAGGTCACTGTGAGTGCCAATGGCTTGTTGGGGACCCATAACTGGCTGCCCTACGACAAGAACATCTCCAACTACTTCAGCTTCACCAAAGACCCCACTGTCACCAACGCCAAGTGAGTCACTGGGGCACAGGGTCCCCTGGGATGGTCCCTGGAGGTACCACCAATGCACCACCACCATCCCACACCCTCCCCACAGGACCCAGCGCTTCCTGCAGGGCCCCTTTGCCCCTGGGGCCGACCTGAGCTCGCGCACGCTGGCCGTGTCCCCTGACGGAAAGCTGCTCTTCAGCGGGGGACACTGGGACAACAGCCTCCGTGTCACCTCGCTGGCCAAAGGCAAGGTCGTGGGGCACATCACCCGGCACATAGGTACGTCCTCCTCCCGTGGTGGTGATCATGATGATGATGATGATGCCCTGATGGGGTTGTAGGGCCATGGTGGGAGGCAGGTGACACCATGAGGGGCATCTCCCAGTGTCTCCATCTCCTGGGGACAGTCCAGGTTTTATCCACAGAGCTGGAGTGGGGTGAGGAGCAGCAGCATCCACACCCCAAAATACATCTTGGAATGGGATTGGCAGCAATTCCACGTCCAAAAACACATTGTGGTGCCATCCCATGGAGTCAGGGGGCTGAGCATGGTGAGAGGGGACCAACACCTCATAGTGTCCCTCTGGCTGTCACAGATGTTGTCACCTGCCTGTCACTCGACCTGTGTGGCATCTACCTCATTTCTGGCTCACGGGACACCACCTGCATGGTGTGGCAGGTCCTACAGCAGGTAAGGGCTTGAGGAGCAGGGGGAGGTCGTGATGGGCACTGCCAGCAGGTCACTGATGTCCCCGTGTCCCCACCACCAGGGTGGCTTTTCCAGCGGCTTGGCTCCCAAACCCGTCCAGGTGCTGTACGGCCACGACGCCGAGGTGACGTGTGTGGCCATCAGCACCGAGCTGGACATGGCCGTGTCCGGCTCCAAGGTGAGCTGGTGGCGCCGTGAGGCGGGCATGGGATGGGCAGTGCCACCACCACCATCACCCCCTGTCCCCTTCCTCCCCAGGACGGCACCATCATCACCCACACCGTGCGCCGGGGTCTCTTCATCCGCTCCCTGCGGCCGCCCGGCGAGAGCTGTCCCCCCGCTGTCCTGTCCCACCTGGCCGTGGGGCCCGAGGGACAGGTGGTGGCCCAAACCGCCGTGGGGCAGCCCTCCTGCTCCAAGGTACGTCCAGGTGTCCCCATGGTCCCCTCCCGGCCACCAGCACCGCCCCATGGTCCCGCTGTGCTCCTTGCAGGAGAGGTTTGCGCTGCACCTGTACTCGGTGAACGGGAAGCTCCTGTCCTCCGTCCCGCTGGACCGGGAGGTGACAGCCATGTGCCTGACCGAGGACTTCGTGGTGCTGGGGACCTCGGAGTGTGGGCTGGAGATCCGTGAGCTCCAGAGGTGAGCGATGGCTGTGCCCTGTCCTGTCCCCAACACGTCCTCAGGGTGTCCCACACCGTAGTGTCCTGTGCCATGGTGTCCCGTGCCATGGTTTGTGTCCTGTGCTATGGTTTGTGTCCCATGCCGTGGTGTCCCATGCTGTGGTGTCCCATGCCATGGTCTGTGTCCCATGCCATGGTGTCCCATGCCATGGTTTGTGTCCCATTCCGTGGTGTCCCATGCCATGGTTTGTGTCCCATGCCATGGTGTCCGTGCCATGGTGTCCCGTGCCATGGTGTCCCATGCCATGGTTTGTGTCCCATGCCATGGTTTGTGTCCCATTCCATGGTGTCCTGTGCCATGCCTCGTGTCCCACACCATGGCTCGTGTCCCCAGCCTGAGGGCGGCCGTGCCCCCCGTGCCCATGCGGGTGCCCGTGCACAGCGTGTCCGTCACCAAGGAGAAGAGCCACATCCTGGTGGGGCTGGAGGATGGAAAACTCATCGTGGTGGGCGCTGGGCAGCCCGCGGAGGTGAGCGGGACCCCCAGCCGGGGCAGGGTGGGACGGGGATGTGGCTTGATGTCCCCTGGGTGTTCCCAGGGTGGGGACATCGGTGTGTCCTCTCCAGAGCTGAGGGGGACCAGGGTGGGGTGGGGAAGGGGGTGTGAGATAAGGACAGGGGTGGAGGTGGGAGGGGTATGGGGATGGGGATGGGGATGGGGATGGAGAAAAGGAGGAGGGTCTGGAATGAGATGGTGATAGAGAAGGGGATGAAGATGGGGTTGGATAAAGGGTTTTGGGAAGGGGATTGGGATGGAGAAGGGGATGAGGATCTAGAAGGGGATGGGGATGGAAAGAAGATGAGGATCTGGAAGATGATAATGGAAATGGAGAAGGAGAAGAGGATGGGATGGAAAAGCAGATGAGTATCTGTGAAGGAATGAGGAAGAAGAATGGGATGAGAAACTGCGAGGAGATGGGGATGGAGAAGGGGATGAGGACCTTGGAATGGGAATGGGGATGGAGAAGAGGGTGAGGATCTTGGGATGGGGATGAAGAAGGGGATGAGGAGGGGGATGGAGAAGGGGATGAGGATCTTGGGAATGGAGAAGGGGATGATGGGATGGGATGGGGATGGAGAAGGGGGTGAGGATGGGTATGGAGAAGGGGGTGAGGACCTTGGGCTGGGATGGGGACGTGGAAGGGGATGGATAAAGGATTTGGGGATGGGAAAGGCGCTCACCCCGTCCCCAGGTGCGGCCGGGCCAGTTCCACCGGCGGCTGTGGCGCTCCACGCGGCGCATCTCCCAGGTGTCGGCCGGAGAGACGGAATACAACCCCGCCGAGGGCAGGGCCTAGGCTGGCACCCACCACCACCCACCCAGCCATGCCCGGGGCCCCGTACCCCCCACACGGACTGGGGGACCCCCGGGCATCGAGGGGGGCCCGGAGAGCCCCGCCCTGCCCGCCATCCGTGGCCTTATCCAGCCCCTCTGGGGTGTGCAGCCCCTCTGGATTTTGGGGAGACGCCTCCCCCGTTGTCACAGGGGGTGGGGGGGACAGCAGGAGATGGGGACCCCTCGCTGGGAAGGGGGGTGGCACAGCCCCCCCGCCGTGCCCGCTGGCCAGGAGCCGGCAGCCTGTGGGTGTCCCCCCACCCCGCCCCTTTATTTTTTATTTCTATCCATTTTTAGAGGTTTTACAGAAAAAGAGTTGTTAATAATAATAATTAATAATAATAATATATCTGTGGGAAGTCAAGGTGTGAGGCCCGTGGCTGCCCCAAGATGGGGAGACAACCCCTCCTGTGTGTGTCCCCCAGTGTCCCCCCACTCCAGGGGTCCCAGCACAGGCTGTGGGACATGGGGACACTCGTGTCACCAGGGGGGCAGGACTCAGCAGCTCTGTGCCCACCTGTTGTGGGCAGGGGGGCTCAGCACCTGCACACACACGTGTTACAAGTGTGGGGGGGTCTCAGCAACCCTGGACTCCCATGTCATGAGTCTGGGGGGGGTCTCAGGTGCTCTGAGTGACAGAGGAGGTACCTCAGGTAGCCAGGTGTGACAAGGGCGGGGGTCTCAGCCCCTGTGAACCTCCATGTCAGGAGTTGGGAGGAGTCTCAGCAGCCCTGTACCCACCTGCCACAGTTTTAGGGGGTCTCAGTAGCTCCACACACATGTGTGACAAGTTTGGGGGTCTCAGTGGCTGTACAGACACCTGTCACGAGTGTGGGGGTCCTCAGCAGCAGCTGTACGTAAGTGTGACAAGTTGGGGGGGTCTCAGCAGCTCTGAACCCCCATGTCATGAGTTTGGGGGGGTCTCAGCAGCTCTCCACACATATCACAAGTGTGGATGGGTCTCAGCAGCTGTGCAGCCCCATGTCATGAGTTTAGGAGGGATCTCAGCAGCTCCCCACACATGTGTCACGAGTTTAGAGGGTCTCAGCAGGTCTCCATATGTGTCACAACTTTGGGGGGGGGTCTCAGCAGCTCCCCACACGTGTCACGAGTTTAGGGAGTCTCAGCAGCTCCTCACACGTGTGTCACAAGTTTAGGGGGGGTCTCAGCAGGTCCCCATATGTGTGTCACGAGTTTAGAGGGTCTCAGCAGCTCCCCACATGTGTCACGAGTGTGGATGGGTCTCAGCAGCTGTGAACCCCCATGTCACGAGTTTGGGGGGTCTCAGCAGCTCCCCAGACGTGTCACAAGTTTAGGGGGATCTCAGCAGCTCTCTACACGTGTGTCACGAGTTTAGGGGGATCTCAGCAGCTCCCCACACGTGTCATGAGTTTAGGAGGATTTCATCAGGTCCCCACAGGTGTCACGAGTTTAGGGGGTCTCAGCAGCATCAGCTGTGTCCCCCCGTGTCCCAGGCAGGGGCAGTGGGTCCCCAGCAGCCCCTCACACGTGTCAGGAGCACGAGTGTCCCCAGCCCCCCTGTCCCGTGTCAGAGCCGGGGGGTCTCGGCCGCCCCCGCTCCCGGAGCCCGTCCCGCCCCGGCTTTGGCTCCCCGCGCGTCCCTCCCGGTCCGGCCGTGCCCGGAGCTGGCAGCCGCTCCTGGCCGCGGCTCCGAGCGTGTCCTGCGCTGGCCCTGCCACCCCGGCGAGGCCCCTCGGCTGGCAGTGACCCTTGTCCCCGCTCCGGCGGCGGTGCCACCGCGTCACGTGGGGCCGAGGGCACCCGCGGGGCCACCGCAGCCACCGCGGGACGGCCGGGACAGCCGGACGGAGCCATGGACGGACGCACGGACAGGTGGGCAGGGCAGGGCGGGGAGGGGACAGGTGACACCGCGGTGGCGGGGACACGCTGCTGGAGGGTGTTCCCGTCCCGCTGGAGGTTGGACTGGTGTCCCTGATCCCGGATTTCGGCTCAGGTGTCTCCAGCCCAGGGTGACACAGCTCCGGGCATCCTGTCCCGAGGAGCGCCCCCAAAGTGTCCCTTTTCCCAGGTGTCTCAGCCCCAGGTGTCCCTCTGGCCCGTGTCCCCATCCCAGACAACCCATTCCCAGGTGTTCCAGTCCCAGGTGTCCCAATCCCAGCTTTCCCTGTCCCAGGCGCCCCAGTCCAAAGTGTCCCTGTTCCATAGATCCCAGTCCCAGCTATCCCTGCTTCCAGTATCCCTCTCCAAGGTGACCCAGGTGTCCCAGGTGTCCCACTGCTCAGTCTCCCACTCTCCCATACCCCGCTCCCAGCATCCACATGATTCCAGGAAACCCCAAGGAGAAAGGGACACCCTGGGGCTGCCCCAGCACCATCCCCACCCGAAATCCCCGCAGGGCCACATCCCTGGGGGATCCCACAGCCCCCACCTGGGGACAGGGACCCCCAGCACCCTCCTCTGGGGGTGCAGGGTGCTGTAAGGGTGGGTTCAGGTTGGGGGGGGTTCACAGCCTGTTCCCCCCTCTCCTGCCCCTCCCCACATTCCCAGCTCGTGGCTGGGAGCCCCCCTGGAGCAGTTGCCCACCCCGGCGCTGACCCTGGACCTGGCCACGCTGCGCGGGAACGCCGAGAGGATGCGGGAGCGCTGCCGGGCGCTGGGGCTGCGCCTGCGGCCCCACGTCAAAACACACAAAACCCTGTGAGTGCCACCCCAGAGCCCCCAGGAGCCCCCCGGGGTCTCCCCTGAATCCCTCCCCGTCCCTCGGGGTCCCCTCAGTGCCCCTCAGCCTTCACACAGTTTTCCCCCAGCACCTCCCCATCCTCACCTCAAAATCCTTCCCCAGTATCTCTCACCCTCCCCATCAGCATCCCACCCCAGTATCTCCCAGTTTGTCCAGCATCCTCCCAGTATCTCTCCCCATCTTCCCCTCAGGACACCCCACCTTCCCACCCAGCATCTCCCAGTCCTGCCCCAGTTTTCCTCAGCTTCACCCCCAGCCTCTCCCCATCATCCCTCCAGCATCCTCCCCACATTCCCCCAGAAAATCCCTCCAGCATTTCCCATATCCCCCCTCAGCATTCCTCAACTCTCCCCTCTCCAGTATCCCTCCGTTACTCCTACAGATTCCTCCCAGTGTCCCCCCTTAGCACCCCTCAAATTCCCTCAGGCACCTCCCCAGAATCCCCCCCAGCACCCCCTCATCAGCCCCACCTTCCCCTCGGGTATTTCCCCATCCTCCCTCCCAGTATCCCCCATCTTCGCTCCCAGTATCCCTCGTCCTCATTCCCAGTATCGCCCATCCTCCCTCCCAGTATCCCCCCATCTTCCCAGTATCCCCTTATCCTCATTCACAGTATCCCCTCATCCTCATTCCCAGTACCCCCCATCCTCCTAGTGTCCCCTACCCTCCCTCCCAGCATCCCCTGATCCTCCCTCCCAGTATCCC
>JAWMRF010000115.1:1072810-1088789 GCA_035221435.1 Sphenopsis melanotis | reverse complement strand
CCAGACAGAATCCTGTGTTTGAATGGAATTTATGCATCCTGTATGAGGTGTATGAATATGCAACAGGCTGTTGTTTTAAGGGTTAATCCTCTGTTAATGTGGGTCCTTTTTCGGGCTTATTTTGCCCAGAAGGAGGTACCTGGACTGTTTGTAACTCTTTGTTTTTATTGTCTCATATTGTCCTAAATCCAAATTGTCCAAATTTTTATTACTTTAATTGTAATACTATTTTTATAACCATTTTATTACTATTAAACTTTTAAAATTCTAAAAACAAGTGATTGGCATTTTTCACAGGGAACATCACATTGTGTTAACGTGGGTTAATCCTCAGTCTCTGAGTGCCTGAAAGGACAGGGTTGAACACAGAGCTCTGAGGTGGGGTGGTGAGTGTGTCTGAATGCTGGTGAAAGTCCAGAAATTCTATAGCTGTGGGGAAACCTGAGAGGAAATTAATAATTCTCTCTGTGGAGCTCAGTTTGCATAGTGTGCAGTAAATAATGCATGGGCCCACGGAGCTAACAGTAAGAATAAAACAAAATATTGAGTAGCTGCCCCTCCAGTCAGGACCATCCATCTTTTGCATAAACAACTAAAGGTCCCGTGGCAGAAGTGTGTGCTCAGGTGATTTTTTTCAGTCAAACCTGCAAGAAGATTGGCACAGGGTTTTGTGGATAACCTTCTACTAGTGCAGCTAAGACCCTTGGGAAAGCTTGATTATTTATTGATGTTAATATTTCTCTTTTCTTAGTGTGCCTTTGTGGCAGGCAAGCCCATCACCTGAGTGGTCAGGAATTTGTGAGCTTCTCTTTTTGGCTGCATGAATGTGCAGGGGGAGTTTGCTGCTCTCTGTGTAACTCTGCAACGCCCTCAACTTTTTTATATCACCCCAGAGTTGATAAAGCAGGGAAATGAACAGAAGTTTGGGGATTTGGGCAGAGTAAAGTGCTTTTCCAGTCTAAACAATTTGTGGTTCTATGTAGTGAAAGGAGCTCTTGACAAGCCACAGGAATTTAAGGGAAGTGTGTTGGAATTAATAGATTTGCTTTTTGCTGTCACAGATTTAAATTCCACTGGCACCTAATTCATGCAGGAAGGCAGAGCTGTCACTTCTCAGGCTCTGTCTGTGTCAGGATGGTGACTTAGATAATTGCTCAGAACTAGACGGCACTGGAAATTTTTCTTTTATGAGAATTCAGGACAAAATAGGAGCCTGGAAACTTAACCTGTATTTTATTGGTAGTACATGTCCTTAGAGCTGTGCAGGCAGCTCCTCTGTGAGGGGATCATGAAAGGCTACCAGGAATTTTACTGTGATTTAGACTTGCAAGGAGGCAGTTGGACTGCAATGAATTGGGATTTGAGCCTTTATGGGTTTGTTTAAATTTGTATTTGCTACATGGTGCACTCATACTTCTTGTTTGAACCAAAATCAGCATCATGTACACAATTAAGGTCACCCTGTGCTTCACTGGAGTATAGAAAGCTGGGTGGGGAAACCAATGCTGTTGCAATTAAATGGAATCATTTGAATCCCATTAAAGACAAAAAGGAGGAGAGAAAACACTGTTATTTATCAGTCGACTTGAGGGAATTAATGTCTCCTGAAAATTAGCTTCAACCCTGTTTTTTTGCTATTGTTCTCAGCATTGATATTACCATAGAGTTCAAGAGAACAAATTATAATGAGTTTTTTCAAAACTTTCCTTTTTCTTTATGCCCCGAGGCTTCCAATCCATTTTCCTTACTCTGCTCTCTCCTTTTGCAAGGCATTTAGTGGCTGTTCATTCCTGCTGTGCTCCTGCAATGCCCATCCATGTTAAATGATATTCTAGGAATTTATAGTGGCACAGCAGCAGGTGTTTGTCTGTGTGCTCATAGTGTGTGCCCAGTAAATCTGCAGATCCTTTCCTGTTCTGAGGCTGTCAGGGTGACTGGAGTTATTTAGGAAACTTCTAGATTTTCCCCTGTGACAACTCCATTAAGAGAAGTAAAAAGGTAAAAGATAACAGTAGTTAAAAATGTGAAAAAAGCCAATCACTTGTTTTTAAAATTTTAAAAGTTTAATAGTAATAACATGGTTATCAAAAAATAGTAATACCATTAGAGTAATAATTTGGACAAATTGAATTAGGACAATATGAGACAATAGAGACAAAGAGTTATGGACAGTCTGGGTACCTTTTTCTGGGCAGCACGAGCCCGAGAAAGGACACCCATTAACAAAGGATTAACCCTTACAAGCAACAGCCTGTTGCATATTCATACACTTCATACATGATGCATAAATTCCATTCAAACACAGGATTCTGTCGGGTCATCGTCAACTTCTTCTCTGAATCCTAACAGCGCCTTCGAGCCGGGAAGAAGTTCGTTTCTTCTGATAAGAGGGCAATAAATTCTTTTTCTCTGAAAGATTTAGGTGGCCTGTGGCTTCTATCTCGCTGCAAGTCCTTTCTTTAAAAAAAGAATCCTACATAGCATAGTTTCTATTTTAACACTTTTTAGAACCTAAAACTGTATTTAACACACTACTTAAGAGAATTAATACAGCATTACTTTCTAACACAACACACATAATATTCATTTTAACATTTGCGAAAAGCCAATCATAAAATGCAAGCATTTTCCACGGGAACGATCGAGCGCTGAGTGGCGGAGCCGCGTCCGTGCCGGCCGGGGGCGGTGCCGGAGATGGCGGCGGAGCGGGAGGAGCCGGGCCCCGCTCCCGGTCCCTGTCCGTGCCCGGGGGACGAGCGGGGCACGGCCGGAGGGTGCCGGCGCTCCGCTCTGCCCGCTCCTGGGCACGGGGCCATGGAGAAGGCCCGGCACCGCCTGAGGGAGTTCGATATCGGGGACAGGTTCTCCCGCCTGCCGCTGCCCAGAGCCGCCGTGCTGCTGCCGCTCGTGGTGCGAGGGGGGCGGCTGCACCTGCTGCTCACCGTCCGCTCCCTGCAGGTACCGGGGGGCTCCGAGGGGCGCGATCCTTCCCGGGGAACCATCGGTGTGCGCGGTCCCGGCAGCTGCGCACCCCAGTGCCCCCTTGTTCCCGCCCTGTTCCCAAGGGCACGGCCGGGTGTTTTTACACTCTGTCGATCTGGTGTTTGCGTGCCAGGAACATGCCGAGATCCCGGAAACCCGTGACGGGAAATTAACATTTGCACAGTCGGCAATGGTTGCTTACTTAAATAAGGAAACTGACCATGGCGCGCAGCTTTGTTAAATGAGGTTTTTCAGTCTGCGGTTAATATTACTCTTTTCTCCATTTAATATATAAAAGACAACAACCAAGGCTGCCAGAACTCTTTCTCCAGCATTTTGTTTTCTTCTACAACTCTTGTTTTCCTACCCTGTGTCACATCAACTGCCTGTACTCTGGAATTACTTTTTTCTGTTGCTGGGTCTTACTTAAAAAACAAATAATCACAGTTACATAGCTGTTAAATTGATTGTAAATGTGTTTGTTACTGATCCTTGATGCACAAGCCTACTACTGGAATGTATTTAAAGGTATCTTAGAAATAACTCACTTTTTGATACAGTCAGGAGGGGACACAGTCTTTGAAGCAATAACTAAATAATTTAATTTGTAATGAGTCAGCTGAGTCGGGTGTGTGTCTCCCTCCTCAAAGGCAAACACACACACACACACACACGTTGACAAAATGGTGATCTTTTATCCTCTTTCGAGGCTGGGGCTGGTCCCTGTCCCCTTTCCCATTGAGTGGCTACTCAGAACTCAGGCTTTGCCGACTGCCAACTCTTCTGTCCCTTCCCTTCTCATCCTTTTTTCTTGTTTGGTCATGTCATCAACCCTGGCCCTCTCCCAGTTCTCAAAAACACCCAACAGATAAAACAAAACACATTTTAACCACAGATAACAACAGATAGGAAACAGAACCAGCCATTTTCATTCTTTTGCTCTGTAACCTTTTTGGGCTGAAGCAAAATGTTATTTCCTCTCTCATGGGCACATTATTTAACTGTGTCTTTCAAAAGTTTTTGTTCTTAGAGTATTTTGATCTTGCTCTACAAGTTGTCTGTCTGGATTAATCTGTCAGCCATTTACATAAACAAGATGATGCAAAATGTGAACTTTGACATACTAAAGCAGAAGTTCCAGTATGAATTACACAATGCTGTACAGGTACAGGTTATTTTTTGATAGTGAGGATTTATGGATTAGCAGGGGATAGCTATCTCACCATTTTCTTAGCTGGCTACTCTTGCTAAGGCATGTTTCTTCTGGTCTGCAAAATCCTTAACCACCATTTCCAGCTTCTTTGACTGGAAAGATAACATAAAGGGATGCTGCAATACTAACATGCATCTGCGTGGATCCAACAAGAAACATAAACTTTGTTATATTTAACAGTAGTACTCCTTTACATTCTAGCTGAGAAGATCACCAGGGGAAGTCTGCTTTCCAGGAGGTAAAAGAGAAGCCACTGATAAAGATGACATTGACACTGCTCTCCGAGAAACTAAAGAAGAAGTGGGTCTTCAGCCAGAGAAGGTGGAAGTCGTCTGTAGGCTGATGCCTGGAATTGATAAAGTAAGTCAGCATATCGGTACAGAGTAAGTTTGGGTGCTTTTCTTTTGTGTGGTTGGCAGTGACCTTTTCAAATCTGGAACTGCCAAGGGGTGCCACTTCTTCACGTGCACAGCCCATGTGTCCAGCAAAGCCCAGGGAAAGGGTTCTTGCCCAGGGTTTGGTGTTTGTGAGAGCAGCTCTGGGGCACCATCAGTGGCTCTGGAGCACCACACAGACCTTGCTGCCCTATGAGAGTTCAGCAGAGAGCCACGAGCGCAGTCACGGGGCTACAGTGAGTGGGTGATGGATGAGCAGCCAGGCTGAGAGAGGTGGGCTTGCTCAGCTTGAAGGCTACCAGGGGATTTGGCTGCTTTCTTCTCCTGGGGTGTCAGAGAGGAGACGATACCAGAACTCTTCTTGAGGCAATGGACACAGTGCAGCGACTCTGGTGGAAATGATCGCCCTGGCGAGTGTCCAACAACCACTACAGCCTATTGGGGCACTGTCCCACGGTTCAGCACCTTGGCACCTGAGGCGCAAGGGGACAGTGCCTAAGGAGATCCCCCGCGTTATAGCAAGGGGGATGTCTCCTTGCAGGACGAAACTGAGCCTGGCTGCTGCAACAGGAAAGAGAAGAGAAGAGAACGTCTCTTCACTCGTGGCGCAGTCCGAGTTTATTGTAATCCAACAGGGAAGCAAGTGAACTCAGGGAAGCAGAGGAGGGAAAAGCCTCGAGGGGCTGGTGCACAGGGGTTTTAAGGGGTACAGGGTTAAGGGTGGCACCCGACCTCGGACAAATGAAATTACAGCTATAGGTGAATGACATCAGGGAAAAACCAACAAAAACTAAGTGTGGGAGAGAACCCGGCCCCTGGGCCAATCACTCCAAGCCCTAAGGAGAAGATTCTAGAGAGAAAGGTGGGGATAAGGAGTGACTGGCACGGCAGCTGGGAGGGGATACAGACATAGATACATTAAATCCTCTTACAGATGAGGGAGGGGCAAGATAACTGACATACAAAACTATGGAAACCAGGGAGGGGTTAACATAATTGACATAAAACAGTCTTTGGGAGAGTGGGAACAGATAACTTGGGCAGAACCATTTAAACATAAAACAGGGGGAACAGAACGAAGCAACAAACCACAACAACACAGCAGCAGCACAGACATTTTGATGAGATGCAAGAAAAAAGTCCTCTTCACCATGAGGTCAGCCCAGAAGTGGAGCAGATGTTCCTGACAGGCTGTACAATCCCCATCCCTGGAGCTGTGCAGAGCTCACTCACCCAGGCAGGGTGGCAGCAGGCTGCTGTGGCCTCACAGCTCTCATTTGGTGTCTGCTGACTCCGGGGCTGTGCAGACAGAGGGAGCACCAGAGGGGATGTGCACCAGGTTGTGTGCATCATCTTCCTCTAGCAGGAGACTCCCAGAAGTGTCTTTGGAGTGTAGGTCACCATTTGTAAATTAACAGGTTCTCAATTTCAATAGCAGTGTTCAGTATTACATAGGGTCAGTTTTCCCACAGAACAGAGGAATTGCCGTTTCTGAAGATTATTTTTGTTCACCAGGTAGCACTTTATTACTATGCCTCCTGTTCTTCTATCTGATAGCAATATCCTCTCCCCATCAAAAAATGAAAGAACCGCTTTTGAAATTGTACTGCAAAAAGCTTTATTTAGGCTTTATTTGACTTCTTAAATTATGATTTTTGTACAGATAACCTTAAAGCCACATAGCTCAGAGGCAGTGTGTAAAAAGGATCAAATTTTCCCTGTTTTCCAGCCAATTACTTCAGTCAGTAGGAGAGATGGTGTAGGTTTTGGAGACCATGATTATCAGGTGATACTCTTGTCTGCTCAGTATATACATTCCAGGTGCTTCTGACTTGGACAGAGTCTTTCCAGACTTGAATCAAATACCACAATCACTGTTTCGCTCTTCCTCCTTTCTACAGGACAGTGGTCTTTGTTAGTTTGAACAAATAGAACTAGCAATGTATCCTAAAGAATTTTGGTGTTCTGTTGATGCAAACTATGATTTCAGTGATTTTGCCTTCCCATGGAAGCAGGGATTACATTCAGAATTAAAATGTCCATAAATAAGGTGTTTCAAAAAGTGTTACAGTTTATGGCTAAATACATTGCAATAATATTTCTGTACCTATAGAAAAGTATTTCCCTATTCTGGAAAATTTCTATATCCTGGGAAAACAATACATAAATGGGATGAATGATAGGGAAAATCTGGATTAAAATCAGAATTAAAAACCATCAATAAGGAAGACCCATGGGAAAGCATGCATGCCTTTGTACTTCTGTAGCAAACTAGCAAGCCTTTTTAACTGCTCTGTGATTATACAGGATGAATAGAGTATTTGTAAAGTCATTTTTGACAATACAAAAATATGACTTCAAATTCTTCAAGTCAAACTACATAGATTGCCATTAGGGGGACTAAATTGCATTGCAGTTAAAAACAGTTCATAGGCTTCTTGTACTCATTTTGTAACAATGAAATGTTTTTTTAAGTAATGAACATTTTTACTTTGTACAAACATAAGTATATGAGGGTTTTGTTGATTTTTTAAAATTTACTTATTTATTGGTTTTTTTTTTCTCTCTTTTTAGATGAATAACTTGGTGACACCAGTTGTAGGATTTATAGAGGAAACATTCCAGGTCAGTCCTAATCCAGATGAAGTGAGCGAGGTTTTTGTTGTGCCTTTGGAGTACTTTGTCAAGCCCTTACATTACAAGACCTTCTCTTATAAAACCTCCTCAGGGTACTCAACTCGCATACACTGCTTTATATACCATGACCAGGAACACAGAAAGTCATTCAAGATATGGGGACTGACTGCACACTTTGCTGTATTTCTTGCTCTTGTAATTTTTGGAGAGAGACCTACCTTTGAAGTGGATTATGATCTTGACAACTTATTTTCATCCTCTGAGAATTATTTCACTAATTTGTATGCATCTATACATGAAAGAAAGAAGAGTAATCTGTGACAACTTGGTCTGGCCATGGATTTATTTTGAAAGAGGAAAAAGGAGGTTGGTTCATTTCCTTTGTACCTACTTTTTGAATGCTACACTTGAATTTCATCGGAATTGGGAACTTTAGATGGCGATCCCTAACTAGATTAATACAACTTTTAATCTAAGAGCTGCAAGAAGCACACAACATTTTTTGTGAAACAGACTTTGAAAAGGTCTGTTTCAGTTCCTTCTCAGTTTCAGTGCCTTTCTTCTGTGTGATCAGAGATACTTTCTGTACTTTGCTTTGTCTATAATGAGATATACTATTTGATGGAATTTGTGTCTGAGTTAACCTAGGAAAACTTTCAGGGATCTGTCTGCCTCTTACATGTGCCATGCATGGACAACATGATCCATATGATCCATACAGTCTTGTGTGGTATCTTTGAGCACTTACAGAATGCACAATAAAAATACAAAAGGTTTCAGGTGCTTTCACAATCTTGTTTTGTTTGGGCTTGTGGAGGGAAGAGGGCAGGTCAATATGTGCAATGAATTTTGGTTAATTTAACATTTCTCACAAGGCAATTCCATAGGCTATGGAAAACTCAGGATACAAGCAACAGGTCTGAAGTTTGTCCCTCACCATCTTCTTATCAAATCTCACTCAGCTGCTGGCAGGAGCCTTCTCCAGGACAGAAAAGTGGAGGTGAGGATTCACAAGGACAACCTACCAAGTACAGAACAACAGAGTGGGGTTCAGAACCTACAAAACAGCCCCTGAAGAATTGTCAGAGACCAACATTGCACAGCGAGAGCCTCTGAACAGTTAATGACTGAGTGCTCCATGCCAAAAACACTGAAATCTGAAGACAAGATAGAGCAGTATAAATTTGAGTCAAGAAGTTGTTAAAAAAATTAATCCACAAACATCAGAGGTTTATGTCCAAAAAGGAGACAGAGGAGTCCTTTTTCTTTATTTGAATAAAGGGAGAGGCCATGGGGCATTCCCCTGGGGTCTCTCTAATTTTTGTAGGACTCAGCCTCCCTTTTTATCCCAATTTCCAGTCACATTTCCCTTCTCTCTTTCCCCCTTGGATGAGGTACTTGAGAGGTTCAGACTTCCCAATACACCTGATACCAAAGATTTCCCTCTAAGGTATAATTTTAATTTTTAATTCTTATGGAATTTAGGGGTTTTTCTTCCCTATTGTTTCTTTCATCTTTCAATGTCCAATTTCATTTATCAGCAAACCTAAAGTTTATTTGTAAAAGCAAATATCTTTTTCCATTAATCAGTGGAATCTTTCCCATTGTTTCTTTTATCTCCCAGTGCTGGTTTTATCTACCAGCAGACTGTGTCTATACCGAGGGACAGTGAGATCACATTTGCAGTGACTGGGACTATCCTAGGAGCAACTGGGTGCAACTGGGATCATACTGGGAGGAATTGGGAGCAACTGGAACCATGCTGGAGGCAACTGGGATAATACAGACAGGGACTGGGATCCCACTGGGAGTGATTAGGAGCATGCTGAGGGCAGTTAGGACCATTTTGGGGACTCCTGGGATTCACTGGGAGTAGCTGGAACCGCACTGAGGCTGACTGGGAATCATGCTGGAAGCAACTGGGAGGAAGTAGGAGTGACTGGGAGCATGTGGAGGACAACTGGGATATACTGGGAGAGACTGGGGGTCACTGGGATCATACTGGGAGGGACTGGAACCAGGGCAATGGCCTGGGCTGGGTGATGTGGGGCCTCAGGGAGCGCAGGGAGCACTGTGACACTGCAGGGCCTGATGGAGCCAAGGGGACATGGTGACACTCCGGGCCCGCCCTGGCCGTGGGGTGTTTCAGGAGCCCCGGGGTGCCCAGGGCAGCAGAGCAGAGCCCCTGGCTCAGGGGCAGCAGCTCCCCGGGACACCCTGGGCGGGCGGGCGGCAGGGGATGCCCAGGGAGAAGAGGAAGCCAAGGCCCAGCACCCCAAGGGTGGCACCGGCTGAGGGACGGGGCAGGAGGGAGAGGCCAATGCTGGGACGGGGCTGGGGCTGCCCAGCACTGAGCCAGGGCGGCGCCTCCATCCCACGGGACCTCCTGCTCCTCCTGCTCCTTCTCCTCCATCCTCCTCCTGCTCCTCCTGCTCCTTCTCCTCCATCCTCCTCCTGCTCCTCCTTCTCCATTCTCCTCCTCCTCCTGCTCCTTCTCCTCCATTCTCCTCCTCCTGCTCCTCCTGCTCCTGCTCCTGCTCCTGCTCCTGCTCCTGCTCCTCCTCCTCCTGCTCCTCCTCCTCCTGCTCCTGCTCCTGCTCCTGCTCCTCCTCCTGCTCCTGCTCCTCCTCCTGCTCCTCCTCCTGCTCCTCCTCCTCCTGCTGTGCTCTCAGCTGCAGCAGCGGCACCCTCAGGGCAGCCCAGGCCGGGCCTGGTCCCTCCATGGGGACGACAGGGCCAGGCCGCCCTGGCCCCGCAGCCCCTGAGCTCCAGCAGCAGCAGCAGCAGCGGAGCCATCGCAGCCTGGCCATGGGGCCCTGGCAGGGACAAGGGCCGCAATGGGGCAGCCGCTGTCCTGGCTGGGCCTTGCAGCCTCAGGGCAGCCCAGACAGTGCCACAGTCCAGCCAGAGCCTCAGCCCGGCCAGCACCACAGCCCAGCCATCACCACAGCCCGGACAGCGCCACAGCCCCGGACAGCGCCAGAGCCCAGCCAGTGCCACAGCCCCAGACAGTGCCACAGCCCAGCCAGCCCTGCTCAGCCCGCACCACAGCCCGGACAGTGCCACAGCCCTGAACAGTGCCACAGCCTGGCCATTGCCACAGCCTGGCCTTCGCCACAGCCCAGCCAGTGCTGCAGCCCCGGCCATCACCACAGCCCCAGACAGTACCACAGCCCTGGCTGGCCCTGCCCGGCCGTTACCACAGCCCGGCCAACGCCACAGCCCTGGCCATCGCCACAGCCCGGCCAGCGCCACAGCTCGGACGGTGCCACGGCCCAGCCAGCCCTGCCCGGCGCTCACCACCAAAGGGCCCAGCCCGGCCCTTTGCCTGCCCCACACCAGGAGGCCGAGGCAGCCAAGGCGGCCAGCAGCAGCCCAGACCCAGAGCCTGCAGCCACGGGCATGTCCAGCTGCTCCTCACAGTGCCGAGTGGGGCACACAGACATGTGTCCCCACCCTGGGCTGCTCCTGAGCCAGCACAGCGCGGCTGCCCCTGTGCTCCTGCAGCCCTGCTCAGCTCCTGTTGGGGAAGATGAAACAGGAAAGCCTCATAAATATGATTGCCTGGCAAAAGATTTTGAGAATATAGAAACTATAAGCGAGGTTGAAATGAAAGCAAGATTTGAGATCCCTTAGTTACTGAACAACTGGAAAACAATGGTGTGGCTGACTGAAGGTAATCCTCTTTTGATGAAACAATTCCCTCTGCCTGCAGACAGGTCCAGGGGTCAGAGCAGATCCTACTGGCTCAGCAGAAGGGGTCCAAAGAGGAGTTTTTAGGGTTTAAATGTAACACAGTATGGTGATGTAATGATTCTTATAGGCTGTATGTAAATGCTATAGGATTTGTATATTGTACTAGATTGGTTAGTGAGAATTAGAATACTCAACACAGAGGAAGATTTATTGTATTGTAATGGGAACCTCGCTCTCTTACCCTTTTTACTCTCTTACCCTTTTACTCTCTTACCTTTTACGCTCTTACCCTCTCATCCTCTCTACCCCTCTCTTCTCTCGGGCCTGCTCTGAGCTGTGACTGGCAGCTCCCAGCAGGGCCCTTTGCAATAAACCCCAAGTTCCACAACCTGGCTTCAGAGATCTCCCGTCTCCGTCCACCCCGACCATCCTACCCCCGATGCTTCTACAGTAACTCAAGTGTTTTCCCAGCTGGCTCCCCTGGTTCCATGGGTGTTCCCAGCTGGAATTACCTGGACGATGGGCGGGGTGGTCTGCGAGTAGGGCGAGGTCACTCCGTAGACAGTCTGGCAGGTCTGGCCCTGGTAGTAGATGGCAGGTTGGGACTGGGCCGGGGAGTAGGGCTGCTGCACAGCCACGGGGGGCTGCTGGCTGGAATCCCACACGGAGCCGTAGCTCTGGCTCTGCACGGCCCCGGCCGTGGCCACCGGCAGCACGGCCACGTTGGCCTCCTGGTGCACCACGGCGGCGTCGCCCTGCGCCCCCACGTACTGCGGCGTGGTCACCTCCATGGTGGTGGCCACGTGCTGCACCACGGGCACCGGCTGCGCCGTGCTCAGGGCCGGCTCCACCGTGTGCCCCACCAAAGTCTGGGAATGCTCGGGGTATCCCGCCGGAGAGCACATGGAGTCCATGCTGGGCGTGGGCAGCAGCACCTTGCCGGCGTTGGGGTTGCTGGGATCCACGTAGGCCTGCATGGGGTACCCTGGTGGGTACCCCATGAAGCTGTGGTGGGGGGTTCCATATCCCATGGAATCGTAGGGAAGCGGGGAGGTCATTCCCAGGTTCTGGAGCTGCTGTTGCTGCTTCTGGGCTTCCCGTTGGGCCACCTCCTGCTCGAAGAGCTTCCGGCGCTCCTCCGTGGACAGCTTGTTGCGGTCCTTGGGCCGGACTTTCTTCTTGGAAGATGCTGGGGTGTCATACCTGGGAGAGAGGGAACAGGGAAAGCACCTGTGAGGCCTCAGGAAGCTGCAGGCCCAGGGCTCCAGGAGCAAAAGGGACAGTGGGAAACCTGGAATGCCCAACAACAGCATGAATTCCTAAAAACATTCCCTTTTTCCAGCTGTTTGATCAACTCAAGAGGAACACCTGCTCAGCCACAGGGAGCCAGGGCAGAGGATAAGCAATCCCAGTGGATTGGCCAACGTCAGCCTGGTGCTGATGGAGATGCAAGGATGCCACAGAAGCTGTCTGGAGGAGCTGCTCTGGGATACCTGGAGAGGGAGGGAACATCTCCAAGAGAACCCAAGGAAAAGTCACAATCTGCAGGGTATCCCAAACAGGCCCTGCTGGAAGCACTCTGCCATGTTTTCCCCAAGCAGGACAAACAAGGAATTTGGACGAGGCTGTCAAACAGGAGCAACTCACAACACAGCATCTTCCCCCCCAAATTCCAGTGCTGGGGTGAGAATTCCATCCTTCCAGTCCAGAACCCCCACACGGGAGCTGCAGACACAGCAAAGAACAAGGGAATTGCAAGCAGCTCATTCCTGTTTGGAATTCTGCTGGCTCCCAAACCGCAGCTTCAGCTTCAAAAAATAATGGTGTGGATGGGTTTTTTTAATTCCTTAAGAGTTTTCATCCCAAAACACGCAGCAGCTGGAGGGATTTTTCCAGGGAATTAAAGGAGGAGGGAAAAAAAAAAAGCCTAAGGACTTTGATCAAAGCCCAACCAAGGAAAATTTCAGATCAAAGGTGGATATTTCCAGACGTTATGAGTGTGGTAAAACAGGGATTACAAGGAAAAATGCTTTGCAGCCTTAATATAATGGATTCTACAAAGCATCCAGGATATTCTCCATATATTCTGTGTTCCTGGGATCCATTTACATATCAAAAGCACATTGCTACCAACAGATCCGCTGGAGCTGTTTCCAGGCATTCCCAGAGGAGCTGCAGGATCCGTTAATGGGAACCTCATTGCCGGGAGGAGTTTGATTTCCCTAATTAAAGTCTTTCCTGGCACTGCCTGGAGAGTTTGGAAGAGAAGCAGCTGCCATGCAGGGAGTGGGAAGAAGGAAACCGAGGGTTTAGCGTTTCTTTCTCCATCTATTTGATTATTTTCCTTATTAAATCCCTGGGATAACAGAGAGGGATGCTCAGAGTGGGGAGAACGTTCCCAGAGAAGGAATTTGGTCCTTCACTGACACGGACACGGCACAAGGGGAAGGGCCAGAGCAGCAGCTGCTCACCCAAAAAACGCTTGTTCTGTTGAAAACAACCCCAAAAATCCAGGTTTTACTTCCTGGGGATGTTTCCAGTCTCGTTACAGAGGGATAGATTTACATCTGTATTTTTCATCCAGATGTTTCCAACTTTCCCAGCTCAGCTCAACGTGAGGTTTCCTCGTCTGGCTGACTCGGCACCAATTGTTCCCTAATTATGGAGTGGCTTTGAGAGGGACAACAGAGAAATGACTTCTTTAAAGGAAATTCCGTGGTGTTTCTGATGCCTTTAACACGATCTCCAGGCTCTCTGAACTGCAAGACATGGAATATTTTCCTTCTCCTCATTAGAATTCGCATGCTCAGCCGTGGCAGTGACGCCACCATCCCCAAGGAAAGGCAGGAGCCCTGCACCATTCCCAAGGAAAGGCAGGAGACTTGGAACCAGCCTGCTGGGATCACACCCCCTGGACTGCTGTCCTTACAGGTATTTTTAGGGAATAACCACTCAGCCAAGGAAGTTTTGGAGTTAGAAATCCTGGTTTGGGCACTGCTCCCTCCTGTACAGGCAGGGATTGCTCCAGGTTCAGAACAATCCCCAACACACTGGGAAGAGGTGGAGCAGGAAAAGGGAATGGGTTTTGAAGGATCCAGGGAGCTCTTTGCATTAGGAGGGCTGCATCCCGGAATTCCTGGATTCCCCATCCCTGGAAGTGTCCCAGGCCAGGCTGGACAGGACTTGGAGCAGCCTGGGACAGTGGAAGGTGTCCTCATGGCACAGGGTGGGACTGGGTGGGCTTTAAGGTCCTTCCAACCCAAACCATTCCATGATCCCTAATTTCTGTGCAGGAGATGGCACAGCTTCCCTCATTTCCCACCTCACCTGAGGATGGAGGTGCAGGTTATCCCAGAGAAGAAGCCACCAACACCAAGGAACCACCCAACTCCCATCAGGATTGAACCTCACCACCAGGATTCCTCCAGAAGAAAACTCCCATCCCCTTTCCTGGGGGGATTCCAAAGACCTCCAGGTGCATTTTTCCTGGAGCTTTTACCCAGGAACGTGGCAGATCCCTGCCACCACTTGCCTGTCCTCTGGCCTCTTCGTCCCCCTCTCGTAGGCTGAGGACGGAGGGGACAGGGAATCTCTGCGTCTCTTCCTCTCCTTGCTCTGGCTCTGCCGCTCTGGATCCCGCTCCCGGCTCAGCACGGGGTTCTTGGGAGTGGGGGTCTGATCCCGGAGCCCACCTGGGTCTCTCCCACGGTCAGCTGTTGGGAAAACAGGGAAAAAAGGGAGGGAAATTTGGGTGTTAAGAGCTCCCCTCTCTTAGAAACGGCCTCAAGTGGTGCCAGGGGATGTTCAGGTTGGATACTGGGAATATTTCTCAGGGAAAAGGATGGCCAGGGACAGGGCAAGGGTGGAGACCCCATCCCTGAAGGGATTTAAAAGCCACATGGAGGTGATGGCCTTGGCAGTGCTGGGGGATGGTTGGACTCAATCTTGGAGGGCTTTTCCAAGGCCACCAATTCCATGATTTTAATTCTAGGCTGTTCCATGTCACCCTCAGGGCCCCATCTCTCCCCACCCACCGCTCAGATTATCCTCCCCATTCCCAGGAGCTGTTTCCCAGGAGTTGGAGCTATGGAGGCAGAACATCCCCTGATATTCCCAGCTGGGAAAATGGAGCAGTTTCATGGGAGCAGAGGAAAACATGGGAGAAGGTGAGGAACTTACCACTGCTTTCCTTTTCTGCTTGGCTCTTCTTCGGGATGCGATAGACCTCCTGTGGAAAAGCCACCAGCAGGGTCACAATTCCAGCTGCTCCCAAAACCACCCCAAACAGCCAAGAATCCCATAAATCAAACATTTACAAGAAACCACCAGAAAAGGGTCTCTTGAAGGAAAGTTCTGGGGTTTCTGTGGTGCTTTCTATATATTTCCTCTGCTCAGTGTTTGGTTTTTGATGGGTTTCAGTGGAATTTTGGGCAAAAAGCTGTAGGGTCCTACACCTTCCAAGGTGATGGAAGAGTGTCCCAGCAGCAGCTCCTGCTGTCCCTGTCCTGGTCTCCAAGGCAGTCTGAGATGACCCAGCAAGGAGCAGGAGTTGGGTTGGGTGATCCCAACAGATCCCATCAGCCTGGAGTCATTCCATGGCTCTGTGATCCTGGCTCTGGTGGCCAACATCTGCTCTCCCTGCTCAGGGACCACCCCTGGGCTTCTCCCAGCTCCCAACAGCCTCACTGGGGACAGGGGCACATTTCCATGATGTTCCCAAGCTCTGATGTTTGATGTGGGAGCATCCCAAGGGGAATGAGCAGGAGCAGCTTTGGGTGACCCCTCTGACCAAGGAGCTGCTGAAGCTGCTGAGATCAGACCCCAGCACCCACCACGCCTTCAGCAGCAGCAAACCCCAAACCCTCTGCTCATCCAGCTCCTCCCTCAGCACAGGGAGACCTGGAGCTGCTGGAGACATCCAGAGAGACCCCAGAGCTGCTGCAGGGCTGGAGCCGGGCTGGGAGAGCTGGGAATGGTCCCCTGGAGAGGAGAAGCTCCAGGGAGAGCTCAGAGCCCCTGCCAGGGCCTGAAGGGGCTCCAGGAGAGCTGGAGAGGG
>JAWMRF010000115.1:1050319-1072743 GCA_035221435.1 Sphenopsis melanotis | reverse complement strand
CTGGGGCTGCCCCTGGATCCCTGGCAGTGCCCAAGGCCAGGCTGGAGCAGCCTGGGACAGTGGAAGGTGTCCCTGCCATGGCAGGGGTGGCACTGGATGATCCCAAAGCTCCTGACAACTCCAGGTGGAGATGGCACCGTGGGAAGAAAGAGAAGAAGAGCTGGGAATGAGGACCAGAACTTCCCTAAAGTCCAGGTTTAGCACAATGTCCTTGTTAAACCCCCTGGACTGGGCAGGAACAGCCCTTCCCACGTCACTGGAACCAACTCTGCATCCCCCCACGTAAGAAATGAGGTTTATTAGAACCTTCTCATGCTCCATTTTATTTTTAACTGGAATATTCTGGCATTCCCAGTGTAAATCCCATTTTACCTCTGTGATGTTCATGATCCTACAGAGGTTTTACAGCATTCCTGACTGTCCAAGTACTGGAAGGTTGGGGAAAAAAAGCTCATTTTTGTTTAATTCCAGCTTCTATAAAGTCCTTGCTCTGTTCCCTTCCTGAAGGAATACAGTATTCCCAAGAATTCCCAGTCATTTCCAGCAGGATGTGATGAACCAGCTGGTTTGTGCCTGATGGAGCATCCCTGCTGGAGCAGCAGCTGCATCCCAAAAAAAAACCCCATTAAATCATGAAGGAGATGCTCAGTTTAACACAAATAAATTGTTTCGGGGAGCTGGGCTGACATTCCAGCTTTCCCAGAGCACCTTCCCTAAAATATCCTTTCATTTAGGCCCTGGATGAGGCAGAGTGGGAAAAAAGATGGATTTGACATTTCCTGGGGGGTGAAGGCTGCTCCAGCTGGGAATTTAAAGCTTCCACATGCTCAGAAATGTGGAGTTTATCTTGACTTGACTCCTAGATTTTACAGAATATCCTCTTTTATTTAAATTCCTTGAGTTTTTAAAGCTGTTTGGGAATTAATTAATGGGTGGCTCAGGGGGCTCATTAGCAACGTGTTCACCCCCAGCACTGGATGGGCTAAAAATGAGAATTTCCTTTAGCAGAAAAGAAGGGAAGGAGAAGAAACCCTGTTGTGGTTTGTCCACAAGGCAAAACCACTTCAAAAGTGCTGCTGCTGGCTAAAAAAAAAGGGATTTGGGCCAAGATTTTTAGGTTTTTAAAGATATTTTTGCTTTTCTGTGGAGCTCAAACACACCACACGGAGTTTGAAGCATCTACAAAAAAGAGAGGCATTGAAATTACCAAAAAATGCCCTTCAAATAAAGTTTTTAAAATTTATGTATGCGTTTACTATGGGCTACAATACTCCAAATCCAGTTTTTTCAGATGAAATGTAAAGAAACAAAACAGCAGCTCCATGTTTGGGTTGGGGAGGGATGCAGGATAAACCCATAATTATACAGGATTTATATATTTATAAATGATGTAATCCATATAATGGAGTCATGGAATCATGGAATGGTTTGGGCTGGAAGGACCTTGGAGCTCATCCAATTCCAACCCCTACCACGTGCAGGGAACCTCCCACCAGGCCAGGGTGCTCCAAGCCCCATCCAGCCATCACCTATGGATTTAATTTTATTTTCCTACAGAATTCCATAGCTATGGATGGCAGGAAAGACTCTGCCTCTCCCAACCTCATGTGGGACAGAGGTGACCACAGGGGCAGGTTCTGAAGCCCCAAAATCACCTTCCACCAATGGGTTTTGCCAGGATTTTTTTATTTACCACTTTAAACTCCTAAAAATGTTCATTTTCAGAGCAGCACATCCAAAAAATCCCAAGTCTGCCCTGGCTGTTCCCACGGGGAATGAGGAGCCACCAAGGAATGGGATCAAGGATGAACATCATGGATGTCCAGGGGGGAATGAGGAGCCACCAAGGAATGGGATCATGGATGAACATCACAGATGTCCAGAAGGACAACACAAGTGTTGGGAAGAGCTAAACTACACCAAGTCCCCAGCTCCTAAAAAAGATCTGTCCCATTAAAGAGCAGGATAGGGAATGGAAATCACTGGGAAAAAGCTCAGTGGGAAGAAAAGGAGGATAAGGAGCACCTGGTGTAAGGGTACTCAGCAATCCTGGCACTGCCACACTGCCACGCCTTGCTCTAACTTCACCAGGACATTGGGGTGCCCACTCCAAGATTCACCCCAACAAACTGGCCAGCCCTACAAACTCCAGGAAGCCCAAAACCCAAGGTGATGATGAGCAGGGAGTGAGCTCCATGCTGGTGGAGAGAAACTCCAGCCCCGCTCAATGGAGCCTCCAGCATCCATCCCATGTGGGAAGATGGAGGCAGGAAAGGCTTTGAACCAGGAACAAACAGAGGGATTTGTCCAAATTGCTCCATGAGAAGCAGATGGTGGTCAGAGCAGGCTGGGGAAACTCCCAAGAAAAGCCAGTTTTATTTTTGGAAACGGAAGCTGCTGGCTCGGAGCTGCAGAATTCCTCAATCAACGCGGCCGCCGCTAACGGGCTCCAAATGGCTCCCGAGCTCCCAGCGCGGCTTTGAAGGGACTGCACGCAAAATTAAATGCAGGAGGAAAAGTGACACGAGTCTGTTCGACACAAAAGAGGGGGAAAAAACAGGATTTAGGCTGTCCAGCCTCAGGCACAACCCAGCCTTGGCTTGGGAAAGGGAAGAGAGCTGCAGGATGGAGTCACGGCTCAAAGGGTTCCACAGTGGGAAAGGAAGATTGTGTCTTGATGGAACCTTCCCCACAAATCTGTCCCTCAGCTGCCAGTCATTCCTGAACTAACAGCTGGACTTGATGACCTTGGAGGTCTTTTCCAACCTTAATGATTCCATGAGTTTATCCTATGATTCTATGAACTTCTGTTGAATGTTGAAGGAAGAACGCAACCAAATCCATCCCCTACCAGGTTGAATCCCCTTCCCTCCCTTCCTCTCTCCTCTCCTCTTTTTCCCCTGCATCTCCAACATGACCCCAAGGGATGGAGCAGGGAAAGAGGAAGGACCAACACCATGAAATCCCTGCTTGAAGGCCAGAAGATCCCACAGCAAACCACGGCCTGGCTGCTCCCCAGTCCTACTGTTTTCCCCAGCTACTCCCTGCTCTAAGTCATAACAAATTATAAAATTCCTGATTAAAGCACGAGATGTGCGTGCTGGAGCCAGAGCCAGGCACTCCAGGATGGCTTCACTGGGAAAGGGACAGGCAAGAGCAGCTTGAAGAGGCTTTACCAGGATAAATCAGAGGAGACTTGGAAAGATCATCCCAGGGGAAGATGGAAGCTCAGGTGCCTTTGGTCATCCAAGATGTCCCATTCAAGGTGAGATGGCCTCCAGGGAGGTTCAGGTGGGATATTGGGAAAATTCCTTACGGAAAGGGTTGTCCAACAGTGAACAGGCTGCCCACGGCAGAGGGGAGCCCCCATCCCTGGAGGGATTTAAAATCCCTGTGGATGTGGCACTTGAGGACAGAGGCAGTGGTGGCCTCAGCAGTGCTGGGGGATGGTTGGACTCAATCATCTCTGAAGGCTTTTCCAACCTCACTAATTCCCTGATTCCATGATTATTAAGTTCAAAAAAAAATGTCCACTTTGGCCTAAGTCAGGCTGAGGACTCAGCCTTGAGGTCCAAGTCACCGCAAACACTCACAAGGCCAGAAGTATCCAAATAAAACCTTTCAAACACAAGACTGGCTCTTCCAAAAGATTTTTCCCAAAACCAAGACCTTCTGCAAGTCACAAGGAAAGGACCTGTGGATCCTCAGAGTCACAACCCTTTCCCAGAAGGTGAGAGCCTCCTCTGGGGTGGGGAAGATTCCCAGAGCTCGGTCCCACGTGAGGCAGAGCGGCACCAAGGTGTCCTCTCTGTCCCTCAGCTCGGCTACTCAACCTCAGTCCTCAAGAGGATGTTGGGAAGAGCTTCCCAAGCTCAGCCCTACGGCGTGTTCCAGTGATTCCAAGAGTTCTGTTGGCCATCACACCACGTGTCACCTCCAGCATGGGCCTCTCCACACTGATCAGCCCACGGAGCCTTACCTGAGCACAATCCACCTGGAAGAACCACATGGAACCACCACCTGTGCCCTTGCTGGGTGTTTTGGCACTGGGAGAGAGTTTTCAGCCCGGGAGAAGCCATGCAGCGCTTCCCTGGAGAGCGGGAACGGCGCCCACGAGCCCAGGCTGAAAACTCATCCCACTGGGAATGCGAGTGAGTGTGTGTCGTGCCAGGGGTGTGGCCGTGGCCAGCACTCCTCAGGGAGCCCTGGAAGGACTCACAAGTCCTGTGTGTAGAGGTAGAGAAAAAAATTAAGCTCACTTAATCCTTTCAGGCCAGGAGCTGGGATTTCCCCGGAGCGACGTCCATTGCCGGCAATGGACGCACCAAAATAACGTCGGCATCCCCGAGTTAACCACCTCTGTCCTCCTTTCACCTATCACACTGCTCATGCATCAGCCAGCTTCCCAACCATCTTCCCGGCTCTTGGTGCTATGTCCTCTCCCTTCTTCCGCACGGAGTTGGAGAAAAGGAGCCCCTTGGTCAGCTCTGGCTGCCCGGAGAAGCTGGATGGAAACGGTGGAAATTACAAGGGGGTCATCAGCAAGGCTGGAGAGGACAGCGCTAAAGTCACCACGTTTCCGACCCTCCCACCCCCCAGACAAGGCCAAGGTGTTCCACCACTCCAAAATCTCGGCTTTTCCAAAGCTTGGATGTGCTGGGAAAGGCACCTGGGGGTGAATTATCCATCCCCCTTCCAGCCTGGATTTGTCTTTTAGACATCCGGGGTGGGCTTTGGTGGCACCTAATGAGGTGAGAGTTGGACAGAGGCAGTTAACTCCTGGAGCCATGAAAAAGTCCAGGACAGGATAAATTCCCAGCTCCCAGTTTCCCTACAACTGTTTTATGGGAGAGAAATGAATTGTCACAGCCCCATGTCATGTTCCTGCTTTTTTGGGGTGGATTTGCTGGGATTACTCAAAGTTCATGAGATCCAACCCCATCCCTACAACCAGACCACAACCTGAGGTTCATTAGTAAATACACAGAGAGGATGAGAATCCACGTCTAAAATATGGGAATGTGTCGGGACTCCATGGTCCCACCACAACTTCAACAAAACTCTGTAGATTCCCAAGCTGAGCTTCTCCAAGCTCCAAAGAAAACACAAATCCTGGGGATAAAACGACACCATCAGATCAAATTTGGTCTTAAACCAACATTTTGGGGGAGTTTTGTGAAATTTCACACATCTTATTAATATTTTATTGTTTTCTCTGTGCTGTTCTGTGTACATGAGTGTGGAAGGGAACACAGCTGTTCTGAAAGAGAAACTCAGTCTGGATACCCAAAACAAGTCTCCAAAGCAGAGCAGGACTAAGGCCTGACTTAACTTTTAGTTTAAAACAGGTTGGACTTGATCTTGGAGGTCTCTTCCAACCTCAACAATTCTCTTGGCAATGATGGAAAAGGACTTTTCCCAACTGAACCACAAATCTAACCTGATGGTGTCACTTTGAGAGGAAAACCACACCAAGAGTCTGCAAATTCAAATGATCAGATCCACTTGGAAAAAAGGAAGGAAAGCACCAAACCACAACCCAACCTCTCTCCAGAAATGTGTTTTACCCCACTCCTTCCCCTCTAAGATTTGTGTCACAAATAATTGTGCCCAAAATCTGTGCAAGTTCAGGAGTATCTGATCCTCCTGAAAAATTCAGACTGAGGTAAAATGTCCCTGAATTCTCCTGGGAATCTCTCCATTTCTGGTGTTTTCAGCTCCAGAAATGGCACAAGCAAAGCTTAAGGTGAGGTCTCCTCCACCTGCGCCAGTTCCGCTGCACAATTAACATCCATTATTTTAATTAACCTCTTTCAATCATTACTCATTATCAAAGTCAATGGGTAAATAAACTCCTTAGCTCCATGATGCATTAGAAAACATGAATTTGCTTAAAACTACTTCCAGTAATTAAAGCTGGGCTGGTGGTTGATTAAGAGAAGGGCAGAAGAGCCACCAAGCCCACAAGAAGCTGGAACTGTGGCAGTGCCTTCAGTTCCTGCTGGATCCTCAGGAATCTCTGGGTTTGGGCTTATTAAAGAGTCTCCCAGTCCTCCTACCCTTGAATGTAAGGAATATGAAATAATACATGGAATGCAATCCTACAGGAGCAGTGGATCCATGAGGAGCTTCCAAAGACCTAAAGAACCCAAGGAATGGCTGAAGTGTTGAGTGGGGAGTGAAATCCACAGAGCCATGGAATGGTTTGGATGGGGAGGGACCTTAAAGGACATCCAGTGCCACCCCCGGCCACAGGCAGGGACACCTCCCACTGTCCCAGGCTGCTCCAAGCTCCAGCCTGGCCTTGGGCACTGCCAGGGATCTAGGGGCAGCCACAGCGGCTCTGGGCACCCTGTGCCAGGGCTTGCCTACCCTCACAGGAGGAATTAATTTTTTCTTAACCACTAATCTAAATCTTCCCTCTTTTAGTTTAGAACCATTTCTGGAATGCCATCCTACATCCCACCAAAACGCTGGCGTTGGCTGCAGATCCCATTGGCCACCTATGGGACAGGGACACGATTCCAGAGGACAGAGGGAGGCACCAAGCCCTCCTCTTGAAGAGGTTTTCTGCTCCAGAAGACCTTGATGGGAGTGGAACCACTGAAGTCCCAAATAACACCGAAATCTGGGCACTTCCAACTGTGAACACCCAGGGGATGATCCAACATTGCCTTTGAGAGAACTTGGCATGGCCAACAGAGCCTTCTCTGGAGGCTCTACACGGTGCAGATCAGAAGAGAGGATGAAAGGACAGGAAAAGTTGGGGATGCTGGGATAACTCAATTCAGAGAATCCCAGAATGGCTGGGTTGGGAGGAATCTTAAGGATCATCCAATTCCACTCCCTGTCATGGGCAGGGACACCTTCCACTATCCCAGCCTGCTCCAAGCCCTGTCCAATCTTGGACATTTCCAGGGATGGGCCATTTAGGAGTAGCCCTGAACACTTCCAAGGATGGAATTCAGGAGCAGGCAGTCCATCCATCTGTTTCCACACTGAGGGATGTGGGCAACTTCCACCCAAAATGCTCATGGGAATCTCAATCCCTCAGAGCTGCCCATTCTCTGGAAGTCTAAGGGGATGACCAAGGTGTCCTTGTGAAACCCAACGAGCTGCTGGTTTCACCAACACCTGGACATTTCTCAGGTCACACCCAGGGTAGCTGCCACCAGAGGACTTATACAGAAAGCACTTTTTATGTGGAAAAGGCCATTTAGTTACCAAATATTGACCAAAAGACAGCAAACCAGCCCCACTCGCACCACACCACCACCAAATCCACGTTTTCCTTAGCTCCAGGTGCTGGAGCTGCACGGAGCTGCCTCTTACCTTGAGCTCCTTCCAGCTGTCGAGCAGCCGGGTGGCCAAGTCGCTCACATCCACGATTTTATCCGTCTGCTCCTGGCTCCTCTCGCTCTCCACGTCAGAAACTCCTTCCTCCTCATCCTGTGATGGTGTCTCCATGGCCATGGGCTCCTCCAGCTTTGCTCCATTGCTCTCCTTGACCTCTGCCTCGGGCTCGGCCTCCAGCTCTGCAGGCTGGGATTTGCTGCTCTCCACCGGTGCGTCCACAGTAGTTTTGATCTCCTCCTGCTGCTGTTGCTGCTGCTGCTGCTGCTGCTGCTGCTGCTGCTCCTCTGTCACCTCCACTGGGGCAGCCTCCAGCTGGTCCAGGTCCTCCTTGCCCTCCTTCCCTTCCAGCTCGCTGGTGGTGTCCGAGATGGCGCTGTCCATGCTGTTCTCACTGATGATCTTCAGCCTGCGGAACACCAACTTCTTGGGGGTGTCTGTGTCCCCCTCCCCGCCCTGCTTGGCCGAGAGCTCAGGGGTGTTGAGGGGGGTGTGGGCCCGGGACGTGTTCTCGCTGGAGTATCCGTCGCCCTCGCTGAGCTGCGGCACCGCCGTCTTGGTCTGAGCCCAGCGCTGGATGATGGGCAGCACCTTGCTCTCCTCCAGCATGTTCTTGGTGGGGATGGGCAGCAGCTCCAGGGTCTTCATGATCTAAGGGCAAGGACAAGCAGGGCGTTGTCAGGATTTAAAGGTGTGTCCAAGCTGGAATAATTCACTTTTCTCAGGAAGAATTAACTCTGGAATTATCAAGGTGATCATAAAATCCTGGTTTGGGTGGGAAGGGACCTTAAAGGTCATTCAGTTCTCCTTGCCATGGGCAGGGGCACCTTCCACTATGCCAGGTTGCTCCAAGCCCTGTTCAAGCTGGCCTTGGACACTTCCTGGGATGAGAAGTCCACAACCTCTCTGGACAACCTGTGCCAGGACCTCACCACCCTCACAGGAGGAATTAATTAGTTCTTAACCACTGATCTAAATCTTTCCAAGAATTCCTTCCCAATATCCCAAAATATAAAATTTAAATATCTGATCTCCTCTATCTAGCGACAGTCACAGGTAAGAGCTTTTGGGAAGAGTTTTTTCATGGAAAGGGTTGTTAAACATTGGAATGGGTTGCTCAGGGAGGTGGTGGAGCCCCATCCCTGGAGGTGTCCAAGAACACCTGGAGGTGGCACTCAGTGTTCTGGGCTAGGGACAAGGTGGGGATTTGGCACAGCTTGGACACAATGACCTTGAACTTCCAGAAGTCTTTGGGCATCCAATCCCAAATTGTTTATGGAAAACTGAAACATTACAGCTCCACTTCAGACTGTCAGGATCTCAAATTCCCTGTGCTTCAGCACGGAATAAACAGCAACAGCAACAACCTTTAAGTCTGGCTCATGGAATCTATGTCAGGAATCTAAGGAAAACCACAGGAGCAAATTCCTTCCGTTTATTAAGGATCTGCCTGAGGGCAGAACTTTCAGGCCTGTAGTTCTGAGGCACCTGAGGTTGTTTCCCGTGAACACTTGGCACAGATTTGTATTTAAAAAAAAAAGAAGTAAAAGAAAATCCTCATGATCCTGAGCATTCAGCAAAGCTGCCAAAACCCTTTTCCCCAAAAAGGGCCGGCCAGCCCTGGCACAGGCTGGAGCCACCATTCCTGGAGGGATTTAAGGGCCCTGTGGATGTGGCACTTGGGGACAAGTGTGAGTGGTGGCCTCAGCAGTGCTGAGGAATGGCTGGACTCGATCTTAAAGGGCTTTTCCCACCTCAAGGATTCCATGAGAGCTCCCAATGCCAGGGAATCACTGACCTCCAGCTGCAGCTTCAGGTTGTTGGCCGTGCTCCCTCTGCCATCTCCCAGCTCCGTCATCCAGATCCAGAGCAGGGACAAGCCGTGACACTCCAGGAAGGACTTGAGGCAGGACTGCGAGTGCGTGTTCTGGAGAGCCAGAGGTGGGAACAGTCAGACACTTCCAGGCAAAAACATGGAAAACTGCTCCACTGGGATCATGGTCAAAGCCATGGCAGAGCCAGAACTCAGCACCTGAGCAGGCCCAAGCTGATTTGAGTGGCTGGAACTGCTGGGGTTGGAGTAGGGATCCAGCAGCAGGACCACTCCAACCACTACAGCTCACACTGGGGAATAACACTGAAGGACAATGGATCCTGCGGCTGCTCAGCTGAGCTTGGGATGCAGCAAAAAAGGGCAGGACCTGCCTCCCACACTCCCCCTGTTCCTCTGAGGATGCCACTGGAACAGGACGTGGATCCCTCCCCTTCCCAGGCCGCTCCTCACCTGGATGAGTTTGAGGCAGGTGAGTTTCTGCTCCAGGGTTTCGATCCGCACCATCAGCCGGGACAAGCTCAGCACCTGGTTTTTATCAGAGAGCCCCTCCCCGTTCTCCAGCAGCGCCTCCAGCTCCCCATCCACCTGCAGAGCCACAGCAGAACACCCTCAGGCTCAGGCCAGGCAATTCCCTGACTCCAAGCTCCCATTTCCCCAATTTTCCATTTTCCCATTTCCCATTTTCCACCTTGCAGCTCCGCTGGAAATTCCAGGTGGTTGCACCAAAACCCTCCCGGCCCTGAGTTTATCTTTTCATGCAGGAAAACAAACTAAGAAATTATCTTTAATTGCAGGTAAAACTTATTCTTTATACTCTGAGTTGTATAAATTCTTTATAAATTTGTAATGATTAATGGACTATAAACTATAACAGATTTATAATCCTTACAACCAGAGAGTCCCTCTCCACACAGACACTGAAATATCATCCTCTCATTTAGTGACTAATTAGTGTTTTAAAACACCCTATAAATTATTAAGGAATTATTTCTTGGCTTACTCACTCTCTAAAAATGATTTAAGAATTATTTCTTGGTTTCCTCACTCTCTGATACAGCACACTAAAATGAAACTGGCATTTTTAAACTTCCCAAAAGAATTAGGAATAAATCTTCTCCATAGGAACAGAGGTTTGTCCCTTCAAGGATGGAATAATTACAATTTGTAGGAATTAAAGAAGAGCCTGTGCAGGTTCTTCAAGAAGATTTCACCCAAAAAAATTCCTCTTGCTTTGGATTCTCTGCACTTTTTCCACATGGCATGAACCCTTCCGTGCAATTCCATGTGTTGTCTCTAATATTCCACCTCCCAACCTGGAAATGGTGAAACTCTGCCCTTGGAGCTGCCAAATTTCAGGTGATGCCCTAAATGGCAAAGCCAATATTGTTCATCTTTCATCACTGTTTAAAAATCATGGAAAGCAACCCACATTTTTAAATCCAATTTATGGTGGGGTTTAGTTATGGATGAGCAAATCTGGACCTGGGAAAGTCACTCTCTGGTGGGAGTTTAAATAACCAGGAGAAATTGGATTCAACTGAAGATACAAGAGAACACAAATCTTGAGGGACCTTGGGAAATAAAATCATTGGAGTTCTAAAAGACCTCCAAGATCATCAATCCAGCCTTTGATGACACTGAACGCTGAGGTCATCAGGAGTAAACACCTCCCAAAGGAACAGAGATGGGATGAGAGGAAACGGCCTCAAGCTGTACCAGAGGCGGCTCAGGTCGGATATTGGGGGAATTCCTTCATGGAAAGGGCTGGTAGTGGTGGAATCCCCATTCCTGGAGGGATTTAAAGCCACGTGGATGTGCCACTTGGGGACGTGGGTGGTTTTGGCAGTGCTGGGGAGTGGTTGGGTTCAATGGCAGAGGCTCAATCCCCAAACTCACCGAGTCCTTTTTGCGGGATCGTTCCTTCTTCATCTTCCCCCCGGCCGCGCGGATGCTGACCCTGTTCTCCCCTCCCAGGTACCCCCGGCAGTTGGAGGAGCCACAGAAACATTTCTGGGCCTCTTTGCTGTGAGGGGGACACAAAGGGAGGTTCAACAACAGCTCAACCCCAGCCACAGCCAGCTCTGCACCTTCCAAAGCCAGGAATGGGAATGGCTCTGCATGGAAAAGCCACTGAAACCCAAATAAAGGCTTTATTCCCAACACAGCTGCCATGATCCTGAGTTGTGGCAGCTGGAAAGCCAAGCCTGCCTCACTTCCAGGCTCTCCACAGGTCAAGAACCAGGAACCAGAGAGGAAAAGGTGGAGCTGGTGGGGCTGACAACTTCTTATCCCACATTGCCATCAATATCCTAATTTTCCTAAGGAATTTAGCCTCAGGATTATACATCCATTAGGAAAAGCTTGCATTTCATAGCATCTTATAGCTCATATATTGAATTTGAGAGCTCAAAACAGGATAAAGAATGAGCTCAAGATTCATGGAAGCAGCAAAATCCACATGGAAAACTTGCTTTGGATGTTCAGCCATGGATAATAAATACAATATATATAATAAATACAATAAATGCAATAAATACAATTCCCGAGGAATATTTCTACCAAGCCTCTGTATCTCCCACTTGACACATCATCCATTTCAAACTCCATTCCACAATTTCTTGGGAAAATGGTAGGGTTTTATTTTAAATATGTGGAACCCACTGGAGAAATGTGGCTCTGCAGTGGTAAGAAGCAGAGGCTCAATTCCAGGAATTTCTAAGAATGAGGAATTATCTTAAAACGCAACTAAAAACTCATTCCTGCTTACAGGAAGGGCCTGGAGAAGGATCCAGAAGGAAAAGGAAGGGATGTTCCTCAAGTTATACTTCACCAAACAATAATGGAGGAATCTGAGGCTCAGGTTTAGCAAAGGGATCCTAATTCCAGGCTGGAGCTTTCCCTGCAGCCCTGGATCAGGCCAGGAAGAGGGGATGAGTTATCCAGGGGGTTTTACAGCTCCTCAAAGCTTGCAAAGCCATAAAACACGAGTGGGAAGGGAAGAACGGGAATTCTCGAGGAATATCCCAAAGTCTAATTAATAACCAGACAGGAAGAAGCAGGGAAGGGAATTCTCTGGGAAAGGGATGGAGTAGGAGCAGTGACAGTGGGAGAGAGGAAGAGCAGGAATTCCTGGGCCAGGGAAGGGGACATACCCATATCTCTGGAATTGGTAATCAAACGTCAGCTCCGAGCCCGACGGGACCAGCTTGGTGGTGAAAAACCCAACCCTCAGCTGCCCATTCACAGTCCACTGTGGAGAAAGGATGCCAGGAGTTATTCCAGCCTCAGCTCCAGGTTTGCTTTCCCTGAACACCCCAATCCTTGGAAAAGCAGCACTGGGGAGGTTAAAATAAGGCAAAGTGCCCGGTTGAAATCCAGGTGTTTTCATGTCACTGATACAACAGCAACGAAAATCCCCAAAATAAAGAAGGAAAACGTTTCACTCTGAGCTCTGCAGAGGGAAGAGCTGCTGGATTGGATCCAGCATTTTACCTTTTGGGTCTCACAGTTTGGCTCACAGCTGTGGTTCATGAAGCGGGAGCAGTTTCCTTTCTGGGTGGCGTCGATGATCTGAAAAGGGACAAGAAATGCAGGGAAAAGGTTCATTCCTTGGGATGGGAAAAAGCTACAAACACAACCCATGTGGGAATCATCTCCTTTCCCACTTTTATTTGATATTCCCCAGCTTTATTGTAGAGATTGGCATTTCTAAGGACATTAAATCCCCAACAAGAGCACTTAGGTACACAGCTCCTCATTTTCCAGAGTTCTCCAGCTGGGTGCAGATCCTGGATTTTGTTTCTGATACAGCCATGCGGGGTTGGGACAGTGAATTTTCTCCCACACACCTCATACTCCAAGGGAAAAGTCATCCCAGAAATAAAAATTCCGTTCATAACTGGAAATGCTCCTTTGTGACACTTAAAATCACAAAACAATCTCAAAAATCCTTATTTTAGGAGGAAAAACACCCAGGAAAAACCACTCTGAGAATTTTTAGCTCCTTTTCTCTCAAGCTCCCCAGACCCAAAAAGTCCTGACAGGAGAGACAAGGAGAATAAGAGATGGAATTTCTGTTTATCCCCCTTGTTCTCAGGCAGAGAGAACAGCTCCAAATCCCTTGCAGTTGAAGCAGCCATAAATAATTAAGGATACCCCATATATAAATATTCCAGTGGCAATCCTGCACAAAGGGACTCTGCCAGCTTTAAATATCCCAATTTCATGGAGTTTAATGTGAAAGGAAATGTGGATTTTTTATATATTTGGGCACCCAAAAAGGCCAAGTTTGCTTGGAGCATCTTCCCAAACTTCCCTCCCATGGAAAAATGAGCCAGGCTCCATCTTCTCCTTTGGAAAGACACTTTTCCCTCCCCAAAGACACTGGGATACATTTAAGCTGCCAGAATGTTGTTGGAACTGAGCAATGGGTTAAAAAATCCTGAGGCTTGAAGTTTCCTTTCCTCAGGAAAACATTCCCAATGGATTCAGGACGTTGCTCCATGGGTTCCCAAGGAGCTGGTGCTGTACACAGCTAAATCCAACCTTTCCCAAAGCAATCCCATCCCAGCAATGCCACTGCTCACCTCATCATTCTTCAGGGCCATGAAATAATAGTGGATGTTCTTATTCCGGGCATATTCCTTCACCCGAGCCTTGAATTCCTTGTGATCCAGCACCTCCCCACAGTATTCCAAGACGAAAGTGTTGCTGCAAGAGGGAAAAACATCAATTTTCTTAGCAAAAAACCCACACAAATAACACAAAATAATCCCTGTTAAGGTGGATTCTCCGAACACAACTCCAAGCCTGGCCATCCTGGTGGTGTAGCAATGATGATGTGCCTTAATCTCAGGGAATTCTGATTAATTTGGGATTTTATGCTGTCACATGGGAAGGTGACAGAAGGATGAAGCTCCC
The DNA here is from genome assembly GCA_035221435.1 of Sphenopsis melanotis. Taxonomy (NCBI): domain Eukaryota; kingdom Metazoa; phylum Chordata; class Aves; order Passeriformes; family Thraupidae; genus Sphenopsis; species Sphenopsis melanotis. Next base: position 1,058,636 of record JAWMRF010000115.1, on the reverse strand, counting down.
CTTGGAGCAGGGTTTGTTCTACAAATTCAATATATTCACAGAATTATAGGATGCCTTGGGTTGGAAGGAAACTTTGAGCTCATCCCATTCCAGCACCATTCCAAGGGCAGGGACACCTTCCACTGTCCCAGGCTGCTCCCAGCCCTGTCCAACCTGGCCTGGGACACTTCCAGGGATCCAGGGGCAGCCACTGCTATTCTGGGCTGGAAAACACTTTTCAGGAGGAATTTTCTCAATTTTCACCCTGACCCTGCCCTGGCCCAGCCTGAGGCCGTTCCCTCTCCTCCTGTCCCTGTTCCCTGGGAGCAGAGGCCGACTCCCCTGGCTGTCCCCTCCTGGCAGGAGTTGTGCAGAGCCACAAGGGCCCCTCTGAGCCTCCTTTTCTCCAGGCTGAGCCACTTCCCAGCTCCCTCAGGAATTCTCCAGCCCCTTCCCAGCACTGTTCCTGCCCTGGACACACTCCAGGATGCTCCCTTCTCCCTCATCTTGGTCTCCCCATCCTGATCCTCCCTTGTGCCTCAGGAGATTTCAATGTCCTCACTCCTCTCTCCTTTCCTGGCCTCACCTAACCCAGCACTGGGAATTACAATCCTGAATTAACAACAGGAAGAAAGATCCCCTCTGGATCTTCTCACTGTCCAAAGGGGAGGAAGAGGAGGAGAACTCAGGAAGAGAAGTTTTGCAGAGATGGGAAGAGAAGGATGGACACAACTGGAGTGGAATAGGGACAAAGAATGGGGAGGCAGATTCACCCCAAGAAAAAGCCAAGGAAAGCCTGTTGGGAAACCAGGAAGAGCAAAACCAGAGTGGGAGATCAAAGAACAGATGGGCAGATCCCAAAGAGGAAGAGGAACACCCAGCAGGGACAAGGATGAGCTGGAAGAACCTCAGCCCATCTCCTGGCAGGGAAATCCAGACCCCACAGGCCCTTTTCCCTTCAGAAGGGAGTGAGAGGCTGGGAACAGGCTGTGGGAAGAGGGAAGGCTTACGATGGCAGGTCCTTGGCAGCTCTGAGCCCCCAGCCCTTCTTCTCTGTCAGGATCACCTCCACATCCGCGTGCTGCTTCTTCTGGAAGCGCCGGTTGGAGCAGTAGTCACCGTTCGGACACCGGGAGGAGCTGAGGGGAGGGAAGGGAAGGGAGCAAATCAATTCCCAGCAGGAAAACAGCACCAACAGGAAGGGCTCAGATGGGAAATAAATCCCAAATAATCACGAGAAATTCCGTGTGAAACCTTCAAATGTGGTTTGCTATAAAAAGCACAACCACGTGACCGCCAGCGTGCAAATGCAGATCGTTTATTTCTGGCAAGATAAAAACATTTGGAACGCTGATCCCGTTGTATTTCTGTATCAGGGCATCCCAGTGGGGAGAACTGGGCTCTTCTCCCCTTGTTTTGGGGGTTATTCCTTCAAGATATTCCCTGCCCTACATCTGGCCTATGAGATAAGAGCAAAAATTGGGATTCTGCCAGGTAATTCCAATCCTTCCACAATTCCACAATTACCTTCTGCCAGGTAATTCCAATCCTTCCTCCCCTTGGGGGAATCCCACCAAGCACCCTGTCCCTGCCTCCGGCTCCCATGGAGCAGCAAACCTCTCCAGAGGGAGAAGGAGACACCAGCCACAGGCTGGAGAGGCTCTGGAGAAAGGAGATCCATGGGGATGTGAGGGCTGATCTCCTGCAGATCATCCAAAGATTTAAATCATGGAATCATGGAATGGTTTGGGTGGGAAGGGACCCTGAAGACCACCTCATTCCAGCCCCTTGCCATGGGCAGGGACACCTCCCACCGTCCCAGGCTGCTCCAAGCCCCATCCAAACCCTGAAACCTTCCAGGGATGGAGCAGCCACAGCTTCTGCTGGCAGCTCCAAAGGTCACTCCAGGCCAGCACAGACACTTCACTGTCACAAACACATTTAATGAAAAATCCTTTCATTAGGATCTTTTCTCCTGAGAAGCTGAAAGGCCTCAGAAACTAAATGTAAGCAATAATTATCTGCTGCTGTGGAATGCAACAGGTGCATCTTTGATTGGTCTCGTGTGGTTGTTTTTAATTAATGGCCAATCACAGTCCAGCTGTCTCGGACTCTCTCATCAGTCACAAGATTTTATTATCATTCCATTCTTTTCCTTTCAAGCCTTCTGATGAAATCCTTTCATCTATTCTTTCAGTATAGTTTTAATGAAATATATATGTATAATAAAATAATAAATCAGCCTTCTGAAACATGGAGTCAAGATCCTCATCTCTTCCCTCGTCCCGGGATCCCTGTGAACACCACCACACTTTACTGCCACCTCCCAGGAATTCTCAAGTTATTTGAGGGATTCCCAGGACACCTGCAGGCCAATGCATGGACCCCAGCTCACCACTCGATCATGAGCAGGCGATTGAGACAATCCTCTCCACAGGCCACCTCGCCCTGCGCCCGCTCCTCCTTGGACAGAGGGGGACACTCACACAGCATCCGCTTGATATCCCGGTGGGATTTGTTCTTCTTCCTGGGAAGCCAAGGCATGGAAATACAGGTGAGACAGCAGCCAGGTGGAGAAACTCCTCCTCAATCCTTATCAGTGGTTTTTGGAAAAAAATGGAAAATAAATGTCTCGAGGTATGGATTGATAACCCTAGGGACAGGAATACCCAAGGACACTTGGCTTGGGGATGACTTTGTGATGACAAAACGTGATTTCTTGAAGAGAATTCCCAGGATATTAAGCTGTTTTCCCTTTCTCCTCCCTGTCTATGTTCATTTGGACACCTATATTTTAATAAAGCAAATTGGAGAGTTTGGTTACTTCAGCATCTGCTTTGCTGTCAAGTGAGAGAATGAAAAAGAGGGGAAAATCAGAGTTAGACAAAAAGCAGGGCATCCAATAATTCATATTTTAGCTTCCATTAAGGATTTGGGGAATGCTCTGGAGCGTTGATCCCAACAAGGCAAAAAAACTATAAGAAAAAAAAAATCAAATTATGGCCATTAAATTTTACAAAGCTCCTCTGAGATGATAAATGAAGACATGGAAGTAACCAAAGCCTTTGGAAAAGCGCCTTGTTTGTCCAAAAGCTTTTCCACACCCAGACAGAATTCCCTGTGCCAACAGAAAGGGGGCAAGCTGGCATTTGGGAACATGAAACAGGCAGGATCTGGTAAAGCCATAAAAAAAGGTACAAATAAATCAACCTTTCCCTCTGATCCTCCTATTTTCCAACTCTTCTCAGCACTTGGGACTGTCTGGGGCAAACCGGGCTATTCTCTTTAGGAGAAAAGAGCCTGGGGTGGCTTTGCCAAATGTGGGGAATGCAACATCCCTGCCCCTCCCTCCAATTTGGCCATAAAAACCCAACCATCTTGGAACCAAATGGAAGTTAAATCCCAATTAAAACAAGGATAAGGCAGCAGTTACCTCTCTGTCAAGTAGACGTTCTCCTCGATGAGGTCGAAGTAACAGGGCATCTTCCCCTGCTTGGCAAACTCCTTCCAGCGCTGGGGGTCCCTGAAGTCATCCATGATGCACAACCTGCCCACCATGGAGGAATCCTGCGGCGCTGGCTCCACCTGCTCCCCCTCCAGCTTCCCCTTCCTCTTCTCCCCAGAGTCCCCATCGCTCTCCGAGTCGCTCTCCAACTCTGGCCGCCTCTTTTTTGGTGGGCCTCGTTCCTTCACGTCGTTTTTCTCCAAAGTTTTCACCTCGTCCTTCTTCTCCCCGCCCGGCACCGGCTCCTTGGTGGAATTGCTGCTGATCTCGTGTGCCTGCACTGAGCCCTTCTCCTTCTGCCCAGGCATCTGGGATTTTCCAGAGGGGCTGGGAAAGCGGGGCTTGCACTCCTCATCCCAACGCTCATCCTCTTCATACTCCTCGTGGTCTTCCGTGAGGGAATCCGGCACCTGCCCTTGGCCACGTTCATAGTTAACCACGGAGCCTCTGCTGGCTGCCCTCGCATCCCAGTAACCGTTGCCTTGCCAGTAGCTCTGGGAGCTGGGATAAGCTCCTGGTCCTGGCTGGTAAACGTAGCCTGAGTACATCCCAAAGCTGCTGTCTGGCTGCTGGTAGGTGCTGCTGGGCTTCTCCGGCTGGGAGAAATCCCAGCCCGCAGCACCCACCTCCTCGGGGGCACGGAAACCATCCAGCCTGGAGTAGTCTCCAAGGCCAGACTGGTTCAGCCCGCCCTGCCCTTGCCGACTGTCAGGCTTGGAAGAGCTCATCTGGTGCCGGGATGTGTCGGTGCTTTCCAAGCTCTCTGGGACACAGAACGGCTGCTCCTCTGGCCGGCCCATGGGCCTCCCCATGGCCACCACATCAGGAAGCACCATCCTCTCCTCCATGCTGGCTTTGCCGTGGCAATCGGCCGTCAGGTCCGCCTGGCTCGTGCTGTCCACGCTGTCGCTCTGGGCCTGGCACGGATGTGCCCACAGCTCCTCTGGCTCCTTCCCGCTCAGCTCCGTGGAGGTTGCCGGACTCTTCTCCATCCCTCTGGGAGAACACCTGCTCTCCACCTGGGGACCACCTTTACTCCCCATATTTTCTGACCTCTCCTCATAGTAGGGCCTGCTGGGCTCGGGCCGCTCATCATCCCAGTGGTCGGAGAAGCGCCGGTTGCTCCGGGAGGAGCCCGGGCTGCTCTCCTCCATGGCTATGGTGGAGTTCTTGGGAACCACCACGACCGACTGGAGCTTCTTCCGCGGTGTCCCATCATCGGAATCCGAGTCCTCCGTGTCGCTGTCCTCGCTGTCCCCCTCGCTGTCACTGTCCCCCATGTCAGAATAATCATCGTGGCCGGTGGGAATGAATTCCGAGGCGTTGCCGCTGCTGTCGCACGTTGGGGTTTGGGTCACCATCTCTGCATCCTCTGCGGTGACAATGACATCAGAGGAGGGATATAAAGCATCTGGAAAAGCCGAGGCTACCAAGGGCTCGCTTCCCTCATCCCTCTCGGCCGATACGCCGGGACACTGAACCCTCAGCTCATCCAGCTCAGCTCCCTCGGTGGAAACAGCACTTTCTTCCACAACCTCTCTGCCGCGGTGCTCCAGCGGCACTTCCGAATAGTAGGAATGTTCATTCTGGAACGATGACTTGCCTTTTGCTGAGCCAAGATCAACATGCTGAGCATCAAACTCCAGCATCTCTTCGGCTTCTGAATGCTGGAGCGGCTCCTGGCACACACCCGGTGGGGGCACGTCCCATTTGGAAGAGATGCTTTCCTCCGGCATGGGATGATCTGACTGGAGCTTCTGGAAACAGCCATCCTGGGAGGAATCCCTGCTCGAGCTTTCCACTGCCAGGCTGATCTTATGAGAAAGATGGTTCTGTTCATCCTCCCCAGCAGACTTGGAATGGGAATCCTCCATGCTCTCGTAATCACACGTCACTGTCTGCGGCTCCACCTGCACATCCAGGAAAGTTTCGGATGTCACTTTCAAATCCGCAGGTTCCGCTTCGATTTCCACTTCCGAGTGGTACAAACCAGGGGTGGCATCATCGGAAATGTAGCAAAAAACAGGTTCTTTGGTTTTGTCACACTGAGTCACCCCCTCATCCAGCTTCTTAAGGACAGTGTTAGTGGGATCTACATTCACAGCAGGGAGAGAGGCGGCTTCCTCCGGCTGCTGTGGCTCCGGAGCCTCCGCTTCCTGGAACAGGCTGTTGCACTCGCTGGACTGCACCCGGGAATCATCCAGCTCTTGTTCTTGGGACACATTCCTGCTCTCAAACCCATTGGATGGCAACGGATATGACGGGCTGGTCTTGACAGCAGGTGATGCTTCCGACGGACCTGGGCTGTGCTCAGAGGATGCAGTGACATCCTCTGCTTTGCAGGCACTGGAGGTTGCCAGACCCTCATCCTGACCCTCTGGGGAGCCGTTCACGCTCGATTCCGTGGGGAAACATGTTCTTAAGGGATCATGCTTTGCCTTTAAGAACATTTCTTGCTCCTTAACACTGTCATGGCCTTCGTTTGTTGCAAGTTCCTCGGATTTTGAGTTTGCCAAACCTGCCTTGGAGTCGTCGGCCTTCGGCAAAGCGGGAGAATCGTTGAATTGATTTAACGGAGAAAGTGTCTTTTCCCTTTCCAACTTTTTCACACTGGACACCCTGATCTCATTGTTCTTTACACAAGAGGCCTCTAAATCTAGAGAATTAGACTTGGACTTGATTTCTTCGATCGATTCTGTACAACAGAAAGAACTCTTAAATTTATCAGGCTTTGGTGCGGGGGCCTTGGAAGGGGTGGATTTATAGCGGGAGGAATTCACATTACTGTCGGGCTTGGAATGGGATGTCCCCTTCCGATAGCCCAGTTCATCGAGGGGAGAGCACCTTTTGGATACTTCACTTTCAGAAGTCCTTTTGGAATCTCGATCCGCTTTCGAAGACGACCTCCCTCGCCTGTCCACGTCGGCGTGAGACGACTCCACTTTGCTGTCCCTGTCCGACTTGGAGTAAGAGGATCTCGAGTCTCTGTAGGAGGAGGAGGAATGGGAGGACGTACGCCTGGAGTCGCTGGACCTGGAATGTGTCCTTCTGTACTCATCCTCCGAGTCCGAGCTCTCCCGTGCTCGGCTGTCCGCATATGACCGGGAGTAACGTGACCGTTCCCGGTACGGGGAGCTCCGGTGGTACCGGCGGTCGGAGTCGTAGTAATGCGAGCGCTCCGACCTCGAGTAGGAGGAGCTGGTTCGGGAGCTGCGATCGGAGCGGGAACGGGAATGAGACCGGCTTCGCCTCCTCTCTCTGTCCGAGCGGGAGCGGGAGGACGAGTACCGCGAGTCTCTTTCCGATTTGGAATAGCTCGAGTACTTCTCATCCCTGTCCGACCTGGAGCGCGACGAGGACTTGCCCAGGTCATCACCGCGGAGGGACGCGGAGCTCCGTCTGGAATCTCTCTCCTTTTCTGTGCTGGAGATCTTCTGCTCATGCGACCGCTGACTGGAGGAGGTCCTCACGGAATCCTCGTCGGACTCGGACCCCTGCGGCACGCCATCCGACTGGGAGAACTTCCTCTTGGCCCCCTGCCTCTGGGAGCACACAGGAGCACCCTTCGAGCTGTCAGAAACCTCATCCTCCTTCCCAATATGGGAATCCTCCTTCGGCGGGGTTATCTCCGTCTGCTCGGGCGCGGGTTGAGTCCCGCGTTCCTCCGAGCCGCGCGACGCCGGATCCTGCTTGGCGGCGTCCGGCTCCAAGGGCAGCGCCTGGCTCGGCTCCCTGGGCACGGGGGCCTCGGCTTCGCCGGGCGGCGACAGTAGCAGCGCCGGCATTGGCGTCACCGGCGGCAGCGGCGGGGCCGTGGCTCCAGGAACCGGCATCGGTGACGCCGGCGGTGGCGGCGGGGGTGGGGGAGGTGGCGGCGTGGGGGGGAAATCCACGGCCAAGGCCACCGGTTCTGTCACCGGTGCCACCGGAGCCGGGGGTGGCTTTGCCGTGACATTCAGTAAATGTTTTTTAAAATGAATCTTGCCCAGTTCTACCTTCGGTTTTGGAGGTGAAGATTCCTCGGCTGAACTGGCGGTGTCCCCCAGGTCCAGTTTATTTTTGGGGTTAAAATCAGTCGGAAGGGGAACCGCCGGAGGGGTGGGAGTTTCATTTTGTTTCTCGTTTCCCAGAGCAGTCAGGAATCGATTGGGTAAAGTTTTCTTGGTTAAACTAAAGCTGAAAGACACTTTTTGTCTTCCCTGCTCCTCAAGGTTAACCTTGGTTTTGGTGCCTTTGGGCAAAAAGCGGCTCGAGGCGACGCCTTTGAACACGGGGACTTTGATAAAACCGGCTCTCGGCACCGTTTCAGGTTTGCCCTGCGGAAGAAAAGGAAGATGCAGTTGGAGGAATTGGATTTTGGGGGGTTTGAACTCAGTTCCGCAGCATTTTCTTTCACCTGGTGAATTTTTCATGATGATAAAAGAGAAATGCATACCCTGGGTCTGTCTTTATTACCCAGCTCTGTCCTGAAAAAAATCAATTCCTCAGACTTCTCCAGCTTGAAACTAAGCCTCCTCTGAGGTTTGGGCTGAGGCTTTTTATCTGACTTATTAATGACCAAGCTCAAAGTCCTTTTATCATTTAATTCTTATTTTTTAAAAAATAGAGTTCAGCTTACAAAGTTAATTGAGGGCAAAAATCTGCTTTTTTTATGCTGTTTCTGTGGTCCCAGGCTACAAAAGATCCTGGGTTTTAAGCTCAAAGTGCATTTGTTTATGTAAATCCACCTGGACGCAGCGTTCCAGTACTGGAGAAGGCTCCAGGGAGAGCTCAGAGCCCCTGCCAGGGCCTGAAGGGGCTCCAGGAGAGCTGGAGAGGGACTGGGGACAAGGG
>JAWMRF010000115.1:1034384-1050219 GCA_035221435.1 Sphenopsis melanotis | reverse complement strand
TATAATATAATATAATATAATATAATATAATATAATATAATATATATAATTTAATCACATCATATCATAATATATACATTTTCTTTTAATATAATATAGATCATAAAATAATAAATCAGCCTTTTGAAGCATGGAATCAAGATTCTCATCTCTTCCCTTGCCCTGGGACCCCTGTGACCACCACCACAACAGGCAGATGCTGCAGGTGGAAGGAATGATGGAGCAGAAGGAGCAGAAGGAGCAGAAGGGTCTCTTGCAACTGGGAGTGAGTGGAAACCAGTGCTGGAGAGGCACTGGAGCCAAGAGCACAGCACAGGCCTCGTTCCTGGCACTGAATTCCCATGGAAAGCATCCAGCCCTGATTGCAGCAGGTGTCAGAACAAACCCCTTCAATTAGAGCAAGAGAGAGAGGCTCCATGGGGAGGATGAGAAAATCAAGAGAAGCCATTTCATGCCAGACCCGCTTGGATCTGGCTCTGCTGGGCCTCAGGCTCTGACAGATCCCAGCTCATCCCACTGGGATGTTTGATTCCTTGTTCCTCCTGCTCTTCTCCTCTGCTGTGAATATCTGACACTTAGGGAATAACCAAATAATTCCCATTATTTAGGGAATAAGCAGAGCAAAACTTCCATTTCCTCAGCTTTCCTCATTACTGCTTCTTAGGATTTCAAGTTTTCAGCCATCTGATAAATAAAAATCCTGCCTTTCCCACACAGCTCTGTGTCCTACACCCACCAACAAGAGAAAATAATCATTTTCTTATATGAAAACCAAAGTACAATCAAATAGTGTTTTTCTAGATGCCTGCTCATACTCCATGGTAGGAAATTAATTCCAGAGAGAATCTTGCTGAACTCCAAGGCCTGACAAACTTTTCATCCTGTAATCATTTTTCAGAGGAAGGGAAAACAAAATACATAAAACAGACAAATGGAAATATCACTAATCCCATCATGGCTGCAGAGGAAAGGGTAATAAGGAGGAAGATGACAGAGTGGAATTGTTCCACAGGGAATTTTCAGCTCAAGTTCTCTATCTCCTGAGCTTTCCTGACCACTGCCTCACCTGGGAGGCACCTGGAGCTGCCACCACCATTTGGGACAGAGGAAGATTTTGGGGTTCAGACTGAAAGAAGGGAATTTTGGTCAGATATATAGAAGGAATTGTTCCCTGTGAGGGTGGGCAGGCCCTGGCACAGGGTGCCCAGAGCAGCTGTGGCTGCCCCTGGATCCCTGGCAGTGCCCAAGGCTTGGAGCAGCCTGGGACAGTGGAAGGTGTCCCTGCCATGGCAAGGGGTGGAATGGATGTGCTGTAAGGTCCCTCCCAACCCAAACCAGTGTGGGATTCCATGATTTCTCTCCCAGAAGGGCCACCCAGTGCAGCTCTCCAGGCCAAGCACAGTACATCATCCCCATTCCCAGACACTTTCCAGCAGGAGCCAGACCTCTGGGCACTTCCCAACGAGTCCCCTGCGCCCCATCCTGCATCCAGCCCTGCAGTGCTCACTGTTATTGCCATCCCCAGCACTTCACTTCCTCGTTAGGATGTGTTAACTCATTTAATTCTCTCTCAGGACAGAAAGTGCTCATGTTTAATGAACTCTCTGCAGAGCCAGAGCTGTCTGGGGAGATTTAAAACAAACCTCCAGCAGCTGGTCAGGGTGTGATTAATGTTGCTGTGGACTCCAGAGAAGCCAAATTGAGGGGACAAGAGCTCCAATACTCCCGCACAGGGTTACACACTCTGCCCTGGCGAACAAAGCTCTTTCCTTCCCAAAATCCTAGACAGCTGGTGGTGAGGGATGCAGTCAGCAAGGACATCCATCATCTCTGATGTTGTCAGAGGGTCAAGGTCAGGGTTAGAGTCATGGGTTAGGGTCAGGGTTAGGGATTCCAAGCAGAAATGGGGACCTAGAAGCTGGGGATGAACTCACCCAGGCACTGGCCCACAAGGATTTTCAAGCCTTTGGAAAGGCACACTGGCTGCTGTGGCACTCCTGACTCACAAAAGCCTTTTTCTATGGAAAGGAGGGTACTCTGGGATGTACACCTGAGCCACAGTGCCATGGGATGGACAATGGGAGGGAATTCCTACCCAGACACTCTTATTTCTAAAGACAACCCAAAGATGCCTTTTCTTTGTTCCCCTTTTTACTTTTTCTGCCAGTAAGCAGTTAAATCTTTGCATTCTCCACAACATCCCTAATCCATGTGTCAGGAAGAAAGCAGTGGCCGTGCCCCTCGCTGGGGTCCAGAGTAGCAACCCCCTCTGCTGTGGGACTGTCACTGACGCAGGGAGGAGCTGGGGTCACTGCAAGCAGTTCCACGCCTGTGATCCCCCACAAGGAAAGCTCTGACAGCCATCAAGGAGCACGAAATGACTTGGCAATGATCCCATGTCACCAGCAAAGATAACGAAGCTGCAGTCAGCTCCTGACAGATAATGCAGGGAAATTCATTTAACAAGTCATGGCTGCTAACAAATGTAACTTCCCCAGCACCTGAGGCATGCTCTGTGCCTCTCCACGTGCACACCAGACACTGAGCAGCCTTATTCCCTTTGTTTTAATGCTGGAGCTTTTCCCCAGCTCTTCCTTTGTGCACTACAAATTCTGTACAGCAACAGATCACAGCCGAGCTCTGCTGTTTGACATCCACGGTCACCAGGGGGAATTGTAGCAGTCAGCTGGAAGCACTGGAATATTGCCTGGGACACAGCTGCCGGTCAGAATTTGGGCCTTTTGCTGCAGGGGGTGAGGCTCTCAGGGTCCTCCTCCGAGACTGTACAAGTGCCCCTGAATTTCCAGAGAGGTCAGCAGACTTTACCAGCAGTGGCATTTACCCAGCGCCCTGCCAGGGGAATGCTGAAGCTCCAGAATGTCACGCTGCGATGCTAAGGCTGTAAAAGCACGGCTTTGCCCCTGATAGATCATATTTCTATGTCACAAGCTAGCAAAGTTGTTTAACTCTGCAGTGCCTGGCAGCAGGGTCACCTTCCCACAACACCAGCAGCAAAGCCAAGTGCAGTTGTCTCTGCATTTCCTCTCCTGACCCCAAAGGGGTTTTTCACCCATTTTTGTGCAGGAGCCATAAATTCTTTCAATCCACTTACTTCCCCCTCACTATCACTGCCTTGGGTGTCTGGCAGAGCTGGAGATGCTCACTTGGAGAGGAGAAGCTCCAGGGAGAGCTCAGAGCCCTTGCAGGGCCCGAAGGGGCTCCAGGAGAGCTGGAGAGGGACTGGGGACAAGGCATGGAGGGACAGGACACAGGGAATGGCTCCCACTGCCAGAGGGCAGGGATGGATGCGAGATTGGGAATTGGGAATTCCTGGCTGGGAAGATGGGGACGCCCTGGAATGGAATTCCCAGAGCAGCTGGGATTCCCAGACTGCTCGTGGATCCCTGGAAGTGTCCAAGGCCAGGTTGGACACTGGGGCTTGGAGCAGCCTGGGACAGTGGGAGCTGTCCCTGCCCATGGCAGGGGTGGCACTGGATGATCCTGAGGGTCCCTTCCCACCTAAACCATTCTGGGATTCTGGAATTTGGATCCAACATAAACCAGACCAACAACAATTACATCAGGAATTCAAACCCCATCCTTTCCCACCTCCCCCAACAGCCTTCTCCTGGTCATCACTAATTCCTGCAAGTTCCCAGGCTCAGGCCTAGACCAGCATTAATTAACAACTCCCCAAGAATTCCCATCAGGAGCCAGTGGTGCATGATGACTCTGTCACCTCTGGATCAACCGACCATTCCAAGCTCCACGTCCTTCCCACCAGGAGCTTCTGGCTGCCTCCTGCCCAGGAGCTCACTCAGCACCTTCCAAGCCCAAACCCAGGAATTTTCAGAGCACACAGCACCCTATATTCACACATTTTGGGAATTTCTCCCTCTGTTTTAAATCTTAGAGCTCATCTGTGCCCCAGAAATAAAATCTTGGAGAAGATAAAGTGGAAAAAGAGCTTTGTTGTTAACAGCCCCTATCTCCAAAAATCCAAATTGCATCAGAATCATGGAACTCCAGAACGGCTTGGGTTGAAGGGACCCTCAGGATTATCCTGCCGTTTCTGAGCACATTTCTGCCAGGAGCAGCAGTTTCCTGCAGCCCTCTGTGAATTATTAAGGATTTTGTTATCCTTTAACTCATGGAACAACATGGAGCTGCCCAGGATCAAGGCACCACAGTAAATGATTAAATGAGACATTAGTGGATTGGAAATCCTGTGTTTTCTGCACCCTGGGACATCACATATCCCAAAAATTCCTCTTTTTCAACACATTGGGGGTTTCATTGTGAGCACCTGTTAATGCTCTATCCATGACTCATCCTGGTGACCCAATCCAGCATCTGGATCTGGATCTGCAGCAGCAAATTCCCTTCACTGTGGGAAAACTGGGAGCAAAACCCAAAAGCATTTCCTTGAAATCCATGGTTTTTATGAGGGGACATTTCAGGGATGATTTTAAAGGAGTTTCATGGCTAAAAGGGAACCCAAAACATTGACTTTGGAAAAAAGGAGAACCTCCAGCTCTGAAATGGGCTCCTCTCACCACAACTCACAACCATTTCCACAAAGTCCTGCTGGAAATGAAATCCCTGTTTTCCAGAGAATCCACACATCACAAGTGATCCTGGGATTAATCCACATTAATCCATGGAAGAATGAAGGACAAAATGAACACTACTGAGACCACCCTCCTGTAGGAGTTCAGCCTCCTGAAGAGTGAGGGAACAGCATTTTCGGGGATTCCTGGATCAATTGTTATCCTTACAACCAGAAATTCCCAATTTTTTTACTCCAATGTGGGACAAGAGAAGGGAGCAGGTTCCTCTCCAACCATACCCTGAAGGATCTCCACAGGTCTGAACCCAAATTATTATCAAGGACAGGATTTTTTAATAAAATCCACTATAAATAATAAATTAATAAATATATAGGGAAAAATACTGGAAATTCAGGGAATCAGCATTTCAGAGTTTTCCTTCTTGCTACAACTTTGGTGCCATTATTTTAAGTGTCAATGTTTTGATCAAAATCCTTCTAATTTCAAGCACAACAGCTCTGAAATAAAGGGAATAAGGGGGTTTGGATAGATCCACCTTTTCCCAAATATGGGATCTGCAGGCAAAGAAGAGCTGCCACATTTCCAGCCCTCCCCTTCCCACAGCAAATTCAGCAAAGCTGACACAATCCAGGATATTTCCCCTCATGAGCTCACCCTTCCAGGGATTTTTTTCTTTAAACAACAGTAACTTGAACAAAACACAATTCCCAGATTTTGAAACACACTCCACAGGTAACTTGGTAAATGTAATAGGTGGGAATTAATGAAAAGCTCTCCAGGAAAAGAGGAATTCTCCTTCTTCTCCTGTTTTACAGAAAGGGAACATTACCCAAAATGGAAAAAAAAAAAAGCACATCCAAAATGATTAACAGCTCTCATTCCAAAGCCAGGAGATTAAAATATATCCCAGGCCTCCAAGTTTTCTCTTTTCCTAAAAAATTCATTGAGTCACAGGCAGCAAAACTCATTATTTTTACAAATTAAGTCTTTAAATAATCAGCACCAACCCACACCAAGCTGTGCCATCACCTCCCGTGTGCTCGTGGCACAAGTGGTACTGGAATTACTGCCTCTCATTCCCAAATTTAATGGGAATTACTGCCCTTCCTTCCCAAATTTAATGAGAATTATTGCCCTTCCTTCCCAAATATAACCAGAGGGATCCCAGAAAAGCACCCATTTGCTTTATCCAGCCCCTCAGTGGCTCTGGATTCATGGAATGCCTCAGTCAAACCAACCCAAGCTGGGCTCACAGGAGATCCAGGAACGCTGGAACTGGTTTTACTCACCTCATTTTCTTCTTCTCTATTGCAATCCAGCCGGGGAAACATGGAAAAAAAACAGGAAAAGCAGGTGTGAACAGCGGGTAGGAACAAGAAATGGAACACTGGACATCTGGATTTGGGATGGGAAGGACGTGGGACACAGAGTGAGGGAAACACCGACGGCACCGGGACACAAACCCAGCTCTGAGGGGAGCACATCACAGTTGGGAGGCTCCAAAATTCCCTGGAAAATCCCACACGGATCAGGACAGAGCAAACCTTTTTGGAGAGAACTGCTGGCTTGGTGTCATCTCCAGTTACTCCAACATGCTGCAGGAATAAAACCCTCAAAAATGTCACTGAAAAAGGTGGATTTGGTATTCTTTCAATGTGAAAACTTCCCTGAAATACTTCCCAGAACTGAAAGTTTCTGCCTCTCATTAACAGAAATTAAAGATATTAACAAAGGTCTGACTGCTGTGCATCTGCCCTGGCTATTTGCATAATTAATCCCTATTTTGGCAGCTTGAAAATGAATTAATTAGGATCATTCTCCATGCTGAGCCAACAGGAAAGTTGGGTTTTCCCAGCTTTCCACTCTTCCCAAGTTCTCTGCTCCAATCCCACAGCGAAGTCGTTTCTCCTCAAGGAAGGAGAAGGAACAGGAGCACATCTCCCTCTCCTTGCTTTGCTCAATTCCTTGGAGAGTGTCAAGGAATTTCTTGGCCCTACCAACACACCTCAGCCAAGACATCAACAGTTCCTCCGTCATGGATCTACCAGAGATCCCAAAACCCCTCTCCAGCACTCCAACACAGCCCAGAGTTGGACTTCTCCTACATTTTACCAGCTTTTATTCAGCACTGTTGTGATAACAAAGCCAAAGATTTCCCATAGAAAAGTTCACAGATTCCACCTCAAGCATCAGCTCAATGAGAAATACCCAATTCTGGAAGAAAAAGTCAAAATTTTCATTTCCGAGCAACGCGGACGCGGTGACGGCACAAGAACCACGCAGGTCCTCACTGAAACCATCCCCAGCTGGGAACTGGGAGCAAAGGGAAGTGCTGGGAAGAACTTTCCCCTGGCGAATATTCTCCTGCCCCTCCAAAGGCTCCCATCCAATTGATCCAGCTTGTTAAAAGACCATAATTAATCCCAGAGCAGCACCAACGGGGTTTGTTTCCATCAAGGAAACTCGAGGTGGGAATTCTGATTCAATGGGATCAGGTAGGGCAGGAATTCCAAACCCCACAGGTTCAGGAGCTCTCCAAAAGCACCACTTCCACTGGAATTAAGACCCAAAAGAAGCTTTCAATTTCAGGATCACCAAAGGAAGAGTCTGGGACTTTCAGGAAGTGTCACATGGTTTGGGTTTGAGGTTTTGTGGGGTCAACACTCAACAAAAACCTTGCATTTGGTGATTTAAGGGTCTTTCCCAACCTTAGCGATTCCAGATATTTCTAGATATCCTAAGCAGATGCAGCAGAGAATTACCACCACCAGGTGGAAGCTGAGGGTTCTAAGGCAAAAATAACTCTCATTATACACAAAAATCCATCTTAAATCAGCTGTATATTGGGAGAGAGGTAATTAAATTTCGTATTTACAGTTAATAACAAGGATAATTAATGATAAGGAGAAAAGAGAGTTGGGATTCTTCAAATCCAGAGAAATCCCACAAGAAGAAGAGAGGAAACAGGTGATCCCCATCCCTGGAAGTGTCCAAGGCCAGGTTGGACAGGGCTTGGAGCAACCTGGGATAGTGGAAGGTGTCCCTGGGTGGGATAGGGTGATCCCATTCCAACCCAAACCATTTGGGATTCTGAGATTCCATCAACTAAAATAAAAGGTGTTGACCTTCCTAAAAGCAGGGTTATGAATCCCATTTCCTTCCCAGCCTCTTCCTTCTCCCCAAATAAAAAAAACCCAACAAAAACATAAAAATAGAATTCCAAAATTAGGGAAGGCGCTGCCGTTCCCTCAGGAACCTTGTGCCAAATTCCTCCCACGCTGGGATAAAGTTACATAAAATCCCCCTGCTCCAAGCTTGGGATCCATCCCAACACATCACCCAGGGCTTCTCCAGCACTTTTCCAGCTCCACAGGTTTGGAACCATTCCCTCAGCTGCACCTTGCTCCCTGCAGGCACCAAAAACACAACTGGGATGAAAGTGAACATGGAATTCCCGCACTTCTGTGGCTCCTTCCTGGGAAAGTCAGGAGAAAAGAGTTGGTAAAACCCAAAATAAAACTGAACACCCTGAGAAGTGCTGAATAAATTTTAAAAATAACCTAAAGAACCACAAAATCGACTAAAGAACAAAAAAGTAACCCCACCACCAGGAAGCTTCAGCGCCTTTGATCTGTTTCCAGCTGCTTGATGCACTAATTTTGTTAAAAAACAAAAATTAAGCACCAATTAAATCCAGGAAAAGTTTTTCTAAGACTATAGAACCACATTTATACCAAAATTCTTTACATGGGTCACATTTCTATCTATTTTTTTTAAAGGACCCACATTTCAACCCAAATTATTTATCTGAGGCCACATTTCCACCAAAATTCCTTACATGGAATTTTCCTTACATATATTTTGACCTTACATCTATTTTGACCAAAACTTTTTATATTTAAACTTTATCAGCTTCTCTCCTGATGGGAACATCCCAATTTTGTCACAGGAATGGCAATAAAAAGTAAAATTTTATTTTAATTCCAGAGTTCAGCAGCTCCAGCATTTCTTGGTGCTTCAACAGGTCAAGCTGAAGATTTTTCTCTTTTTTAAGTGCAACCCACACAATAATTGGAATTTTATCCTGGTTTTCCTTATGCAAAAGGAGCCAAAAAAATGCCCTCGGGCTTCTGAAGTCTAAAAGACAAAACTTTAGGAGCCTCATCTCCTCTAAATCCTGAGGTTTTTTTCTTTTCTTCCCTTTAAAAGAGGAAAATCTGGAAGCTTGAGGCTTTTCTTATCTAAGTATCAGCAGCCTAACAGCCCAGGGAGCTGAAAAGGCCCATTCCCAGCAGGAATTCAGCTCAGGAATTCACAGAGATCCATCTGAAAGCCACCACAATGTCCAAAGAAAGGGAAGCCCAGCTCAGGAAATTGGGATTTAACCTGTTTTGTTCAGGCTGGGTTAGCCAGAAATATCCTGGATGCAGCTGCAATTCCATGGATCATCCCCCTCATCCACAGCAGGGCTAAGGAAACTGGGAAGCACCACCACCAAACCAAATTTCAGGTGGAAATTTGGGATTCCAACAGGATCCTGGAGCCCAAAATGAATTTTTCTCGTTTTTCCTGGATGCTGATGGAGAGCTGCACGAATGGGTTTCTGCTGGGAATGCAATTCCCTGGAAGCTGGGGAGGAAATTCCCTCTCTGCTGCTCTCATGAACAGAATCCCAGAATTCCAGAATGGAAGGGACCCCCAAGCTCATCCCAGGAGCTCCTTCCACTACCCCAGGCTGTTCCCAGTCCTTGGACACCTCCAGGGATGGAACATCCAGAGTTTCTCTGGGAAAACTGCTCCAGTGCCTCACTCCCCCCACAGCCAGGAATTCCTTCCACATATTTATTCCCTTTTTCCCCTCAATTTCCATCCTCCAGACTGAAGGATTTGCTGGAACACTCCCAGGCCTGAAGTGCTTCTGCTCCTTTGTTTATGAATCCCAAAGGTGGGATAAAAACCAAGGACAGAAGCGCAGCTGTCCCTGTGTTTAATGGAATATTGGGAGGAATTCCTGGGAAGGCTTTTGTGCAGAGCACTGGGCTTTTAATATCCTCAAAACACCACACTGCAAATGGAGAAGGGACAAGCAGGAAAAGAGCTGGGAAGGTACCAGGCAATCCTGCTCTTTCCCAAAAAAAACATGGAAAATGGAAAGGCAGAAGCACTCACGTGAGGAGGGAAAATCCCTGGAAAAAAAAAATCTTATTTATTTAAAGGAGGTGGAATCCAGGCTGAGTTTCCTGGAAAATGAGGTGAAGGCACCTTCCAAAATCCCCAAATTCAGCTGTCCTGCTTCCCAAAATCCCCATTTCCTGGTTTAGACATTCCCAGTGAGGGTTTGGAGCTGGAAGTTTGGAGCAAGGGAAGTGACACTGTTTGTCCTGTGCTGGAACAGGAAAGAACAGGGAGGACTGGATATTCCAGGGAAAGAAGGAGACAAATATATTGAAAATAGGGATTTATCCCCTCATTCATAAAAATGAGGAGGGGCTGAGTGACTTCACTGATTAATTATTCCATAACTTATCTAGGATTTATTCCACAATGGAATTATGGAATAATTCTAGTATTTTAGAGAAGTCAAGATGTGCTCCAGGAAAAAAATCCAGTAAAGAAAAAATACCCAGTTTCTCTGCTCCTTCTCCCAACTGCCTGAAATTTCCCAAACTCCCCCCAAATCCTGCTTTTCCCTTTCTCCTCAAGGCACACCTAAGGAAGAAATTCCACTTGGAATCCTGACAGGAATCAGGAAAAACAAAGCTGCTCCCATGGAGGGTGGGAAAGGGATTCACCTGGCACAAGGAGGGAGAGGAGGAGGATGGAAGACTGAGGATGAAGATGGGGGTGGAAGCGGGATGGGACCCAAAATAGAGGCACAAATCCCCACTGGAATTCAAAGCATGGCTCTTGGAAAACTTTCCCCTCCTCCTCTGGGAGCAAGGCAGGAGATTCCAGCAGCAGCTTTGGGAGTCAGCACCTTCCCATAAATCACATGGGGTCACTTCCCAGGTAATCCCTGCCCCAAATCCCCCCTGGGGCACAAAGAGCCTTCCACGGAAAAATCCCTCAAAAAGGGAAAAGGGAGATGGAAGTGCATTGTCCCAACCTAAATCCCAAAATCTGGGCACATCCCTGAGCCCATCCAGGGGGCCTGGATCGGCACACAAATAAATGCAGCTCGGCTCCTCCAGGGTGGGTTCCCATGGATCTCTCCCTGTGGAATACCATGGGAGGGATGGACAGGCAGGAATTGCACCAGGAATCCCAAAATTCACATTAAAACCCAGCTGTACAAAAAACCCCAAATCCACATTACATCCAAAATTCCATGGAAACTTTGGACATCAATGTGGGGAATTTCTGGGAACAGAGCAGCCAAGGGCATCGTTTCATTCCAGCTTTTCCCCCCTTATTAACAATTCCTGATTCAAATTAAAACTGTCCTAAAGCCAAAGTTAGGCCAGATTTAAAGCTCAGGCTCAGTTCCACCACCAAAACATTTCCCCTACCAGCACAAAGCCACTTCCAGGACTGAAAATGGAACTAGTGGGAATAGCAGAGAGAAAATCCCCAATTTTTATCATTTTGCTCAAATCCCAAAATTACCCATGCCCAGATAAAGTTCCAATGTTTAACTTGCTTTTTTTAAGTTGCTCTTTGTAAATTCGCCAATTTAAGTTAAAACAGGTTTGAGCAGGAAAAAGATTTCAGGAGGGAGTCCTGGAACCTGAAAACTCGAGGAATTTCAGAATTTTAAAATAAAAGAAATAATCAGAAAAATCCCAGTTTACTTACAATTGTTGCTACCAGGGATTGATTCCCAAGGATGAGGATTCATTCCCAAGGATGAGGATTCATTCCCAGCACCTGGACATGCACAGGTGCTGAGGCTCCACCTGAGCTGGGCAAAGAATTTGGGATTTGTGCTAAAAACCAGGGAAAGAACTCATGGAGCTGCAGAGCAAGCCCCTCCCTCAGAAGGGGAGGGTTCAGGAATGGCCCCCAGCACCCAGCATTTGCTGCTTTCCCGGGAAATCCAGGGAAATCCAGGATTTCCAGCCCTCCATCCCCTCCCTGGCCTATCAGGTATCCCCAGCCCGGGGGATTTTCCCTGAATGGGGCAGCAAATTCCAACTGGGATTTTATGGAGCCTGAATGACATCACCCCCCCCAGGCACTGCACGGCACCTTTGTCTCCCAAAATGCCTGGAAAACAAGGAATTCTCTCTTTGGGACACAGATGGATGCTTGGCACCCATTCCCAACATCCCCAAAAACAGAAGCCATCCTGTCCCCTCACCCCAAAATTCACACTGAGGAAAACCATGAAATTTTAGTGTCACCACCTCCTACTTCACACACATGCAACACCAAATATTCCCAAAATTCACCACATCAAAGGCTCAAACATCCAATTCTGAGCCCAAACTCATCCCAAATTTAACAGGAAGGCAATTCCCAATCATGAGGTGACCCTAAAATCCCATTCCAAAGGGGAGCAGCTGCAACCGGCAACCCAAAAAATATAAAACAGAACATTGTAAGGCCCTGGCTGAGCTCAGAGTCATTCCTTTGAGAAAAATAAATAGAAGTAAATACAAATAAATAGAAATAAATAAAAATAAATAGAAATAAATATAAATTCTCAGAGGATTTATTTCTTACCTAATTATAGCTGAAATTTAATGTCCTGGGATTTTGCCCAGCAGGAGCAGGGACACCTTGGGAATTGCTCTCAATTCCACAGGAGAGAATAAATCCCTTTCATGCTCCTTTACACCAGAAATTTGCCATAAAATTCCAAACTGGGAATGGGTTGCGCAGGTAAACACCAAGCACCAGGCTCTGGAGATTTTCCCTGGTGGATTTCCAGCTGCAAAAAGCTGGAAATTATAATAATTTCCTGCTACCTGGGAATGACACACTTTGGATTTCCAGCTGGAAAACTTCCAATGGTGCATTTCAAACAGGAAGGGAAAAACTGAATTACAAAGATGCTGGGGAAGCTGCAAAATCTTGGAGCAATCCAGAGGGAATCCACTGGAAATGAGGCTCCACAAGGAGCTCCAGCTCCTTCCTGATCCAGCCTCTTCCTCACATCAATATTTTGGGATCAAATTTTGACTCCTGGCTCATATTCTCCTGAATTTTGGGTCCAGCTCCACATCATTCCCAGGGATTGTACCCTCTGAGGTGGATCCCAAAAAGCTGAAGCTCACAGGAGAGGTGAGGCTGCAGGGATGGAGCATTTTTAGGGAAGTTTATCTCCAAAAAATGGGAAAAGTCAGGAAAAAAAATCAAGGAAAAAGAAAATAACCTGTTCTACCAACACTCCATCAACCAGAGCCACACTTGGATGTCCTCAAGATTTTTCCTCAAGGAGTTCTAAAATTCTGGAAGGAAAAATGCCCATTAAAAACAGGTGTGGATATATCCTCTCTTCCCTTCTAAATATCCAAACAAATCATATTTTAAATTGCCAGATCAGCAGATCTGGGAACAGGCTGCCCCAAGAAGCTCCAGCTGCCCCATTCCTGGAAATGTCCCAGGTCAGGATCCCAAATTTCCCATTCAGGCTCCCAAAGCCAAACATATAAAGTGAATTTTCCTTAAATAATCCAACTTTCCAGACACATTAAAGCTGGAAAATCCATGGGTACGTTCAGGAAACAAGAGTCAAGTTTCTCCCTTTCCTCTCCCCATCCCACAGTCCCTGGGACCACCATTAATCTTCTTAATAAAGGGGAGGAGCATTCCAAGGGAAATGCAGGTGGAAGACTCAGCCTTTCCCTCCTCTCAGCATCTCCATTGGATTGGAACGTGCTCCGGGATCCAAATGTGGGTGTTTAACCACAGCACATTTACCAGGAGCTTGTGCTGAGGGAACCAACCCTTATGGATGGTTTTCCTTAGGGAAAGGCAGAAAATAGAATCCAGATTCCCAGAAAATACCATCCCAAAGTGACACCAACATGGAACAGGCCTGGGAGATTCTACAGCTCCAATGAACATCGAAAATAAAAATCCTTGGGAACAGCCACAACCGAAAACCTGGAGTTCCAGACTGTCTGAATCCACATGGGATCACGTTAACAAAACCAACGGAATATTCCATACCCTGATCCTAAATCCCAACCCTCCAAACCACCCAGCAAGCCCCACTAGGATCACCAGGATGGCTGGAAAAGCTTCTTCTCCTAAAAGGGAGCTTCATGAATTCCTGCTGGGGAGGTCTCCAGAAGCAGATGGATAAATGGAGTTTCCATGATGACAGAAGGGCATGAGGAACAGAAATCCTTGGAATCTCAATTCCTTCCTGTCATGGAGGTGTCACTGGTCCAAGAGGTTCCTGCACCCTCAGGATGGGGACATTCTTGGAATCTTCTTCCAGGAAACAGCAGCACCAATAGATGAAGTGGCTGCTGCTCACAGCAGGATACAAACATCCATCCAGGTCCATCAGGAACAGCTTGTCCAGAGCAGCTGTGGCTGCCCCTGGATCCCTCGAAGTGTCCCAGGCCAGGCTGGACAGGGCTTGGAGCAGCCTGGGACAGTGGGAGGTGTCCCTGCCATGGCAGGGGTGGAATGAGACTGGCTTTAAAGTCCCCTCCAACCCAAACCATCCTATGATTATATGATTTGTTAAAGCAAAATTGGGGATGAATTTTGAATACATTCAGGATCTGGAGATGCCCCTCCAGAATCCATCCCAAAATTTGTCCTTACACCTCTCACCCCTCGGCGCTGGGGAGGCCACTGGGCTGGAGGTGTTTCTCTCACAGTGCCGCTCAAGCTGGGCTTCAAACAGGGTGGCCCTGCAGGTCCCTGCTGTGAGGGTGATGAATCAGCATCCAAAATCCATCCAAAATCCATCCAAAATCCATCCAAAACACAGCACTGGCAGAGCAGGCTGATGAACAGCCCACCAGGGCTTTTTTCTCAGTGCTTTTGGACATGACACCCTGCTGCTGAACAACTGTCAGAGTTTTGAACACCATTTCACCCAAGCCAGGGAGCTTTTTGTGCAGAGCAGTCCAAAATGAGAGCTGTTAATTAAGCAAACCAGCGGTGAAGGCAGCAGTGATGCCAACATTCCTCCTGATCCCCACGGATACGGTTGGAAAAATCACCCAGAGCAGGGGCAGAAGGTCTGAAGGATCAGAAGCAACTGCGCAGCTCCCCTTTAATCACCTCAACCCATCTCGGGGAGGAGCACAGAGAGCTGGAAGTTTCTGTGCTAATTCCTGGGATGAGAGGCAGTGGGGGGGGATTTATCACCCCCAGAGCACCAAATGGGAGGGAGGAAGGGAGGGAGGGAAGGAAGTGGCGGAAGGAAGGGGGAAGTGGCGGAAGGAAGGAAGTGGCGGAAGGAAGGAAGTGGCGGAAGGAAGGAAGGAAGGAAGGAAGTGGCGGAAGGAAGGAAGGAAGGAAGGAAGGAAGGAAGGAAGGAAGGAAGGAAGGAAGGAAGGAAGGAAGGAAGGAAGGAAGTGAGGGAGTAGCAGGTTGTCCAGGGCTTAGTGCAGAGGAGGAGACAGAGCAACAAAGCTGTTTGTTGTTAATCTTGAGCTCAGCTCCTGAGCCACAGGCACAGCCAGCATGGCACTGCCACTTGGCTGCCCACCAAAGGGACTCGGCATTAAACAGGAGTTCTTTTCCTGATGGATGCATTCCTGAGAATGGAGAGTCATAAAAGAGAAAAATAGACTGGTTGTGCTCGGGTAGCAACAACCTGTGCAGTCATTATCATCAGCTGCCCCTGTGGATCAGGATTCTGTGTCTGTGAGAGGCACTTTCCATGGTAATTTATCAGCACGTGGATTTATGGACTCCACAAACGCTGTCTGGGGCGTTGTTTTCCCCTCCAGTTCCCCAGAAATGTTTCTATTTAGGTTTTGGCAGGTTGCTGCTCCTCTGTGGCACTGGGAAGAGTGGCCTGGGCTACATTAGGGCAGGGGAATGCTGAGCCCAGGGTGGCAGTGGCTCTCAGGGGCTCCTGCTGCTGGCCTTGTCTCTGAGGGGGCCCAAAGGATCCCCTCCCATGTCTTCTCATCTCCAAGGCTGGGAAGTTCTTGTAGGCAAACAGCTCCTCTCACCCCTGGATTCCTTGGTACCATTTTTAAATCACAGAATCCCAGAGTGGTTTGGGCTGGAAAGGACCTTAAATCCCACCCAGTGCCACCCCTGCCCTGGCAGGGACAGCTCCCACTGTGCCAGGTGCTCCCAGCCCCAATGTCCAGCCTGGCCTTGGGCACTGCCAGGGCTCC
>JAWMRF010000115.1:988256-1001199 GCA_035221435.1 Sphenopsis melanotis | reverse complement strand
TGCTCAGAAACTCCCACCAAAATGTTCTCCTGAGGGACACAGGCAGATATTCCACAGAACCACAGAATGGTTTGGGTTGGAAGGCTTGAATAGTTTTATATTCCAGTTTCTTTGGGTTTTTTTCATGGCAAACCAGGTTCTCTCCCCTCCTGCATCACCCCACTGCAGGAGAAGAATCAGAATAATTTTCTATTCCAGGCAGATACTCCACAGAATCATGGAACCACAGAATGGTTTGGGTTGGAAGACTTGAATGATTTTCTATTCCAGTGAGGTTTATTTTTTCATGGCAAACGTGACTCTGAACCCTTCCATGTGCTGTTTCTAAGATGACATCCAGAGGTATCTCCAGCCACCACTGCAGGACTGTGCCTATTTCTCACCATCTACCTCCTTGCCCTGATGCAGCCACGGCTGAAACACCAAATCCCCTTCCAAGGGGAGAAAATTCCCCGTGTGCTGCTCAGAAACTCCCACCAAAATGTTCTCCTGAGGGACACAGGCAGATTTTCCTCCAGAATCATGGAATCCCCAAATGGTTTGGGTCAGAAGTCTTGAATAGTTTTATATTCCAGTTGTTTGTTTTTTTTTCATGGCAAACCATGTTCTCTCCCCTCTTGCACCACCCGACTGCAGGAGAAGAATTAGACTGGAATAATTTTCTATTCCAGCTGTTTTCTGGCTGAAACACCAAATTCCCTCCCAAGGGGAGAAAATTCCCCTTGTGCTGCTCAAAAAACTCCCACCAAAATGTTCTCCTGAGGGACACAGGGAGATATTCCACAGAACCATGGAATCACCAAATGGTTTGGGTCGGAAGACCTGAATAGTTTTATATTCCAGTTGATTTTTTTTTCATGGCAAACTTGACTCTGAACCCTTCCATGTGCTGTTTCTAATTTTGAGATGACATCCAGAGGTATCTCCAACCACCCCCTGCAGGACTGTGCCTTTGGGACCATTTTGGTTCATTGTGGGTGCAGCCCTGGCTGGGCTCTTGTGCTGCCCAAGGTGGATCCATGGAGGCCTTTTAATAAATCCCTGCTTCATTCTTTAGCTCTGTCCAGTCTCTGTTCTAGGGCAGCCTCACAAGGCATCAAGAAGGGGATGAGCTCTTTCCCACTTTCTCCTTAGGTGCCTCCCTCAGGAAAGTGCATTAATTTACTCATGGAAAGGGAGAGCCTTTGGCTCTGGAGATAGGGAGCCCTTTTTGGTAAAGAAGATATGAGGATGAGCTGAATGGACTCATCCTTGGAAGGATTTTCCATGTTCCACAGGAAGATCTTGTTCTTTGCCTGCAGCAGGAAGTGCAGCTGTTCCTTGGGGACTCTCCGTGAAGCGCTGATGGAATGAACACAATGATGCTTTTAGAGCAGAGATCCCAATTTCTCCATCTCCCCAAGGGCTCTCCACCATTCCAGGAGCAAGTTGCAAAGAGAAGGAATCCCAGCTTTTGTCTTGTCCAGCACCAGGGAGTATTTCCCAGGCTCTGGATCTCACTGCTCACAGGGACCATTCCCAGTCAGGCAGCACTGGGCAATCCCAGACCCAAGGAAGGGATTTCATCCCAGTGGTGATTTGTCCCAGCTGTCCTTATCCCACAGGAGTCCTGCAGGATGCCTGGGGGTGTTTGCTCTGCAGGGCCCAGCTGTGTAGGGGATCATGAGGCTGTTTGGGGCAGCTCCTGTGGTGCAGCCCTGGAGAGGTTCCTGCTGGAACCCTTCCACCCTTGCACAGGGCCTGGGCCATGGAATCATGGAATGGTTTAGGTTGGAAAAGCCCTCCTGGATCACTGAGTGCAGCCATGACCCAGCAGTGCCGAGGCCACCCCTGACCGTGTCCCCAGGTGCCACATCCACAGGGATGTCACATCCCACCAGGGATGGGGAGCCACCACTGCCCTGGGCTGTCCCTTCCAAGGCCTCACCTCCTTTTCCATGAGGAAATTTTCCCAGTTTCCACCCTGGCCCAGCCTGAGGCTGTTCCCTCTCCTCCTGTCCCTGTTCCCTGGGATAAGATCCCAAATCCCCCCGGCTGTCCCCTCCTGTCAGGAGCTGTGCAGAGCCACAAGGTCCCCCTGATCCCCCTTTTCTCCAGGCTGAGCCCCTTTCCATCTCCCTCAGGAGTTTTCCAGCCCCTTCCCAGCTCCATTCCCTTCCCTGGACACCCTCCAGCTCCTCAATGTCACTCTTGTCATGAGGGGCCCAGAGCTGCCACCTGGGCTCTGTAAATTACAGTTATTTTCTGAAATAAGGGCCTTTTTCTCCTCCTTGGGTCACACTACAGGCTTGGGGTTTGAGTAAATACAACCTTGGTGTTGAAATTCCTGTTATCTTTAGTTATAAAGATAATTTTGCCTATAAATAGAAGGTCACTGTATGCATTTGAAGCAGGTGTTTCACTTTAAGAGGTGCCTGTTCAATTTTAGCACCACGTTTCATTTATTAAAAAGCTGAAATGAGATTTGGACAGTTGTGATTTTTGGCAGCTTGAGCTTAGAGGGAAATGAAAGTCAAGTAAAATGTTGCTTTTCTTGCACACTCAGCCTGAATGGGAGCACTCATGCAAACAAACCAAATGAACTGTTCCAGTTGGAGTCAATTCCTTACAGGATTTCAGAGATAAGAGGAGGCCTTGTTCTCTCACCTTTCAGAAACAGCAGAAGGAAAACTGCAGTGTTTCTGTGTGTTGGGATGTTTGGGACACACAGGAAGGGATTTCCCAGCAGCGTGGAGGGGTATCAATAATGGGATTTATTCTTGATAAATCACTGGGTTGGGCCAGGAGAGCTGCTGAGTGAATGGACAAAGGATGGGCTGGAAGTGCTGGAGCTGCTGGGCAGGGAGGGTTCCTGAGCACCCAGGCTGGAATGGGGACAGGCCAAGCAGCAAAATTGTCCCTGTGGTCACCCAGCCTGTGGCTGCTCCTGTGTTGTGGGAATCAGAAAGATAGAAATCCTCATAAACACAAAAGAGTTTGGTTTGCAGCCTTAGAAGAAGCCAAAATTGATGTGAAAGCAAGGTACACAGACATTGAAGAGAGAAATCATCAACTTATGTTTCTATGAGTTATATATATCTATAACTTTCTGTAAGTTGTGTTTCTGTAAGTTATATATATCTATAACTTTCTGTAAGTTGTGTTTCTATAAGCTATATATATCTATAACTTTCTGTAAGCTGTTTCTATAATTTATATATATCTTTAATTTTCTATAAGCTATGTTTCTATAAGTTATATATATCTATGACTTTCTATTAGTTGTGTTTCTATAAGTTATATATAAAGTTATGTTTCTATAGTTATAAGTAAGAATATACCTTAAATAAGTAAGAAACTGTATTAGATAAGATGATGAAGGGTTTTATAATATAATAATAGAGTAATATAATTATATAGAATGAACTGAGTTTAGATATTATAATAGAAATATATGTGTATACATATAATAAGACCTCATTAGACAAAAGTATCCACAATACAGTAGAAAAAATAAAGGTAATAAGAAAACAGGTAATAAAAAGGTAAAAAAAATAGAAGTAATAAAAAAAAAACAAAACATACTCTGTAGCAACTGTCCCTTAGATTAGAAAGTTATACACTCTCTTACAACAAAGAATTTATTACCATCTTAGACTATGGCTGACTACTTACTATCTTATAAATCTCATCACCTTTGAGACTGATGATATCTGAACAATAAATCATTCTTAATCTAATCATAATCCCATCCCTTCCATGAATACAGCAACACCTACACTGTGCCAGCCCTTCCCGCTGGGAATTCCCAAACCCAGAGCTCCAGCAGAGTGTCCTGAGGGATTTCCCTGTCCTGGGCAGCACCTGGGGACACAGAGAGTCCTCACCTGGCAGGGAGGGAGGGAATGAAAACCCCAGGGGTGTGGGGAGGAGCTGTTAGCTCTCAGGTTCTGGAATCACTTCCCCTTATGAAATTTGCTGTATTTTTGTGTTTCTAAAGCTCTGGCCAGGCTGGAGTTTGTGCTCTCTGTGTGAAGTCAGGGTGGGAAGCTGCTCTGCCAACATTCCTTCCTCTCCAGGGCCTGGAGCTCCATCCCATCATGGGATGCTGCATGTTGGAATCCACAATGCTGGGAGCTCTCAGAACTTTGGGCCTGTAAGCCAAAGCTTAGAATTAAACCCAGGATTTGATCTGAGACTTTGGAAAAGGATTCCCAACTGAGGTGCTAGAAACGAGAATGTGGATTTGTAGTTTAAAGCAGAGACATGTTAAGCTAAGTAAAGGAAAGTTTAGAGTTCAAAATATAAAAATAAAAGCAGTTACAGAGGTAAACAAGGAGTTTAGAATGCAGTACTGTAAGTTTGTGTGCCATAACATGACTGGCTAAGAAGGCTTATACTGTAGCATAAGACAAAAGATTTAAGGAGGATATAAAATTAATATTTAGGATATAATTCAGGATATAATATTTAAGGACAAAATATTTAAGGTCAACAACATAAATATCCTTGTTGGAGTGTTTTATTGGTCAATAAATCCTTAAAAGATCTTTAAGTGAGGGTTTTGTGACCTTGTGAGCCATGCACTGAAGATGTGAGCCGAGCTCACCCTTCCTGCCTGTGTAGAAGATAAGAAAATAAATCACATCATCAAAAACAACTCAGAGGTCCTGTCTCAGATTCCTTCCAAAGCTCCCCACAGGTGAATTGTCCCAGCTGCAGGGAGTCCCTGGAGCAGTGGCTGGTGCTGATCCCTTCTCCTCCCTGCTCTCCCTGCTCTAGGTGGGGGACCACAAGTTCAGCGCTCACCGGATCGTGCTGGCAGCTTCCATCCCCTACTTCCACGCCATGTTCACCAACGACATGATGGAGTGCAAGCAGGATGAGATTGTCATGCAGGGCATGGATCCCAGGTAAAACTCCCAGGGGAAATCCCAGGGACCACAGCTGCCCTGCCTCGCTGTGTGTGCAAGGCTCAAAGCTGTTCCCATGTGAGCGATCCCACAGAGCATCCTGCTGTTGGCAGAGTGCTGTCTCAGCTGGAGTTCAGTGCATTTTCTGCCCTTTCTCTCTGTTTTCAGTGCTCTGGAGGCTCTGATCAACTTTGCCTACAACGGTCACCTGGCCATAGACCAGCAGAATGTGCAGTCCCTGCTCATGGGGGCGAGTTTCCTGCAGCTGCAGAACATCAAGGACGCTTGCTGCGCCTTCCTCAGGGAGAGGTGAGTGGGGCTGGGGGGATTCCAGCAGCGAGGTTCTGTCACCTGTGTCCAGCTTGGGAGGAGCTGGATGCGTCCTTCTAGCAGGATGAGGAGTGTGCATCCCAAAATTTGGCATCTGTAGAGTTATGGAACACAGAATGGGTTGGGAGGGGTCTTAAAGCCCATCCCAATCCACTGTCCCAGGCTGCTCCAAGCCCCACTGTCCAACCTGGCCTTGGGCACTGCCAGGGATCCAGGGGCAGCCACAGCTGCTCTGGGAATTCCATCCCAGCCCCTCCCAGCCAGGAATTCCTTCCCAATATTCCACCCAAATCTCCCCAGTGGGAGCCATTCCCTGTCACATCCACATTTCCTGAAAAATCCCTTCGACCAGGATTTTTCTCCTGGGAAGCTGAGAAGCCTCAGAGAAAAAGAAAACAATTCTTATCTCATTTTCCTCTCTGTTTTGCTCCTTTGGAATGTTTGTTTACCACAGGTGATTGTTTCATTGGATTCTGCTGTGAGTTGTTTTGACTCAATGACCAATCAGGGCCAAGCTGTGTCAGGACTCTGGAGAGAGTCACGAGTTTTCATTATTATCTTTTTAGCCTTCTCTAAGTATCCTTTCTGTATTCTTTAGTAAAGTTTAGCATTCTTTAATATAATATAGTATCATAAAGTAATAAATTAGCCTTCTGAGAACATGGAGTCAGATTCATCATTCCTCCCTGCCACGGGGCACCCCACAAATCCAATAATTCCCTGTGTCCTGTCCCTCCATTCCTTGCCCAGAGCTGCTCTCCTGGAGCCTCTTTAGGCTCTGAGCTCTCCCTGGAGCCTTTTCTTCCCCAGGCTGAACAACCCCAACTTCTCCCAGCCTGGCTCCAGAGCAGGGGGGCAAATCCCACCCACAGCCAGAGAAAAATGCTCCTGAAAATCTCAACAAAATATCTCTGGGTCTGTTTGAAACACAAAATGGAGCTTTCATTATTGAGTGATCTGAATGAAGCAATTCTCTCTTTATTCCCATAACATCACAACACATCTGTGCCCCTTTCTGTGCAAGAATATTGAATATCTGTACCTCCTTTCTATGCATGAATATTAAATATCTGTACCCCTTCCTATGCAAGAATACTGAATATCTGTACCCCTTCCTATGCAAGAATACTGAATATCTGTACCCCTTCCTATGCAAGAATATTGAATATCTGTACCCCTTTCTATGCATGAATATTGAATATCTGTCCCCCTTTCTATACAATAATACTGAATATCTGTCTCCCTTTCTGTGCAAGAATATTGAATATCTGTACCCCTTCCTATGCAAAAATATTGAATATCTGTCTCCCTTCCTATACAAGAATATTTAATATCTGTCCTCCTTTCTGTGCAAGAATATTGAATATCTGTACCCCTTTCTATACAAGAATATTGAATATCTGTACCCCTTTCTATACAATAATACTGAATTTCTGTACCCCTTTCTATACAATAATACTGAATATCTGTACCCCTTTCTATGCAAGAATATTGAATATCTGTACCCCTTTCTATACAATAATATTGAATTTCTGTACCCCTTTCTATACAATAATACTGAATATCTGTACCCCTTTCTATGCAAGAATATTAAATATCTGTACCCCCTTCTATACAAGAATATTTAATATCTTCCCTCCTTTCTAAGCAAGAATATTAAATATCTGTACCTCCTTTCTATGCAAGAATATTAAATATCTGTACCTCCTTTCTATGCAAGAATATTGAATTTCTGTCTCCCTTTCTATGCAAGAATATTGAATATCTGTCTCCCTTTCTATGCAAGAATATTGAATATCTGTACCCCTTTCTATGCAAGAATATTGAATATCTGTACCCCTTCCTATGCAAAAATATTGAATTTCTGTACCTCCTTTCTATGCAAGAATATTGAATTTCTGTACCCCTTCCTGTGCAAAAATATTGAATATCTGTACCCCTTTCTATACAAGAATATTGAATTTCTGTCCCCCTTTCTATGCAAGAATATTGAATATCTGTACCCCTCTCTATGCAAGAAAATTGAATATCTGTACCCCTTTCTATGCAATAATACTGAATATCTGTCTCCCTTTCAATACAATAATACTGAATTTCTGTACCCCTTCCTGTGCAAGAATATTGAATATCTGTACCCCTTTCTATACAAGAATATTGAATATTTGTCCCCCTTTCTATACAATAATACTGAATATCTGTATCCCTTTCTGTGCAAGAATTTTGAATATCTGTACCCCTTTCTATACAAGAATACTGAATATCTGAATCCCTGTTCTATGCAAAAAACAAAGCTATTTTCTCACCTCCTTGGAAGAGTCAGGTCCTTTCTGCAAGTCCTCTGAGTGAGCAGAAATGCTTTCTGTCACAAAAGCAATGTGCTCTGCTGGCAGCAGCTTCTCAGGGTGAGGAAAGGGAGAAACCAGAAGCCCACTCCACCTGTTTAAGTCATCAAGGAACTGAAAGAAAAGGGGAAAGGAGAATAAGTCTGTACAGGAAGCAGCTGATTTAAGAACTCCTTTTTAAATAATGCCCAGCTTAAATTCAAATCTGACCCTCCAGCCTTACAGGAAGGGTGATGATTATTTCACTTTCCCCGGGAGACAAAGGAAGGGATAAAGTTCTGAACCGTTACAAAGGCACACTAAAAGTAAAACTGAAAGTGACAGGGCAGGTTTTTTAAGGCAACTCAAACTCCAGCTTTACAGGAAGAGAGGGTGGAACACAAAACCCCTGAGTCCCTGGCACTGTGACCCTTGTGGGACATTTGCCTCTGGCAGCATCCCTCATTCCCCTTTCCTCCTCTCCCATCCACATTGAACACTGCATCCTCGTGCCTCTGCATCAAAATTCCTCATTCATTATGAATCTCATAGAATATAAAGAAATAATTCATTCTGAATCAATTTTTCCATGAGTTGTTCTCTCCACCGCTCAGCAGATCACTGCACAAAAGTTTTCTTCATTAAATTATTAAAGATTCCCTCTCTTGCCCTCAGCAAGGAACAAATAAAGCTCAAAACCTGGAATCAGCAGATCAAAAAGCACATTTGAGACACCTCACAGCTTCTCAGGAAAATATTACATCCATTTTTAATTTTTACATTGATTTTGCATTGAACTTCATTTGTCTGCCATATTTTAAAAATGGCAAACATTAGAAACAACTGTTTTGCTGTGGGAAATAGTAAAGGTAAGAAGACTTTTAGAAAGTTGTGAAAGCAGGCTTTAGAAACAGAAAGAGTACAGAACTTAGAGTTAGCTGTAAAGTCTGCAAGTGGAAAAGTTACAATACTACAGTAAGCAAGGACATGAAACAATGAGAGAACTCAAAACATGAAACAATTGAGACAGCTCAACTCAGTTTGAGTTTTAGGTTTGGCTAAGATAGATTTTAAGACTGTAGAAAAAGATGTTTAGTAAGATAGCAGAAGGTTTTAAGTTTAATAATTGTGTATTGTTAATAGGAAGTATATAAGTAAGTATTGTTTGAAGTAGGTGTGGTTTTAGTGATTAGCTAGAATACTTATATGTAGGTTTTAGTAATATGTTATTGGTTAAAAAGTTTTTAAAATGTTCTGTAAGAAAGAAATTTTTTGGTTGTTGTGAGTAAGAAGTGAGGTGTTATCTTTTAATTGTCTTAATTATGTAATAGATTGATGTAATAAAGCTCAAAGAAATTATTTTATAGTCTTGTCTTGTTTGCGTAAACTTCTAACACACGTGGTGCTTGCACAACTTCCTAAAAATCCTCTTACCTTCACTATTTCCCCACATTTCCCTTCTGCCATACCATGAGCACACACCTACAATAATTCCATGTGGAAGCAGAAAGAATTCCCCTGTGGCTCTGAATTCCAGCACTAAATGTGCTCATCCCTGCACACCCCAAATGAAAGCACAGAATACTGAGGGGGCAGCTCACTGTCCCAACCACCCTGGTGAGCACAGAAGCTGCACAAACAAACACTGATTTCTCCCATAGGAAAGTGAACTGAGCTCAGGAAGCTTTAAAATACCTTAAACATCCCGTCTGGCTAAAGATCAAACCAAAAAAATCCCTTTACAGGTTATGATTTATGACTTGCAGTGTCTTAAGCAAGCTACTGATCACAGTCCAAGCTACTGAGAGAGCAAAGGAGCTTTGCTGGCTGCCCAGAAGCCAAAAAAAAATCAGAATTAACCTTTTATCTCTTCAGAGATGATGTAAAGAGCTCCCCAGTGATGCAGAGCCAGAGCTCTCACACTGAAGTGCAGCACAACAGGACCTGCCCCAGGGATTCTCAAATGCTGTCACCACATATTTTAAAGAAACAAAAATATAATGAATAACAGCCCCGAGTCTGTGCCAAACTTCATGGCAAGCTGCAATTCCCCAGAGGGCTTCCCAGCTCCCAATAAACACCAATAAACCGAGCAGATTATAAAATCAGTCTGCATGAACAGCACTGCAGACAGAAAAAAATGTGCTGGCAGTGCAAGGGCTGAGGAGAAGCTGTTTCAGAAATGAGCAGGAGTGGAGCAAAGAGCAGAAATCAGCTGAAATCCTCCTCACAGAACAATAATCCAGGACAAGTGAGGCAGAACTCCTCCAAACACAGCTTTGTTTTGTTTTTGAGGGCTTTGTTGGAATGTGAATTAGGTATTTCACTTGGCTGTGAAAGATTCTAAGACTGCCACCATCGCTCTTGAGTGTGAAATAATCTGCTCATTAAATAGCAAAAAAAATTTGTTTTAAATAGAACCAACTCCATCAGCATTCCTAATCGTGTTTTCCCTCAAATGCAAATGTTCTTTTTACCCGCTGAACTTACCGAAAGCTTCTCTGCTTCCTGAAGAGCACTTAGGCACTGACACGCTCCATAAATCCCTGCAACAACTTTATAATCCCCAACCACTCACACATCAACAGCAGCAAAAAGAACACACAGACCAAGAAGAGCCTCACCCAGACCAATTCTGGCATTTAGTGCCAAATTCAGAGAAATCCACCATTCATTTAAATAATTCAGATTAGCTGGGGGCAGTGCCAGCTCCACTCCTAATCCTGAGAGCCAAGCAAGCTCGCTTTCAGTTTTGCTCCCAGCAGTGCCAAGTGGAGCTGGTTCAGTCACAGGGTTTTTCCACTCTCATGGGCTGCCACAGCCTCCCCCAGCCCTGCTCGTTTCTGATTTTCATTTTTCACCTCATTTTCCTCACTTAGAACCACATTTTGTACGGGGAGAAGCAGCCAGCTCTCTCTCCAGTTCACATTCCAGGGCAGATCCAGCAGTGTTTTAAAGCCCTGACAC
Source organism: Sphenopsis melanotis (assembly GCA_035221435.1). Classification (NCBI taxonomy): domain Eukaryota; kingdom Metazoa; phylum Chordata; class Aves; order Passeriformes; family Thraupidae; genus Sphenopsis; species Sphenopsis melanotis. The sequence continues at coordinate 990,689 of JAWMRF010000115.1, read as the reverse complement.
GAATCCTGAAGGCACAAACCCAGCACATATTTTTAGACTAAAGCCTTACATGTTCTCCAAGTATGCTGCTAAAATGGAAAGAGGCTTTTCCCAGGGACAGGACGAGGGGGAATGTCCTTAAACTGAAAGTGAGCAGGTTTGGATGGGATATTAGGAGGGAAATCTTCCCTGTGAGGGAGGGGAGGCCCTGGCACAGGGTGCCCAGACAAGCTGGGGCTGCTGGAAGTGCCCAAGGTCAGCTTGGACGGGGCATGGAGCCCACGGCAGGGGGTTGGAACAGGATGATCTTCAAGGTCCCTTCCAACCCAAACCATTCTGTGATTTTATGAAATTATTTCAAGCTCTCCCAGCCAATCTTTCCCAGAACCACTGCTGCTCTTGCAAAGCTGCACTTAGTACACATTCATACATATATACATATATATATATATTCACACATACAAATACACATTTGTGGCACACAGAGCATCTCTCAGCCCATTTCCTATTCCTAGATATATACATTTCCTTTATATATATACATTCCTATATAGATATTTCCTATATATATACATTCCTATAGATATTTCATATATATATACATAGAAATACACATGTGTAGCACACAGAGCATCCCTCAGCCCATTTCCTATCCGTATATATACACATTTCCTATATATATCTATATATATATTCCTATATATATATTTCCTATTTCCTGTATATATGTATATATATATAGACATACAAATACACATTTGTAGCACACAGAGCATTCTCTCAGCCCATTTCCTATTCCTATATATATACATTTCCTTTATATATACACATTCCTATATAGATATATTTCCTATTTCCTATATATATATACATTCCTATACATATTTCCTATTTCCTATATATATATATAAATGTATATATACAGACATACAAATACTCATTTGTAGCACACAGAGCATCTCTCAGTCCATTTCCTATTCCTATAATACATACATTTCCTTTATATATATATATTTCCTATTTCATATATATATATAGACAGACATACAAATACACATTTGTAGCACACAGAGCATCCCTCAGTCCATTTCCTATTCCTATATAAATACATTTCATATATATATATTTTTTTCTTATTTCCTATATATACACACATATACATACATACATACATATATATATATACATACACAAATGCATATTTGTAGCACACAGAGCATCCCTCAGCCCATTTCCTACTCCAGCAAGCTCCGGCAAGCAGCGAGGAGAGGGAACCACACCTGAACTAACATTTCCCACCAAAGCGACTACCCGGCTGTCCCCTCCTCCTTCCCCCGGCTCTGACACCACGTGGGAATTCCCTCCGCGCGTTGTTTTTCCCAATCCCAAACCCCTGCCCGCCACCAATGCCCAGAACCAAACCACAACCCCATCCCCGCGGGGCCGGGATGCTCATCCCCGTTACCGCAGCAAGCGCGCCCCTCGCCGCATCCCCGTTACCGCGGCAACCGCCGCGCCTCCCCGCGCATCCCCGCGGCTCTACCTGCGCCTCGCCGGTGCAGAACACCTTGCCGCCGATGCGGAGGCAGACGCGCTCGTCGGGGTGCGGCTGGCGGGCGCAGAAGGTGAAGGAGCAGCGGGAGCGGTGCAGCCTCCGCACGGTGCTGCGGACGAGCGCGGCCGAGCGCGGCCCCCAGCGCGCCCACAGGTACAGGTAGCACAGCGTGATCAGCATGGCGGGCGCGCGGCCACGCCCCCCGCCGCCCGCCCCGGCCAATGGCAGCGCCGTGCGTCAGGGAGGGCGGGTGGCGGTCACGGCGCTGATTGGCTGGCGGGGGCTGGCGCGCGCGGCGCCCCGCCCCCTTGGCAGCGCCCCGCCCCTTCGGCAGTGCCGCGTCTCTCCCCTCCTCCTCCCCTCAGCGCTCGGCCGTGAGGGCTCCTCGTGCTCCTCACGCTGAGGGGAACGGGGAGTTCTGCGGTGAAAGGGGGTGTGAAAAGGAATAAAGAGCGCTCAGAATTGTTCAGAGCGGCTCGGGGCGTGGGTTAGATGTAGGCGTGCTCTGGAGGAGGAAGAGGAGAAGGAACAGGCGAGGTCTTGTCGTCGCTGGCGCCACGACTCGGCTTTTCTGGGAATGGCAGAATGGTTTTGGTGAAAAGGGACTTAAAGCTCATCCAGCTCCACCCCCTGCCATGGCAAGGACACATTCCACTGTCCCAGGCTGCTCCAAGCCCCAGTGTCCCACCTGGCCTTGGGCACTGCCAGGGATCCAGGGGCAGCCACAGCTTCACCTGTGCCAGGGCCTGCCCACCCTCACAGGGAAGGATTTTTTCCCAACATCCCACCTAAACTTGTAATTTTTCAGTTTGAAGCCATTCCCTGTGTGCTGTCCCTGCATGCCCTGGAAATTGTCTCTCTCCAGCTTTCCTGGGGCTCCTTCAGGCCCTGCAAGGCCA
>JAWMRF010000115.1:943384-959296 GCA_035221435.1 Sphenopsis melanotis | reverse complement strand
TCCCTGGCCATTGGAGGCGAGCCCCTCCAGCAGCTGCCGAGGGGGCGCTGCGGGACCCCCCAGGATCCGGGTGGGGGGTCGGGGGTCCGCACATCGAGGGTCCGCGGGGCGGCTAGGGCGGCCCGGGGGTCTCCCCTGCAGCTCCCGGCTCCTACCTGGGCATGCCCCGCCATGGCGGCCGGGGGACCCCGCGGGTCTCGGGAGGGCCCGGCGCCTCCCGCCGCCTCTCCCGCACGCGCTTCCGGCACAGGCCCCGCCCACAGCGGAAGCGCCGCCATGGCCCAGCCGGAAGCGGCGCCCCGGAAGCGCCGCGGTGACCCCGGCGCGTGAGGCGGGGCCGGGGCAGGGGTCAGGTCCCAACGGGAACCGGAACGGGAACCGGAACGGGAACCGGAACCGGAACGGGAACCGGAACGGGAACCGGAACGGGAACCGGAACGCGTCCCGGCTCTTCCCGGGAGGGATTGTCCCCGTGTCCCTCCTCTGAGGCCGTTCCCTCCCGTCCTGTCCCCGTTCCCTGCAAGTGCAGGCCGAGCCTTTCCCCGGATCCAGCCCGCTCCCATCCCGTTTGGCCTCCAGAGTCACCGATTCTCCCGAAATCCCAAATTTAGCGTGAGAACCCTCAGGTTTTCCACCAGAGATCTCTCAGATCTGGTCCTGACTCTGGGATTTCCCATGGCCTTGCCTGAGGCCTGCACTCGTGTTCCCCGCTGCCCGCACATCCCTCCTGGATTTGCCTCCTCCAGATTTTCCTCTTCTCCTGGATAAATTTCCCAGTGATTCTGTATATCCCGTGTGCAGCTTGTCCATGATTCCCTTCCCACCAACACCCTGCAAGCAGTCTCCAGCTAGTAGTCTTCGTACCCTCTGGAATTCCCCATGGAATTCCTCTGTCCTGCGTGGACCCTTCACATCTGCGCCACCAAAAACCAGAAATTTGGAATGAATCAAGTTCCATCGTATCCTAGGGATCCTCAGGAGTGGCCAGGACTAATTGCTGGTCACTAAACGGATACAGCAAGCCTGGTTTGGTTTAACAACAATCCCAGAGCCTGGAATTGTGGGGTTATTGCAGCAACAGCAGCAGGATCTGGAATTGCTGTTGGCAGGATGATCCTTAAATCCCCTCCCAGCCCAGGCCATGCCAGCATTCCAGGACCCCATGAGAGGGGTGCAGCAAGAGCGGGACCCCACGGCAGAGTTTTGGGGAGAAGTTTCCTCCAGCTCCTCCCTTATCCAGACCCGGCCCTTTCCCCTCCCTGTGCCCGGCAGCTCCGGCCCCGAGTGACCTTTCCGGGGTCACCGCGGTGACATCGGGGCCAATGTCCAGGCGGGGCCGGGCGCAGCCGCGGGGACACCATGAGGCTGTGGCTGCTCTGTGCCGTGGCCGTGGCCGTGGCCGGGGTGGCCGGAGCTGAGCACGGCGGCTCCGGGATGGCAGCACGCAGGAGAGAGGTGGGTGCTGTGCGGAGAGGGGGAAAACCGGGAATAACGGGAATGCCGGAGCTGGGCACGGCCCCGGCTCCGCGGGCAGCTGCCCGTGCCCTCTCCAGCCCCTCGGGGCTGTCCCGGCACCGAGCCCGGGCAAATCCCGGGGTGAAGCTTTGCCAGCCTCCCCGTGCATGCCGGGATGGGCTCGGCACTCCCGGGGCCCCGCAGCCGCGGGAGATCCCGGGGGGATCACCGGCATTCCCGGTCCTGCCCGCGCTCCCCGCTGCGCTCCGGGAGATGCCGATCGCAGCCTTCCCTCCGCAGGGCCGGCGGCGGCCGCACAGACCCTGCTCCGGCTGCTTCTCCGTGCTGAGCGAGGTGAGCCGGGATGCGGGACTGCGGGAATGTGGGAATGTGGGAATGTGGGAATGCGGGAATGGGGCCGGGGGATGGCGCTCCCACACCCGCGTGTGTCCCGCAGGAATCGCAGTCCATGCCCTGGAATTCCCGGGAGGAGGAGGCGGCTCAGCCGGGCAGGCGGGCACGGAGCGGGAAGGGACCGGAGGTACCGGAGCGTGCCCGGGGCTGCCCGGGAAGGGGGTGGGACTGGAGATTGGCGCGGGATGGGGATGGGGTGGGGTTGGAATGGGGACGGGACGGGACGGGATGGGGGTGGAAAGGGAAAAGGATGGGACGGGATGGGGTGGGATGGGGATGGGACGGGGTTTGATCGGGATGGGATGCGATGCGATGGGATCTCCCTCTCCCTGTCTCCGTGTGACGCCGCGTCACTCCCGCAGGGCAGAGCCCGGAGGGAGAGCCCGGAGCCGGCCCAGCCCGCCCGACACCCCGGGCGCATCCCGCTGCCGTGACAGGTGACAGCGGAGCCCCGGCAGGAGCCCGGGCCCGGCGGGGACCCCCCGGCAGCCCCCGCGGGACCTTGCAGGAGTCACCGAGCAGCCGAGAGCGCGGCGGGAGCGGTGCCGGAGCCTGGGAATGCCGCGGGACACCGGGAGCAGCCACACGGCGGCAGAGAGCTCAGTGCCCGCTCCCCGCTGGGCGCTGAGCCCCCCGCCCTTCCCACCCCCAAAATGTTCTGGGGCAGCCGCCCCCACCTCGCCAAACCCCCAAATAAAGCCGGCACACCGGAGGGAGCGGATGCGTTTGGGGGGACACACGCAGGGTGGGTGAGCCCTGACAGAGCCGCCCCGTGCTGGGCAGGGCTGGGTGGCACTGTGGGGACACCGGGGGTCAGAGCCAACCCGTGGGGTGTCTGCACAGGGGGACTGAGGGGGGGACCCCAGGGGCGGTGGGGCTGGGGGTCCCTCAGGAACGTCAGTCCAAGGGTATGGGAGGTTCCCCAGGAATGTGGGATCACAGGGATAGCGAGATCCCCCAGGAATGCTGGTCCCAGGGGAGGTGGGGCTGGAGGACCCCCCCAGCGATGCCGCCCCTGGGGGTCCCGCAGGGCTCCCAGTTCAGGGGAATAGCGGATCCCCAAGAATGCTGGATCACAGGGATGGCGAGATCCCCCAGGAATGCTGGATCACAGGGATGGGGAGATCCCCCAGGAACGCTGGATCAGAGGGATGAGGAGATCCCCTAGGCATGCTGCTCCCAGAGGACGTGGGGCTGGTCCGGGGGTCCCGCAGGGCTCCCAGTCCAGGGCCCGGGGAGTGTCCGCAGGTCCGGCCTTGGCGGCCCCAGCCTGGGTGACCCTGGGGCCCGGCCCCGCCCCCACTCCTGACCCCACCCCTTACCCGGCCCCGCCCCTATTATGGCCCCGCCCCTCGGCACGGCCCCGCCCCTCCCGGCTCTTGCTCCTCCCGGCCGCCAGGGGGCGCCGCTCCCCGCGCCGTGCCGCTCTGGCGGACGGCGCCCTCTGTGGGCCCGGTGGCGGCGCGGGCGCGGGGCCCGAGGCGGCGGTGGCGGCCGCGGCCATGTCCCGCCGGGGGCCCGCACAGGTCAGGGCCCGCCCGGGCCACAGGCCACGGGCCGGCATGCGCGACGGGACACGGGACGGGGCGGGGCGCAGCGGTGCTGGGTCAGGGGCGTGCGGGGGTCCCACGGGGGAAGTGGCACTGGGGTCAGGGGGGTCCCTCAGGGTCCTGGGCGTGGGGGGACAGAGGTGGCACGGGGCGGTCCTTGGGGGGTGGCAGCCTGGGGGTCTCCGGGGCAGCTGGTTCTGGGGGGGTTGAGGGTCCCCCAGGGGAGGGGGTGCTGGGGGAGCCCCCAGGGGTGCTGGGTCTGGAGCCAGGGTGTCCCTCTGGATCCTGGGTGACAGCTCGGGAGGACGGGGCTGCCCCGGGGATATCGGTTCACAGGGGTGAGGGGCTCTCCCAGGGACGCTGCTCCTGCGAGAGGTGCAACTGGGGAACCCCCCAAAGGTGCTGCTCCGGGAGGCTCCCCCGGGCTGTCCGTTCAGGGGGTCCCCTTTGCTCCGTGGGAAGGTGGGGACAGGGGGACGCGGGGGGTGGCGGCCAGGCTGTGGCAGATCCCTGCGGAATTGGGGTCTGGGGCATCCTTCGGGGCTACCGGGGGGTCCCGAGCGGGTCCCCATTCCCTGCCCACCCAGGCCCCTGACCCTGCATCCCCGCAGGTGTCGGGCAGCCTCCGGCGGAGAGCGGCACCGGGCACGGCCCCGTCGGAGCTGCAGGAGCTGCGGAGCCGCACGGAGCGCGCCGAGCGGCGGCTGCTGGCCTGCGAGAACCTGGTCGGGGAGCTGGGCAGCGGCCTGGCCGCCCTCAGCACCCTCCTGCAGGGCTACGGGCAGCTGCAGCAGCGCCTGCTCAACCTGGAGAACCTCCTCAAGAACAGGAACTTCTGGATCCTGCGCCTGCCCCCCGCCTCTGGGGGGGAGATCCCCAAGGTAGCAGCGGCGCTTCCCAGGGATCCTGGGACCGTGCAAGGGCTGGGGGCCGAGCCCCTGCGTGTCCCGAGCCAGGCGTGGTTCCAGGGAGTTGCCTGTGATTCCAGGTGCCGCTCACCTTCGATGATATCTCGGTGTATTTCAACGAGCTGGAGTGGGAGAGGCTGGAGCGCTGGCAGAAGGATCTGTACAGGGCCGTGATGAGGGGCAACTATGAGACCTTGGTGTCCCTGGGTAAGGCTTGGGGGGCTGGAGTTCATGGAGTCATGAAATAGCCTGGGTTTGGAAGGCTGTGAGGTGGTGAGGCCCTGGCCCAGGTTGTCCAAATCCCTGGCAGTGTCCAAAGCCAGGCTGGATGGGGCTTGGAGCAGCCTGGGATAGTGGGAGGTGTCCCTGACTTCCACTAGAGGGAAATGTTCCAGCCAAAGCTTTTCCCTCATTTGGGATTTTAGTTCATGTTCTGCTGGTTAAGATCCTCTCTGCCTCAGCTGCCTCTGTGCTTGGGGGTGGGTCTTGCCTTGGGGCCAAGGAAGTGTTTGGAGTAGGGATGAGGTGTTTGTGCTCTGCCAGGACTGGGACAGGGGACAAGGGTCACTGTTGGAATGTGCCAGACTAAAGACACAGCCAAATCCTAATCAACCCCCCATCCTCTGCCCCACGACCAGACTACGCCGTGTCCAAGCCCGAGATCCTGTCCCAGATGGAGAGGGATGAAGAGTTCAGTTACAGAGAGGGTCAGGAGCTCCTGTGGACACAGACTGGGGATGGTCAGGAGCTCCTCCGGGCAGCAGAAGAGAGGGACAAGGCAGAGGAGGCTGCAGGAGATGGAAGCCCCATGGGAGCTGCCCCAGGTGGGTGCCAGGAGGAGGTGGCTGTTCCTGCAGATCTCCCCTTCCTGAGAAAGGAAGGGCTCACTCCATGGACTAAAGCACCCCAGAGACCCTGGAGTGAATTTTCATTCCAAGAGGAATGGCTGTGCTTGGTGGGATGAATCCCATGAGAAGAGCAGTCAAAGCCTTGCAGGAGGGTGTGGAGCAGTGGGAGAGGGCTCCTGTAGGACTGGGGCTTCCAGAGACATTCCTGCCTGCTGTGGAGGGGCAGGGAACGGGCTGGGAAGTGAGGAACTGGGAGCTGGGGTGGGAGGAGGAGCCTGGAGCTGCTCTGCTTGTCCTGGGGGAGCAGAGGAGTGTGGGCAGCCTTGGGGTGTGGATTTAGAGTGGGAGGGCTGGGCAGGAACGTGGGAGGTGCTGGAAAGAGACAGACAGACCCAGACAGAGCTGGGAGCAGCAGAGACGTGGGAAGAGCCGTGGTTGAGGACTCTCTCCTGCAGCATTGAGGAGCTGGGAAGGTTAAAGGCACCCCAGGAGAAGCTGGGCAGGTGCTGTCCTGTGGGAACACTCACCTGGAGCCCAGGTGGGAATTTGGGGAGAGGAAAAGGGGCACAGGGGAACGTCTCCTTTGGGGTTCATGTTCTGTTACTCGGAGCTTCTCTCCTGTGGATCCTGCCTGGGGCCAAGGAGGCGGCTCTGCCATTGGGGTTGGAGGTGTTTGTGTCTCTGCTGGGGCTGGGAGAGGGGACAAGGCTCACTCTGGGAATCTGGCTGGATAAAAGTGCAGATCCTAATAAAGCCCCTGTTCTGTGCTCTGGGAACAGATTGTGCCAAGTCCAGGCCCAGCAGCTGGACCTGCATCGAGAGGGATGAAGAGCCCACCAAGGAAAAGGGTCCCGAGCCCTCATGGACACAGAGTGGGGACAGCCAGAAAACCCCACAGATACAGAATGGGGACAGCCAGAAATCCCCACAGATACAGAGTGGGGACAGCCAGGAACCCCCAGAGACACAGACTGGGAGCAGCCCAAAATCCCCACGGACACGGAGTGGGAACAGCCAGAAAACACCACAGATACAGAGTGGGGACAGCCCAAAATCCTCATGGACACGAAGTGGGAACAGCCAGAAAACCCCACAGACACAGAATGGGGACAGCCAGAACCCCCCACAGACAGAGACTGGGGACAGCCCAAAATCCTCATGGACACGAAGTGGGAACAGCCAGAAAACCCCACAAACACAGACTGGGGACAGCCCAGAGTCCCCATGGACACGGAGTGGGAACAGCCCAAAGTCCCCAAGGACACACAATGGGAATAGCCCAAAGTCCCCAAGGACACAGAGTGGGAACAGCCCCAAGTCCCCACAGGCACACAGTGGGGACAGCCAGACACTGCCTCAGACACAGACTGGGGACAGTCAGAACCCCCTCCAGACAGGTGTCCCCAACAATCAGAAGCCCCCACAGACACCAGGAGAGATGGAGCAGCAGGAGGAGGCATCAGGAGAGGATCCCATGCCCATGGAAGCGGGCCCAGGTGAGTTCCAGGCATGCCAGGGAGGATGTGCTTCCCCTTCCCCAGCTCTCCAGGGCTCTGGCAGTGTCCAGGGCAGAGGTGCATGGCCCTGGTGCTTGGGGAGGCATTGCCAGGGAGCCCTGGGATGTTGTCACAGCACAGTGGAAGAGGGTCTGGACATGGGAATGCAGCCTGTGGAGGTGGTGGGGTGAGGCTGCTCTGTGAGCTGGTGGCATGTGGCACCTTGCTGTCCTTCCCTCCCAGCCCTCCCTCTGCTTTTGGTCCCTGTGTGGCTTCACTCCAGTTCCTCCTGACGCCTTCCAGCCCTTCCACAGGACTGCTGGGGTTGGAAAAGCCCTCTGAGATCATTGGGTCCAACCATCCCCCAGCACTGCCAAGGCCCCATGTCCCCAGGTGCCACATCCACACATCCTGCAGGAACAGGGACTCCAGCGCTGCCTGTTCCACGGCTGCACAGCCCTTTCCAGAAGGAATTTTCCTGATAGCTGTTCCACATCCTGGCTCTTGAGCTGCAGCTTTCTCCAGCTCTTCCACACACTCCCAGGAATCCCTGGTTCATATTGCTGGAGCAGGGACCTGGGAGGTCCCCATGGGTCTTTCAAATCCCTGTTCCCTGCAAACAGAGCTCCCCATCCTGATGATGAACGTGATGTCCCTGGGGGACCATCAGCAGGGGACGGTGGCAGAGGAGGATGCGGAGGTGGAGGAGGACCCGGCAGAGCCTGACACTGGTGAGTCACCCTGTGCTGGGGACATGGGGCCTGGCAGGAGGGTGGGAAGCAGCTTCCAGAGCTGATGGGCTTGAAATAGGGAGGGAAAATGAAGTTTCAGGGGTTTCTATTAATTTTTCCTGCAACATCATGTGGGTTTAGAGGTGGGTCTCTTGTGCCACTGGTCCCAGTGGCACCCATGGAGGGCTCAGCCTGGCACTCCATCCCTGCCCGGGCCACTGTGCCATGGCTGGACAACCCTTTTGGGGAAGGAATTTTCCCAGTATCCAACCTGAACCTTCCCTGGCCCAGCCTGAGGCTCTTTCCCCTTGCCCTGTCCCTGTTCCCTGGAGCAGAGCCTGACCCCCCCAGCTGTCCCCTCCTGTCAGGAGTTGTGCAGTGCCACAGGGTCCCCCCTGAGCCTCCTTGTCTCCAGGCTGAGCCCCTTCCCAGCTCCCTCAGCTGCTCCTGGGGCTCCAGACTCTTCCCCAGTTCTGTTCCCTTCCCTGGACATGCTCCAGTCCCTCAATGTCTTTCTTATCACGAGAAGCCCAGAGCTGCCCCTGGGACTGGAGGTGCCCTGGCAATGCCAGCACAGGGAGGGGCCCTGGTCCTGTGTCACACCGGTGCTGACACCAACGTGGTGTCTCTCTCTTTCAGAGGAAGCCTTCTCCATGGAAGATGAAACACCGTTCGAAGGGGCTTCTCCCGAGGACATCAAGGTGAAGGAAGAGGAGCCTGAGCTGCTGGCAGAGGAATCCACCCCCTCTCCCGGCTCAGAGATCCAGAAGTGCCCCAAAAACGAGCTGGTGAAAGCCAAGATGAAGAAGAAGCTGAACCGGTGCGAGGCCAGCAACCTCCTGATGGGCAACTGCCGGCGCGGGTACGTGCGGGAATGGTCCCACCCCTGCACGGAGTGCGGGAAGCGCTTCCGCCTCAAGATCAACCTCATCATCCACCAGCGCAGCCACGCCAAGGAGGGGCCCTACGAGTGCCCCGTGTGCGAGATCGGCTTCAGCACCAAGCGGCACCTGGACCTTCACCGCAGCATCCACGTCAAGGACAGAGCCTTCGGCGCCAAGGTCTGGGGCAATGTGCACCCCGAGCTGCGCATCCGCCCGCGCAGGGACCCGTGCGGCGGCACCGGCCACGCCGCGGGGGCCTGGCTGGGCCAGCCCAAGGAGGAGCCGGACAGAGAGGGCCTGGCTGGCTCCGGGATCGTGCAGCCGCCCAACCCCAGGCAGAAGTGCCCCCTCTGCAAGAAGTTCCTGTCCTGGTCCACGTCCATGCGGCGGCACCTGAAGACCCACGCGCGGGACCGGCCCTACTGCTGCAGCTCCTGCAACAAGTGCTTCACCCGCAGCAATCACCTGCTGCGCCACAAGAAGATCCACGAGAGGGCTCTGGCCGCACTCCAGCGGGAGGCCAAGGCCCAGCCCCCTGCTGCTATCCCGGCATCCCTGCAGCACCAAGCTCCCGAGGCCCAGAGGAGCCCTTCCCAAGAGAATGGGAGGCCTGAGGCTGCAAAAGCAAGCCTGCCCAATGTGCTGCTGTTGGGGACGACGCCACTGAGGCTCCCGGGCAAAGGCTCCCCGCTCCCTGACTGCATCAGGAAAGCCGTGCAGCCCGTGGTCCAGCTGGGATCCAGGGCAGTGGCTTCAGAGATGACAGAGAAATGACAGACCCTGGGACATCTGAGCTGTGCGTGTCTCTGGAAGGAAGCTGCGAGTTTGTTGGGTTTGCACCTGGTGGGACACCGAGAATGGGAAGCTGCTGTGTTTTAGGAGCTTCCTGGGTTGCAGAAAGAATAGGAAGCTTGGAGACCACAACAGAGAGCAAATTGCAGAAGCCTCCAGTGATCCATAATGCTTCACCATTCCACTGACTTGGTCCTGTTGGCTGATGCTTGGAATTTTCCCAAGCTGACATTCCTGGGAGATGACCAGGTGAATCCTGGTCAAACAGGAGCAGAACTTTCGCATTCTTTGATGTTGGAGCTGACCCCTTGCATTCAGAAACACAACTGAAGAGGGCAGGGAGAAGGGAATGGAGCTGGCAGCATTCCCATGCAGCCCTTTGCTCCATGGAACAAGTGTCCTGACTGAGACACCAGATGGAGAGTGACATCTCTGAGACCCCACCACGTCCTGGCCACCCTGGGGAGGAGATCAGCCAACAGCCCCTCCAGCAGGTTGGGAACACTGGAGCTTTGCACTGGAAGATCCATAGGACAAACCAAACCCCAATATTCTGTGCTGGCATATTCCAGGGATGCCGTCAGGTCCATGAGGAAGGCCACAGGCACCCTCAGGACCATCCTGCATGGGTGCAGAGTGATTTTAGGAATACTTGATGGGTCAGCCAGCCCCATGCTGCAGCAGCACCCTGATCCCCGTGGATCCACCTGCACAGAGCAGCCCCTCAGCTCTGGGGGAAACTCCCACTTTCCCAACCACAGCTCGTCCTCTTTTGCCCAAAATCCCACCTTAATGAATCCTATGAGAAAACAGTTCTGCAGCTACCTCAGTCAGGGAGAGGGGACCTGCCCGGAGGCAGCCAGTGGAAGCCAGGCCTGGCAGTGCCCCAGTGTCCCCTGGAGCCACCAGAGCAGTGTCCATGGCCAGAGCCCCACGTGCCTCCCACATTCTGGGTGTGCACAGGGAGCACCTCCCGCCCGGAGCCAGCGCCACACGGACACGGTGGAGCAGCTGTTGGGATTCCTGCATTTCGTTTTTCAGGTTTTTTTGTTTTGAGCTGTTTGATGTAATTATTTGATATCCTGAGATCTCTGTCCCTCTCTGAGCAGTGAGCACTGGAAGGCTTTTCCCATCTTTCATTCCGAGTCACTCCCAAGGTGTGACGGTGCTGCTGTGGGAAGCTTTGGGAGCTGAGGGAACGCCTGTGCCACATCCAGGTGTGATCCTCAGCCACCTCCTGCTCCATGGGATGGACAGCAGCGGCTGAGCTGCTCCACAGGAATACACACAACATCCCACTGCTCCTCTGGGCTGGAGTCTCACACTTCCTGCCCCTGGGATTGCAGTGTGGAGCATTCCCAGCCTGCAGCAGGATCCGGGCGGGGCGCCAGTGGCAGACACATAACCATGGATCTGGCAGTGGCCAGTGGCTGGTTATCCCTGTTATCCCTGCCCAGTAGAGATCCCAGTGCTCCCCAGGTGATCCCAGGGGCATGGCTGAGCCTGTGTGCTGGTGCTGAAGGCCAGCAGAAGGGCCAGCAGCCCCAGCCTGGCATTTCTAAATCTGCTGTGACCGGGAGCAGTTTCCTGCGACATTCCCGATCCCTTTCTCAGGCTGTGGAATCAATAAAGTATTTGTCTCTATGTCTGGCTGCTTTGGGGGCTGCGCTGGTGCCTGTGGGCTCAGAACTGGGATCAGCCAGGACAGCTCTCAGCAGGAGGGTTTTGGGAGTCACTGCCAGCAGCTCCAGAGCCCCCAGGCCACTGGGAGAGTTGTGGAATGCCAGCCAGGAAGCAAAGAAGGGCAGGGGATGGAGTGGTCCTGGCCACCATGGGTGGGACATGTCCCTCAGCACTGCCAGGGAGTCCCACAGTGCCCAGATCCTACTGAGAATCCTGTGGGGGATTCCTGTGGGACTGCTCCACATTCCCAGCAGGTAGCCCTGCATTCCTCCCCTGATGGCCCCATCCTTGTTGAGCCAGAGATGTCACCCCCCAGCTGCCCCGGAGCACAATAGGAGACCAGTCAGCTCAGTCTTTTATCTGATTCTCTTCCCGGGCTGGTCCGGCCACTCACCCCCACAGCCTTCCCGGGGCTATCAGCTGCCCCCAGGCCACTGACCACTCCCAGCCCCCCTCCCTGCACAGTGGTGGTGTTTGAACCCGAGTTCCACCATGGGATCTGACACAGCCGCTCCTCTGCTGAATCCACGGATGCCAGTGGCACCTGGAAGTACAGGAGGCTCCACCTGGGGGTCTCCACGGGGCAGCGGCACCGCCAGCTCAGCTCCAGTCACTGACCCTCCTCTGCTGCCTCGGAGCCAGTCTCGTTCCACCCTGGGCCCTTGCCTGCCAAACAGCACAGCAGGCTCCCTCCTCCTGCTCCTCCTCCCGAGACCCAGGTGCTGCCACGAGTCCCACAGCACCGTGCACAAACTCCCGGTGCTGCCACAAGTCCCAGCTGCCCGCCGTGTCCCACGCTGCCCCTTCCCTTCTCCAGCCCTCTGGCTACCGCTTGTCCTGGCTCAGAGCCTCGCAGGGCTCCAGCTCCGGCTCGTGTCCCGGCAAGCTGCCGGCTGGAGAGGCGGTCACGGCGTGCACCTTCTGGTGGTGGTTCAGCGACTGCCGGTGCCGGAAGCTCTTGGTGCAGCCGTGGCACTGGAAGGGGCGCTGCTGGGTGTGCCGCCGCTGGTGCTCCTCCAGCGACGCTTTCTGGGGGAAGCTCTCGGCGCACTCGATGCAGCGGTAGAGCCGCTCCCCGGCGGCGCCGCCCCGAGCCGGCCGGCCCGGCCAAGCGCTGCGGAGCTGCGGGCCGTGGATGCGCTGGTGCTTCTGCAGGTGGTGCTTCTGCACGAAGCCCTTGCCGCAGGCGGGGCAGCGGTAGGGCCGCTCGCCGGTGTGGATCCGGTAGTGCTTGTTGAGGTTGGACTTCTCGTTGAAGCTCTTGCCGCAGGCCGGGCACTGGAAGGGCCGCTCGCCCGTGTGCAGGCGCTGGTGCCGCAGCAGCGCGGCGTGGTGGGCCAGGCTCTTCCCGCACGACGTGCAGATGAAGGAGCCGTTGCTCTTCCTCTCCCGGCTCTGCTGCCTCGCCAGGAGGTTCCGCGTGAGGCGGACGCTCTTCCAGCCCGGCGGCAGCGTCCGGGGATCGTCCTGGGCACTCTGCTGCTCCCAGCCGGGCTGCGGCGACGCCACCTCGGCCGCGGGGTCTTCTCCCAGCGGCATTCCCTGGGCGAGCGCGAACGGCTGCTCCGTGCCCGCGCCCAACGCGTGCTCCGCGGGGAAGGGCAGCCCCGGGGCAGGGTGAGCCTCCACCGGCACCACCACCGGCTTGAATTCCCCCAGGCAGAATTCCCCCAAGCCCTCCCCGGCCGCCTTGGGCCCGGCCACGCCGTGGCTCTCCCAGGACACCGGCTGCTCCTGGCTGAGGGGAACCTCCCCGTCCAGCCTGACCGCGGGCGCCATCGGCAGTGCCAGGAGCTCGGCTCCGTCCTCCTGCGGCTGCTGCTCTTCCGTCTTGATCACGATCATGTCACCTGTGGAGACACCGCAGTTCATTCCCGGGAAGGGAAGGCCTCCCGTGCCTGCAGCTCCAGAGTGGGAGCGGGAGCAGAGGTGAGAGGAACTGGCAAAGAACGAAAGGGAGCAGGAAGGGATTCCCAGGAGGAGATGAGGTGAAGGGGGGTTGTCCAGGCCTCAGGGATATCATGGAATCACGGAATTAGTGAGGTTTGCAAAGCCCTCAAAACCAAAACCAAGCACTGCCAAGGCCACCACTGTCCCATGTCCCCAAATGCCACATCCACACAGCTTTTAAATCCTTCCAGGAATGGAGACTTCACCACTGCCCTGGGCATGCTGGACTCAATGACACTATGGACTGACAATACAATCCTCACAAAAAAACCAAACCAGAGGGAATATGAAGGCAAAGCTGAGAGGCAGAGTCCTCCATCCTGGAAAGAACCCCATCAGGAGTGGCAGAGTTTAAGTGTGTGAATCCAGGGAAAAGGATCAAAGCAAAGCCTGCCCAAAGCAGGAGGGAACATCCACCCACAGGCACCCAGCTCCAGAGCCACCCTCACTGAGCCTTACCCCAGGTTTTCCCATTTCCCATCCTTAAGAAGACTGCCCAGTCTGGGTAGGTTGTCAGTGCCCATCCTCAGTCCCCCTCGCTGTCACTCACTGTCACCAAGCTGTCCTGGCACCGCTCCCTTCTCCGGCAGCCCGGGGCTCCCGGGATCCTCCCTGTCCTCGGCTGGTGGCAGCAGTGCAGGTTTGGAACCAGCATCCTCAGACCCTGGGAAGGAGGGAACAATGGGATGAACTGCTGACAGTGGGGACCTCCCAAAGCAGGGTCCTGGAGTTCCAGGACATCTGATCACACAGGCCACTGGCAGCCAAACCAGGCACGGGATTTTTGCTTATCCCAGGAAGTGCCTGATGGACACTCAAGCTCTAAAATTTCAGTCCAAAATGAATGAGTACTATAATGTAGGACTCTCTGCAGCAAACCCCTGCAGGGTGATCCATGTACAGCCCATATCCCAGGAAAAAACAGTGCAGGAACACTGGCTGCAGGACATGTCACCTGGAATACCCCATGTTCCACCTGGGGAAGGTTTGGAAGCTGCATCAGCCCAGGGATGATGATGTTTCTGGCATGATCTGAGTGATCCTCACCGAGAGGGACCATGGCCTCGTAGTTCCCCTTCCTGGTGATCCCACGGAGCTCCCGGCTGCCCACGCTGCTCCCCAGCTCCTGCTCGGGCAGAGCAGCCTCCTCACCCTCGCCTGCTGCTGGCACCTGGAAATGCAGGAGGCTCCACCTGGGGGTCCCCACTGAGCCCCTCCCCGAGCCCCTGGGGGTCCGGAGCTCCTATGGACAGAGCTGGGGGGACATCCCCAGACATCCCAGCAAGGCTCAGCTGTTCCTCCCCAGACCAGGGGCAGATTCCCAGGATCCATCCTGGCAGCCAGGCGAGCAGTGACCCCTCAGGTGGGAGAAGGACAGTGGCACCATCACACATCACCCCAGTAGGGCCCTGAAATATGACTGAAACACTTGGGGCTGGTGTTCTGCTCCCCCTCTCCCCTGGGGACAGGGACAAGCACCAGACGAGCTGTGTCCATCTGGCTCCCTGCAGCTCCTGAGAGCCAACAGCACTTCCCATGGCCACATGGGGCACTTTCCCACTGCTTTGGGCACATCTCTGTCACTTGTGGCCTGTCCCTGTCACGCTGAGCACATCCCTGTGAGCTGGGACACATCCCTGTCCATCTTTGGCACATTCCCATTAGCTGGTGCTTGTCCCTGTTTGTCACCCCTGGCATGTCCCTGTTATCCGGGGCTTGTCCACATCAGCTGGGGCTTGTCCCCATTACCTACACCCCATCCCTGTCACTGAGGGCACATCCCTGTTCCCTGGGACTCATCTCCATTACCACGGGCTCATCCCCATCCCGTTACCCAGAACTTGTCCCTGCACCGCTGGAATGTCCCCGTCCCCATTCCTCAGAGCTTCTCCGTGTCCCCGCGGGCTCAGCCCGATGCCCATTCCCCGGTGCCCGTTCCTTTCCTCATTCCCTGGGGCTCGTTCCCGTTCCCCGGGTCGCATCCCCGTCCCCCAGGCCCACCGTGTCCCCGTGCGGACCCGTCCCGGTTCCCTGGGCCCCGACTCTGTCACGGTTACCTGTGTCCGCTCCCGGGCGGTCCCGGTGCCGGTGCGGTTGCCCCCGCAGCGGCAGCGGCGGAGCTGGCGCTGGATGCGGCGGAGGCGGCGGGAGTTGTCCCTGAGGAGCGCGGCCAGCCGGGCCCCGCCGGCCCGCACCGTGCGCTCCAGCCCCGCCACGCGCCGCTCCAGCCGCTCCAGCCGCCGCTCCGCCGCCTCCACGCTCCGCTCCAGCCGCCGCTCCGCCACCGCCACCGCCCGCAGCGACAGCTCCGCCGGGGCCGCCCCACCGGGGCCCGCGCCGGGATCGGGGCCCGCGCCCTGCCAGGCCTCGGGCGCCCACTCGGGGTCCTGCTGCGGGGGGAAGAGGGCGGTGAGGGGCGGCCGGGCCCGGGGTCCCGCCGGGGGTGCGGGGGTGCCGGTGCCGGGGGGTCCCGCCGGTACCTGAGCGCGGCCCCACTGGGCCATGGCCGCCCCTCACCGCCGCCGCCGCAGCGCCCCCTGCCGGCCCCGCGCCGCCCGCGCCGCCCCGCCCGCGGCCGCCGCACCGAGACCCCGGCCCGGTTACAGCCCGGTTACAGCCCGGTTACAGCCCGGTTACAGCCCGGTTACAGTCGGTTACAGCCGGTTACAGGCCCACCCCCAGCCCCATCCCATCTACAGCCCGACTCCACACTATCCCCATCCCCATCCCAGGATGGGTCAGGCTGGAAGGGATCACAGTGGCTCATCTGGTCTCACCTCCCTGCTCGGTCAGGGTTATCCCAGAGCACGTGGCACAGGATTGTGTCCAGACCATTCTGGAATATCTCCAGTGAGGGAGCCTCCACACCCTCTCTGGAGAATCTGTTCCAGGGCTCAGTCACTGCATAGGGTGGAAGTTCTTCCTCCTGTCCAGGTGCAACTTCCTGGGCATCAGTTTCCTGCCTGTTCCTCTTGTCCTGTTGCCAGGTCCCACAGCGAAGAGCCAAGCTCTATCAGTCCCATCCTATCTCCATCCCCATCCTGGTTTCTGTCAAATCCACATCCCCATCCCATTCTGTCACATCCCACCCCATCCCTACAACCATCCCATTCCCATCCACCCCCATTCCATCCATCCATCCATCCATCCATCCATCCATCCATCCATCCATCCATCCATCCATCCATCCATCCATCCATC
>JAWMRF010000115.1:841337-860236 GCA_035221435.1 Sphenopsis melanotis | reverse complement strand
CTCTCCCTGTGGGCACTGAGGCCACAGAATGATCGGGGGGGAGGAGGGAAGAGGCTCTGATTGTCCATGCCAGCCTTTGGCAGCACTGCAGGCCTGGGGCAGCTGGGCTGGGCTGGGCTGGAGGATGCAGCCACTCCACACTCAGGAAGCCAGGCTGGAGCCACAAGCTGATAATGATGCCTTGAGGGTTAGGTTTCATATTTTTTGGATTCTGTGCTGCTTTGGTGTGTAGCTCTGAGCTTCATGTTAAGTGTTAGGAAGTTCTCTTCACAGGGTATGTAGACAAAATAATCCTTTTCTAGCTTGAAACCACGGATACAAAGTCCAGTCCCAAAATGTAAAAACAACAGTGAATTGAAGAGAGAGAAAGAAGGAGGATGGAGCTTCATAACCTAAAGCTGTAATTAGTCAATTAACTCCAAATGGAGCAGAACTTATAAAAGCATGAGACCCCACTTTTAAAAGTGTGAGTGCTTGTCCATTTTGTTCCTACTTTTGGTCTATCTTGGGTGTAGCCCTGGCTAGGCTACTGCCCAAGATGTAACCATTAAGGCCTTTTACTAAATCCTTACTTAATTCTTTAACCCTATCTAGCCTCTGCTCTTGGTCAATCTTCAGGAGGCTTCAGTTCGGGCATCCCAATGGGACAGAACCCACAGTCCCTGGCTTAGGAAGCCAATGCCTTATCCATTAATGGTTATAACTGCTCAGAAAGTTTGTAAAATGTTCAGGGAGCTATAGCAGGAGTGAGGGAAGAGCAGCAGGAGCCAAGGTGTGATGGCGGTCTCTGAGATTTGGTGTGCTCGGGGAAGGAGCAAACACCCCACATTTTAATCCAGGAACCAGCACTGTGTGACTGGCAGGGCCCAGGCAGAGCAACACGGCTTGTGGGTCGTGTCCTGGAGATCTCTTGGATCCAAAGCGATCAGCTGGACACAGCAGCCTCTGGAACCACCAGAGAGACATGGCAGAGGATTTGCCAGGGACTGGACAGCAAGATCTGCCAATCCTGTGCTGAGGGAGAAGCTGCGTGTCCTAAAGAGTTCATGTGGAGTACAAGTGGGGGACTGTCAGTCTGCCTTCTCCTGCTCGTCTCTCTGTGAACCCCATCCTGGTGTCGCAGGGCTGGGCACTGCCTTATTTCCCCAGCCACTCACCAAACCCCTCATAAAGTGGCTTTTATAAAGCGGCTTTTGTTCTCATGGAGAGCTTATTTGATGAGAAATTATGTGGGAAGGGCTCTTTGAGGAGAAATGATATGAGAAGGGCTCTTTGTCTCAGCGAGGTGGTGTTATCTGCTGAATTTGTGCCTTTTTTCCTTCGTATTCCCCGTTTTCCCCTCACGCCCAGGCTAAAAGGAGATGGCCGGAAACATGTCGGCAAAGCCGCGCCTCTGTGAGGCGGGAACTACACTCCCCGGCATGCAACGCAGAGAGCGATAACGCGGCCCGCCTGCTAGGGATACTGGGAAATGTAGTCCTCCTCATCACTGGCGCGCAACCCCCCCACTCCTCTCTCCTGGCGTTCCTATTGGTCCAGAGCGACGCCAAGCAACCGCCGTGGGCGGGGCCTGGCCGCGGCGCCGCCGTTCCTACTGGCCGGGGCGCGCGCGGTGGGAGGGGAGGTTTGAAAAAAAACAACCCGCCCCCCGCGGGGCTCCGCGAGCTGATTGGCTGAGCCGCGGTTTGGCGCCAGCTTCGGAGCGGGCGACGGGTACCGGTTGGGGTCAAAACGCTGCGGCGGCCGCGCTGTCGGCAGAGACGGGACGGCTGCGCTGGATTCCGGTTCCCCCTCCGATGGATCCCACCCCGAGCGCTTCCCACCGCCGCCGCCTCCTGCTTCTCTCGCCGGCGTCTCCCGCCTCGCCCGTCGTGGTCAAGGCGCTCTTTCAGGATGAGCTCTCGCCTGTCTCGGACCTCCGCCTCACCATGGAGCAGCTGGGGCGCGGGTGAGTCGGGGCCCGGGCATTCTCCTTTTTCTCGCCGCTGTCCCGATCCCCCCCATAAATCGAGGTTTCGAGGCTTTACCCCCCGCTTCTTCCTCCTGCTCCAAGAGAGCTTCTGTCTCCTTTCCGCCATCCCTCCGAGCCCTCCCGGGCACTTTGTCCCCTCTCCAGAACGTTTTCTTCCCCCTCCCGGACCCGAAGCGAGGCCTAGGGAGGCTCCCCCATATATGAAACCCCCAAGGCCTCCTGGACTCGTTTTCCTTCCGTCCCATCCACCCCCGTAATTCCCTCCCGCGCAGCGAAGCCTTTTGGAATTCCCGCCCGCCCCTCCAAAAAAAAAAAAAACCCCAAACTCCCCTGGGATGCCTTCATGCCCCTCTGAAGCCCCAAAGCCCCAGTTTAACACCCCCTTCCCCAGGCCCTCCGGAATGTCTCTGCTCCCTCCTCGGCCCTGCCGGCTCTCAGGAGAGCTCTCATTTCCTTCCCTGTCCCCCCCACTTCCCGAAGGAAGGCCTCGGGGTGCTCCTCTGCCCTCACCCCCCAAAAAACCCAGCGAGGCCTCGTGGATCCGTGGATCCCTCCTTTTCCTTTCCCCCAGCCCCAGTGGAGGCCTCGGGGGTCTCTTCGTGCCCTTCTCCGCCCGGCAGTGAGGCACTGAGGGCTCATCCTGCCTGCTCTCCTTCCAGCCCCGCTCCCCACGCTCCAGCCCAGGCCTGCAGCACCCCTTCTCCCAGCCCTTCCCCCAAAAACGGCGCCTCCCGAGCTGTTTCTTCTCCCCAAGCCCACCCGCGAGGCCTCAGTTTCAGCCCTCCCACCCTGCAGACCTCCATGTGTCCCTTAGTGTCCCCCACCCCTTTGCTGGTGCCTCCCTCTGTTCTCTCCTCCTGCCCCATCCCGCATGGATCCCTGCTCTGGGACACCTTCCCCCTGCCCTGCTTCTGCTCTGGGCATTCCCCTCCCTCCTGAGCCCTTCCCTCTGTCCCACAAATCCCTTTGTGTCCCTTCCATGTCCCCCTGCCTGCCCTGTTCCACCCCAGCCCTGTTCTGCTCTCTGCTCTGTGGCCCAGGTGCTGCAGTCTGTGCTCTGCAGCTGCTCCCATTCCCCAAACTGCAGCCGCAGCTGCTCCATTTTGCTGCTCTCTCAACTCCTCTAATCCCATTATTCCCACTGTTCCTCCCTTGTGTGGCTCCTGTTTTGTCCTGGCCCACTCAGGTCTCAATGACCCTCCTGGGTTTTATTTGTTGATTTTCTGTCATTCTCATTTCTGCCACCACCTGCTTTATGGCTCTTCCTTCCTTCAGATTCCCGGGATTCCTGCAGACCATTGGCAGTGCCCCCCCTTGGAAGTTATTCAGCCCTTTGAATTTGTAGCCCTGGCTACTTTTTTTTTGTTTTTTAATTAACCACTTGCTGGAGCCTCACTCAAGTAGCTTTTCCCTTATATATGTGGGGCTCCATGTGATTTTCTTCTCTCTCAGTACTGAGGTTTAGCAGATAAAACAAAATTTGGGACGTAACTATTTATCAAAATGGGTTTGAATTAGAAATGTGGCAATTTTCTCTATGCAAAACCTGAATTAAAGGGGGGTGGCTGCCAAAGAGAGGATTGCAGTTCCAGGAAGGATAACTGGGCTCTGGGAGGAATCCAGGTGATGCCCACTTGTGCTGTACCTACCTGCAGTGTTGTGCTTCTTGCTTGTAAAGCAAATCCCAAACTTTCCTTTCCAGGCAGCGTGAAAACCTGGACCAAGACGTGGGAACCAAAAATGGATTGCACAGATCAGCCTCTTCAGAGTCCACAGACTCAGGTGGGCCTGCCTCAATTAACAAACATTGATTAGGAATTGGAAAGCAGTGCACTTCTACATGGCAGCTGGGGTTTGGAGAGAGAACTGGCCCTTGGAAGGAGGGAGGCAGGTGGAAAATCCCCCAGGAAACCTCTGCAGCTCAGGGTTTGGGCTGTGGATTTTTTTAAATTTTGCTTTAATTGTCCTGGAGAGTGTGAGCAGTAGGGAAGGAAAACAAGTCCTCACTGTGTTTTCTCTCTTGAAACCCAAACTGTGCCAGTGAGTGGCTCTGTCCTGTGTTCTCCTGTCACCAAGAGCTGGTTGATGATCTGAAACCCCTCAGTTCTGCTACTTCCTGGGAGGGTTTCCTGTTTTTCACACGAGTTGTTTTATCACTGAAAATCAAATAAGCTCTCACCCCATAACTTGTAGATTCCCTCTGGTGCTTCATTGCTCCAGCTGAGGGAAATCACTGTTTCCACCTGGATTTATGCCCTATTTTGAGGGCACTTTCAGCCTAAAAAAGAATTCTGTGAAGTGCTAAAGCACGAGTACAGTTCACAAACCACTGAGCGGGACAGAGCAACCAGCCTTGCTAAATCCTCACTTTCTGTGGCTCCTCAGGAACCCGTGCTGGAGTGGCTCTGGATGTGCCTGAAATGCTCTGGGGCTATGAAGCTGGGCTTGCTTTGTGCTTCTGAAGTGCTTCCTGTTAATTCCAGGACATTCAGAAGGGCCTTTGACTGCTTATTTTTGAGAATGAGCCCAAAATTTCTTCGTAGGTGTAGCTAAAAACATGGCTTAAAAAAACTCCTAAAGGACTGAATTGTTTATTAAGGTGTGTGGTGGATAAACAGAGTATTCCGTGGTGAGTGCCAGCACTGTGTTCCATGTGACAGCCCAGGCAGGGCTTGGGGGCCTTTTTTAAATTCCCCCTGTTTTTCCCCAAGCACTGATGATCCACAGCCAAACCCACGGTGGGGAGTGCCTGTAACTCTTTTTTATTCTGCACTGAGGTCAGGCTGCAGGTGGGACTTTGCACATGAATTTCCTGGGTCTTTCTGTGGAAATGTGTAGCAGTGTGTGGTACTCCCTGGGTGTAAATCAGTGGGAAATCTGTGATGGTCCCTGGGTATAAATCAGTGGGAAATCTGTAATACTGCCTGGGTATGAAACAGTGGGAAATCTGTGATGGTCCCTGGGTATAAATCAGTGGGAAATCTGTGTCTCCTGTGCAGGTTTGGCTTTGGATTCTCCTGGCCCTGCGACCTCACACGACGCCATGGAGGACACGTGAGTGCCCCTGTGTGAAACCTGGTGTGGTTAACAAACAAACCTGGGCTGATGAGGCCTGGGCAGGGCTTTCCTCTGCTGGCACAGTGCACTGGGGCTCCCTGCTGCACCTCTCCCTGTGCTCCAGAGCTGGAATGCTGGGCTTGGCCCTGCCCCTGCCCAGGGCACCGCAGTGCTGCCTCTGAGCTGGGTGTTGTGCCAACCACATGGCACTGGCACCCACCTGCAGCCTGGGGCTGCACCAAGGTCTGTCTGAATTGCACCTTTTAACATTTGGTTTAAGTCTGTGCCTTAAGAACCACACAAATGTTTAATTTGGGAAAGACCTCAAAGATCTTCAAGTCCAACCTTTCATCTTTTGCTTTTAGGTTTGAGAAAGCAATCAAATCCAGCAGGCTGAAGTAAGTATAATTCTATTGTAAATTCTTCCTTGGTGTCTCTCTTAGATTATGGAATTAGGGGGTGATTTCTATTCATGTCCCTGCCTTTTAAAGCAAAATGTTGAAATAAACTTTGGTTCTTTTTCATTGTAGCCTTCGAATACCTTTCAGAAGAATCCATTCCCTGCCAGTAAGTGAGAGTGGGATTGATGTTTTATACATGTTAAAGGATTTAGCATGGTTTTGGTTGAATGCATTTAGTTGAATACTTGTTAATTTTCTGGCTTCAACACCAGCTGCTGGGGTGCTTAATGTCAGAACTGCAGTTTGTAAATTCCCAATCTCGCTTAATTTAGTGTGAAATTTCTGTGGTGTGGCTCCATCTCTGCTGCACTGAAGCATTTTGGTCCCTGTACCAAGATGTCAGCAGAGGATTCCTGCACAGGGTGTGCAAAATTTGTAGTCGGAGGCTTTCCAGTCTTTGTTAACCCCTTTAGTGCTTGAAATGTGCTTGTGCAAGGACTGCTGCACAGTCCTGAACTGTCCCTTCTGTGTTGTAGCAAAGCCTGCTAGGCTCCAGCCCTGCTCTGAAGAGAAACCACTCTGACTCTCTGGACACTGATGCTTTCCAGCCTTTGGAACAGGATGAAAATAAGGAAAATGTGAGTGCTGTTTCCTGATGCCTGTGGGAGGGGAGGGACAGCTGGATTAGCACATCCCTGCACAGGGCATGTGATGGGAAAGGCTTCAATTCCTCCCTGCCAGGCTGTTCTTCAGGCACAACCACCTTTAGCTCAGCTTTTCTGAAGGGAACTTGCAGCCCTGATTAGAGCTGTTGGCAGGTTAATAAAAATGGGGAAGACTTTGCCCAGTTCTGCCTTGGTGGTGCTGACCCTGACTCCTTTCTGGCTGTGGCAGAGGAAAATCTGTTCCCCTGCTTGCTCTGGGCAGGAGCTGCCTCCAGAAAGGGTTTGGGGAGGTCACCCCTGGCTGTCCCCACTGCTGCCATGGGGAACCCTGGTTCCTCTTGGATTCAGTGTCCTGGGTCTGCCCTGGCTGCTGGGAATCCTGTGGGGGATGAGGTGTCAGTGCTTGGCTGCCTCCAAGAATGATTTATTTATTCTGCAGAGAATTGGCTGACAGAAATAGAGAAGCCCTGCCCTGTAGGGTGATGCCAAGAGCATAAATGCTGGATTGTGTTAGATGAAACACTGCTGTAACATCTTCAATTTGAAAACATTCACCTGCAGCCTATTCTGTTGGCAGCAGGGAGCTTGAATCCAAAATGTCAAGCAGTTTAAGAAATTGGAAAAGATAAAAGGATCCAAGCAGCTTAACACAGTTTGTAATTGTGGTAAAATGATAATTTTGCTGTTTTTTGTTTCAGGAATCATTTGAGTTCAAGAAGCCAACCAAACCAGCTTCTCGTGGCTTCCGTGATGGGAGGGGTGTTCCTGCAGCAAGGCAGAATTCATCTCCAGCTCAGGTACTTGGTTCTTCTCAACTAATTCTCACCTAATTCTCTGCCATCAAAATAACCAAATCAGGGTTCTAAAGTGGTGATGTCAGATAAATAAGTTTTTCTGTCTGCCAGATAAGAGAATTCTTCTCACCTTTGGCTCATGAGAAATTTGAAACATTGTTCTGGGAAAGATGAGTCAGGACAGAGCTGGGGTTCTGCTCAGTAAGGGAAGGGAGTGTGGACATTGATTTGGATTGAAATGATCAGTAAAGCTGATACTGAATGTTCAGGCAGATGCATTTGGAACAACAAACCAAACTCTGTAAATGCAGCTGGATTTTGTGTCCAGATGTGACATCCAGGAAGAAAAATTACCTTATTCATACCCTGTTGTTTAGAAAAAGCAACTGAAAAATCCTTGTCCAGAAACAGAGCTGGGGGCCAAGCCTTGTCTCAGCTCCCTGGATCCAGCAGCCTTCCAGAATCCTGCTGATCCCTGCCTGTGCTGCAGCTCAGGCCTGGGGATAACCATGGTGTTCCCTGGCGTGCAGGGAGCCCTGGTGGCCCCTCCTTGGCTGCAGCATCCTGCAGGGAGCAGAGGGAATGCTGTTAAAACTCCCTCTGTCTCCCCTCAGCTGCCCGTGGGGGAAACAGCCTCTGGGGAACAGGAGAACTCCAGGGCAGCCTTCCTGCAGCAGCATTCCCTGCCCTCCTCGGAGAGTGAGGATGATGATGGCTTCATGGAGCTGCTGGATGACCAGGACTTGAAGGTGTGTGCAGAGGGGATGGGGTGGAGATCCCCAGATCAGCTCTGCCTGATGTGTCTGGTGTGCTGTGGCTGCAGTCAGGGTGCTCAGACTGCACCACGCTGGGTTTTTGGCAATCACAGAAGCCCAGACTGCTCTGGGTTGGAAGGGACCTTAAAGCTTATCCAGTTCCAATCCCCTTCACATGGGCAGGGACATCTCCCACAAGGAGATTAATTAGTTCTCATCATCTTTTCTAACTCCCACTGGGGTGCCTTTATCTTATAAGTGCTCTTTCCTAGTGCAGCCAGTGGGATTTGTTTGGGGTCTGAACAAGTGAATTATTTTTAGTTTGAGGACTGAGGGAATTATTTGAACAGTTGGCATTTTTCTTTAGAAACTTGCTGAAAAAGTCAGAGGTGGTGATTGCTTTGAGCCACTTAGATACAAAACTGTTTTCAGGAGAGTTTGAAATGCTTAAAGCCCCAGAGGCTCATCTTTGTTAATCAATCAATGAATTGATAAACTCACCTTGTCCAACATGGCTCCGCTCGGTTCCATTCTTTCCTGAAGAATTGCACTGGTGATGGAGTTAAATCCCTGCAGCTGTTTTGGGAGCTGGTTCCAGCTGGAATGTTCACCTGAGGCAGGCAGGAGCTGTACCTGCAGTGTGTCTGTGGTGAGGGATGAGCAGGATTTCCCTCTCTTGCAGAACGATGAGGAGATGCCCTCGGACGTGTCCAGCCTCTGGACGGCGCCGCTGGTCATGAGGAGAGCGGACAGCCGGGTGAGTGTCCCACAGGGGACAGGGACTGTGTCACCCCATGTCCCCTGCGTCCCTGAGAGCAGAACAAGCCCTGGCATAACCCCCTGCACAATTCCCATATCTCTGGGGCAGTTCACCTGGCAGACTCTGTCAGTGTGGAACAATTGGTGTTTATAGGAATAGAATTTCTTCTTCTTGCACTTCATAAATGTGAGAAGATCTTGACTTCCCTTATCAGAATCTTGGCATATGTGGAATTCACTCTGCAGGGACTCACCTGGAATGCTGTAACCTGATGCTTTGATAACAGACTGGGAAAGGAGCTCCAGCAGAAAGCTCTTTAATCTGCTGATAAATTGGCTGCTAATTGATGTAGAGCATTTTGCTGGCTCTTTATCTTGCTTATGGTGCCCCAAGCTACCCCAGTAACAAGTGTTACTGGAAATGCAAAGCCTGGATAATTCAGATTAACAGCCCCCTGTTGCTCTGCAGTGGTGGTGCCTTAAATGAGGCCAAGATTGGAATAATCTGAAAGCCTGAGTTGTGTTTGTTTTCTTTTATAAACCTTTGCTGGACAACTCAAATCCTCTCCTCCCTTGCAGGCCAAGCGGTGCCGGCTGTTTGGCTCTTCATCCATGTCAAGCATTGCAGGAAGAACCACCCAGAAAAGGATGGAGAGATCCCAGGAGGAGAATTCTCCAGGGAAAAGCAAGAAGAGGAAAAGCCTGCCAGGAACTTCTGAGGACTCCACGGTTGGTGGCTCAGCATCCAGTTTGTGACACAGAATTGATGAGGGGAGATGCAGAGTTGGGGTCTGGTTTGTGGAGGTTGGTGGGAGCATTTCCAGGTGGATTCTTGGGGCAGCAATTCCACAGTGCTGAACCTGAGCTCTGCCCTGAGCAGGGAAGCTAAGGGGGCAGCTCAGGGCTTGGGAGTGCACTGCAAGCTGTCAGCTGTGGGCAACAGGGAGTGGGATGTGTCTGTCCTCATGGATCTCTGACCTGTGTCCTGCAGAGCCTGAAGCTGGTGAGGACCCAGCCCTCCACAGCAGAGATTGAGAGCATTTTGGACAGTGACCAGAGGGACCTTATCGGGGACTTCTCCAAGGTAATTCCAGAGATTCCATGGCCAAGTGTTGAATGAAGTGTTTTGAGGGCCTCTCTTGGTGGGGATGTCTCAAACCAGCCCAGAAAAACACTTCCCTTTAGAGAGGCTCTTCTGTTCTCTTCTGTTCTCTCATAAACCTGCCTTGCTTCTTTGGACTTGATCTTGGAGGTCTTTTCCAACCTTAACAATTCTTTGGTCTTCAAACAACCAGGAGAGGCTGTTGGTGAGACAGAGATGGCCCAGGTTGGACATAAACTGATCCACTTGTGTTTAAAGCCCTATAAAATCCTCTAGTGTAGGAGCCAAAACTGAAATTCTGTGCCTGATTTTAGCATTCTTAGGAGATGTAATTCCTGCAGAGGTTCTGGCCAGCAGAGTGTCTGTCAGAGAGTCACCTGCTGGATGCTGTGCTGTCACCCACGTGACTCACAGCTGGAATTTTCTCAATCCTGTCTCTTCCAGAGTTATTTATTTGACACTGTCGATGGGAAACATCAAGATTTAAAATACATCGACTCCGAAATGGTGAGTGCTCCAAGGGAGCCAGAAAAATTCTTTAGTGGGGGTTGGGGAACAGCACAGAAATGGCTTGAAACAACTGAACTCTGGTTTTTGTGCTCTTTTTTCTCAGATTGTGTCTGTGCTGACTGGGAAGTTTGAGAGCTTCATCAAGCAGTGTGTGATAATTGACTGTAGATACCCCTATGAGTATGAAGGGGGGCACATCAAGGTATGTGGGCCCCAAAAGAGCAGGGCAGGTGGTCTGAAGCTGCAGCCTGGGGTCTCTGGGATCCCTGTGGGGCTGATTTTTATCCAAGGCCCTGTGGATATGTTATTCTCTGGGATCCTGTCATGCTCGCCCACTGCCTGGGTTTGGACCCTGAGCCCACACGTGGGCCATGAAGGGGCTGTTCCCTCAGAAGAGGGGACATTCTGCTCTCTGTAAGCAGAGGAGGGGCCTGTGGCCCTCAGGGTGACAGAGGTTCCTGAGGAGGGTGTGACACTCAGTGTCCAGCATCCTCATATCTCAGGAGGTTAAAATTGGAGTGCTAAACTTCATTTCAGTGACAGACTCCAAAGGAAAAATGGCTGTGTAAAACATAACCAGGAACAGGTCAGCCAGACACCTTGTGGTGTTTGAGCCCCTCTCAGTGCCTGGGGGGGCTCCAGGAGAGCTGGAGAGGGACTGTGGGGACAAGGCATGGAGGGACAGGACAGGGAATGGCCTCCACTGCCAGAGGGCAGGGGTGGATGGGATATGGGGAAGGGATTCCTGGCTGAGGAATCACACAGAGCCAGTTCCAGACTCTGTGGTGCCCTGGTGGGGTTTGGAGCTGTGCTGGAGAGGGTTCCAGACTGTCCATGGTGTCTTGGTGGGGTTTGGAGCTGTGCTGGGAGAGGGTTCCAGACTGTCCATGGTGTCCTGGTGGAGTTTGGAGCTGTGCTGGGAGAGGGTTCCAGAGCTCCTCCAGCAAACCCAGATGAGGCATTGGTTCCCCAGGGAGTGGGGTGAGTTTGTGGCTGTTCCCCTGCACTCAGTGCTTGCACTCTGCCCTGCAGGGTGCCATAAACCTGCACATGGAGGAGGAGGTGCAGAATTTCCTGCTGAAGAAGCCCATCCAGCCGTCGGAGGACAAGCGCGTCATCGTGGTGTTCCACTGCGAGTTCTCCTCGGAGCGGGGCCCGCGCATGTGAGCTCCTCTCCCTGGGGCAGGGTTCCACAGCACTGGGAGCATTGGGAGGGGCTGGGCTGGCTCTGCTTGCTGTGCATGGGGTGGTTGGCACCTCTGGCAGGGGTTGGCACAGCCTGGTGGGTGAGGAGCCGTGCTGGGCCTGGGCTGGAGCACTGCAATGTTCAGAGGGGAAAGGAAAAGCCTCTGAGCTGTGGCTGTGGGGCTGCTCAGGCTCTCCCTGACTGGCAGCTCCAGCTCCTCCTTTGAGGGATGGGGGTTTGGGGTGCAGCTTTGGGAGTTACTGGGTCAATGTGGGATTTAACACGGGATTTTCCCTGCTGCAGGTGCCGGTTTGTGAGGGAGCAGGATAGGCTGAGCAATGAGTACCCCAACCTGCACTACCCAGAGCTCTACGTGCTCAAGGGGGGCTACAAGGATTTCTTCTCGAGGTGCCAGGTGAGTAACATGGATTCCTCATCCCTGGCAGTGTCCAAGGCCAGGTGGGAAGGGGCTTGGGGCAGCCTGGGACAGTGGAAGGTGTCTCTGCCCATGGCGGTGTGTGGAACAAGATCTTTTAGGTCCCTCCAACCCAAGCCTTTCTATGGTCTCTATCACACTCAAATAATATTAATTTCTTCCTACTCAGACTTCTCCTTGAGGCAGAGTGGTTTGGCTGGGGGGCTTTTCCTCCTCTCTTTTTCATTGGGCTGTTCCCAGAGCAGCTCAGCCTGTTCCATGTCTTGGAGCTGTCTTCCTGCCATAACTGAAGGGCTTTTCCACTTGTCTCAAGTAAAATAGAAGTGGTTTCTGCCCCTTTAGAACAAACTGTCACTCAGAGAAAGGATTTCAGCCTGCTCAGAGCAGGGGAGAAGACAAGGCTTGACAGTAATTGCTGGATAATAAATGGAAACCTGAGGTCTTGTACAGTCCTAAACCAGCAATATTGAAAACCTGAGCTTGGAGTTTGCAGCCTCTAATTGAGACAGGGAAACTAAAACCCACCCCCCAGCACTTCCCAGCACTTCAGGGCTGGGATTTCTCCTCTCCTTGGCTCCTGCTCCTGCAGCATTTCCATGGTCCCAGCACTCCTGGGATCTGTCCTGCTGCTGGGACACAAACAGGCCTCAGCTCTTGAGGTCCCCACACTTCCAGTCATCCCTGGGAGGTGGGAGATACCTGGCCTGTCCATGGCCAGCTGGATGGGGCTGTCAGCTCCTTCCCTGTTGGGATGTTGCCTCTCCCAGCCCTGCAGTTGATGGCAGCCAGTGCTGCCCGGGATTTGGCTCTCCCTGTGATCTGCTGCCTCCCCTGGGCTGAGGGACACCCGGGGTTTGGGGTGTCCCCGTGGACTTTGGGCTGTCCTGAGGAGAGGGCACCGAGGCCTCAAGGTGGCAGCACGGGATAGCCAAGGGCAGCTCCGTGGGAGCCGGGAGCTGTCCCGAGGCACACGGATCATGGAATGCTCAGGGCTGGGGGGGACCCGCAGTGATCATTGTTCCCTAAATCCACGACCTTGCCGTGATCAGCCACCCTGCTCTGACCATCTGAGCTGGAACATCCTCCCAGTCTGTGCCTTGCAAGGTGAACTCTCAACCAGCTCAGCCTGTGTGTTCTCAGCCAGGAAATTTGGGATGAGAGCCCTGTACACAAAGCCCTTGTTTTGATGGCTGTAACCTGAATCTCCCTGGGCTCTGTGTGTCTGCCACGGAGCTCCTGCCTGGAAGGGGGGTCTGTCCCTGTTTGCTCCAGTGGCTGCTGGTGCTGGGATCAGCACCCTGGTGGCACTGAGGTGACCCCAGCTCCTGTTTCCCCAGAGCTTCTGCGAGCCCCAGAGCTACCGCCCGATGCACCACAAGGACTTCAAGGAGGACCTGAAGAGGTTCCGCACCAAGAGCCGGACCTGGGCCGGGGAGAAGAGCAAGAGGGAGATGTACAGTCGGCTCAAGAAGCTCTGAGGGCTGCAGGGACCTGCAAGGACTGCCCAGCCTGGGGGCTGCAGTGGGACAGCCACGTGTTCCTGTGCTCCCACCCCCCTGGGCTGTCTCCTCCCTGGGATCACCTGGACCTCGGCCCCGCGAGCCGGATTCCGGCTGGGAGCTGCCTTGGGATTCTTTTGGTTACGTTGCTTCGTGAAAATGTTGTGGCTTCTTGTGTTGTGTGACACCCCCAGATCGCCCAGGGGGGGTGGGGACAGCCTCATGGGGCTGGGCTCGGTGTCAGCACTGCCAGGGAATTGTAGTGCCTGTTAATTTTTTAAATGCCTAATTTTATTTAAATACAGTCAAATGAAGCCAATACCGCTGCGGTTGGATCATCTGGGTTGTACTTAAACCTTGTTTCTGCTCCAGGGCAACCTGCTGGGGGGGATTGGGGGGTCATTGTTTTTCTCAATGCAGTTTTGGTTCTGTGTAGCATTGTGGGAAGGAAAATGGGAAATATCCCACGATGGCTCAGGATTCCCACCTGGGCCAGCGCTGCAGGAAGCCCTGGGAGCCCATCTGAGGGAAACTGCTTATTGTTCATAAACATCACGTTCACCTCGTTCACTCCACGGTGTTTCATTTCATGGGCTGTTTGTGGTGGTTCTGGAGGAGTTGGTGTTTTGGTGGAGGGAGAGGTTTTGGGAGCTGAGGGGGTGCAGCAGTTGGGTGATCCCAGGATTCTCAGTGGTGTCGCTGCTGCCTCTGAGCCTGTGAGTTGTTGTTCTTACCCTGAAACGTTGCCAGAGCAGATCCTGGCTGTGAGGGATCCCAGAAGCTGCGCTGACTCTGATGCCTCTTCCCTGGGGGTGGCTGTGGGCACCTCTCCATCTGCCAGGAAAGGCAGGAGGTGGAATTTATCCGTGGGGGAAGCAGAACTTCCGCAGCTGTGTTGGACCCCCCCAGCTGAGGAAGTTCTGCAGTCCCAAACTGCTTTGCTGCTGGTTTTGGGGTCACTTCAGCCCCAACTCCTAAATCCATCTTCCTCACACCAACTTCCAGGTGAAAACTGCTGCTCCTGGGAAGCTCCACGTGCCTGGGAACTTCCTGGTTCACTCTGTTGTATCCATGTCAAAAAATACTGAAATGGGGGTGCCTTATGTGGAATTTTAACTTGCTTTTTTTTTTTGAAATCTATTTCTTAAAACATGCTGTTAATCCTTTTGCTCCCAAGAGGATTAAACTTGGAATTCTTTATTGTTAAAAAAAAAAATAAATTTGCTGTTTTCCCTCAGAGCTGAATCTCTTGAATGGGGAGATGATGAAATGTTAAATCAGAAGCGATGGTTACAATTTTCTCCCGTTGCCTTGGGAAGGAGATTTGGGGTGCTGGAGAGTCAGGAAAGGTCACTGAGTGCCCCAAACTGCCCTTTGGTCCAGCCCAGGGGTGAAGCACCAGCTCAGCACCACAAGGGCTGGGCAGGATCTCTCAGTCCCACTCTGCCATCCAGCTGTTGCTCCATAGGAATGTTTAACTCCTCCTCCTGTCCAGAAAGAGCAGATGGACACTGGCCTGGGTCAGGCTGCTCCTTTCCAAGGTCACTGAGCTGCAGCACAGCCATGGCAGCAGTCCTGGTTCACAGTTGCACTTCCCCTCGCTCTGCTCCTTGTCCCACCCTCCTGGTGCTCAGGGTGTGGGGTGGGTGGTGTGGCTGAGTCCCAGCAGGGCAGGGATTGGGAATGGCTGTAACCCCAGAGGGGTGCAGAGGAGACCCCCCTGTCCCTGTCCCAGCCCACCTTGTTCTGTGTGTTGGGAGTCCTGGGGAGGGAGAGGGATCTAAACAGGATCCAAACTCTCAAAACTGAGGGATTGCCATGGGCACAAGGAAAAAGTCCTAAAACGCCAAGTTACTGCCTGCACCTCTCCTTGCAGCAGGACATGGATGAGCTGCTTGCTTGTGGTGACACAACCCGAGGCTGGTGCTGGGTGCTTTTTGTGTCTTTGCTTGTTGCTTCCAGGATAAACTCCCAGAGCAGGTGTGGCTGCCCCTGGATCCCTGGCAGTGCCCAAGGCCATGTGGGAGCAGCCTGGGGCAGTGGGAGGTGTCCCTGCCATGCCAGGTGGGCACTAGCTGGGCTTTGAGGTCCCTTGAACCCAAACCATTTGGGGTTCCACCATCAGGGCTGCAGCCCTCTGAGTGTCAGAGCTGTGCGCTCCCCTCACTCCATCCCTGCTGGGGCCAGTCACAGCTGCCTTCTGGCTGAGGATCCTGCTCTGTGCTGGACTTTTTCCCAGGAGGGCACCTGAGGGGGCTCTTGTGTCGAGGATGTGACGAGCAGGAGGCTGACAATGGGGTCAGATTGAAAAGCTTCCCTGGAAATCCAGCACGGTGCCTCCAAAGCCTCGGGAGGCTCGGGCAGAGAATGGGGTTGTGTTTCTTTCCTCCTTCCCTCCATCTGTCACCCTGAAAACTGGTGTTGAAAGCAGCTTAAACCTTCATCAGCCTCAGCCCCCAGCTCCTGAACGCTGCAGAGCTTGGTGCTTCCTCCCATACCCCATTACCTTTGTGGCCTAAAGGACTCTCATGCTCTGTCTTTGGGGCTAATAAAGGCCAGCTGTAAAAGGCCAGCTGCCCTGCTGTGCCAGCAGCTCCTGGAGCTCCTGGATTCCCTTGGGAATTGGCAGTGGGTGTTGGACATCCCCCCAGTGCTGCCTCAGGGGTGTTCAGGCTCCCTTAAGAATAGCCAAAAGGAGATTTTAGCCATAACCAGGCAATTCTCTGGTTTAAATCCCTTTGCATTTTCTCAAACAAACCTTCTGTCTTTGCCTTTCTGCCTCCTCTGTTTTCTTTGTGCAGCAGCTCTTCCCAGGCCTTTTGGAGCCTGTTCCCACATCCCTGCTCCTTTCCCACATCCCTGCTCCTTTCCCACATCCCCATTCCTGCCCTGCACGTGCCCAGCCCCTGTGAATTCCAAACTTAGAATTTTCTGTAGTTTTTTGTCCAGTGAAGCTGCCCCAGCTGAGGCTCTGCTGGGCCAGGAGGGACTGTCCCAGCTGGAGGCAGGAGCACGGAGTGAGAACCAGGAAAGGGCAAAGCAGGATCTCTGCAGGGCCTGAATGCTGCTGCTTTGGGCTGAGGTTCAAATCAGGTAAAATTCACTAAAATTCCCCAACAAGCCAAGCTCCTGCAGGTTTGCAAATGGTGCTGCCAGATGTGTCAGGCAGTGGCTGGGAGAGTCCTCTCTCCCCAGTGCTGAGGGGTTTGGCAAGGAGAAGACACAGCAGGAATTGCCTGGGATGAAATCTTGGCTGTACCTCGGTGAGTGGATTGTTTCCTGAGGGGGATTCACGTGGCTTTGCTGGGCAGAACCTGCTTTAAGAAAATTCTTGGCTTCTTGTCCTGGCAGTGGCCTTTAGAGCCAAGCTGGCTCCTGGAGAGCTGCTGCGTGGGCAGCAGTGCCCCAAAATTCCTGGAAATGTTGGTGCCAGGCTGGGGCTGGACTGCCAGGTGGGTTCCTGTGGGAGTGGGGCTGGGTGGTGGCTGCTCCCACAGGGACATTCCCAGGCTCCATCACACCCCAGTGCCCACAGCCCCTCCTGCACGGGGTGATCCTGCTGTGCCACGGCCTGGTCATCACCTGGGCTCCCTCTGGGCACAGCTGCACAGGGGCAGGCCCAGGGGACATTGCCAGCTCCCCACAGGGCCAGGGGACAGTGCCAGGGATCCTGGGCAGGAGCAAGGAGTGGGGTTTGCCAGGCAGGGTGCAAGGTCCCTGTTAGAGGTCACCAAATGCAGGCAGAGCTGGAAGGAAGCTGATCTCCTGCTGGCCAGCCAAGCTCCAGTGAGGTGCCAGCTCTGGGGCTGGCAGTGGCCCTGGGTGGCCCTGTCCCTGTGCCTGTCCCTGTGCTGGGCCCTGGGTCTCGCCATGCTCCGAGGGTGGCCTTGGGGGGCTGCTCAAAGGCAGTGGCACAGGGGCATCTGGGGTGGTACAGAGCATGAAGCAATGATGCCTTCCCCCCCAGTTTCTCCTCCCTGAGGGGAGCAGGCTCTGCTCAGCCTCTGGATCCACCAGTACCATCAGATCTGTCACTGCCACCAACCCCAGGCAGCAGAGGCAGCGGGCAGGGGTGGCACTGACAGGGTTTTCCTGACCCCAAATCCCTCCCCTGGAGGGGCAGAGTGCAGGTGGGAGTGGGGGCAGGCAGCCCTTCAGGTCCCTGTGTGTCCCATCCAGCCTTGTCCCCTCAGTGTCACCTCCTGCGGCACACGGGCCACTCTCCGGGGTGTCTGAAGGCCCTCGGGCACCTTTGGAGAAGGGAGGGATGTCACTGAGATGGCCGCCAGAGGGGTCTGTCTGGGCTCTGTCTGCTCTGGGGGGCACAGCCCTGTCAGGAGCGCTGCCCAGGGCTGTGTGTGCTGCTCTCCCTCCCTGGCTGCTCCTGCTGGATGAACTCCCCACACACACTGGGGCTCGAGCAAGGAGCATAAAAAGGGAGAACAGCATCAAAAGCAGAAAGTGGAAGGAGGCCAAGAGGAACGTGGCCAAGAGCCCTTTCCTTCTTTCTCTTTTGCTGCGTGAGGGAAATCCCCCAGCCTGTGGGACATCCCTGTGCCAGACATGGCCACGGCTGTGCCACCACGGGGACACAGCCACCACAGGGACATCCCCACGCCAGACATGGCCACCATAGGGACATGGCCATCATGGAGACATCCCTGTGCCAGACATAGCCACAGCTCTGCTGCTATGGGGACACCCCTGTGCCAGACAGGGCCACCACAGGGACATCCCTGTGCCACACATGGCTATGGCTCTGCCACCACGGGGACATGGCCATGGCTGTGCCACCACAGGGACATGGCCACTATGGGGACATCCCTGTGCCAGACATGGCCACGGCGATGCCACCACGGGCATGACCCTGACAGCAGCTAAGGCCCAGGGAGGGCAGGGAACTGGGGAGTGGGGCCCAGGGGCTGCTGGAGGCAGGGTGGAACTCTGCTGGAGCTCCCCCTCCACTGCAGGATTGTCCACTTGGGGTGGCTCCTGCCACTGCCTTTGGTGGCACGGGAAGGTGGGACACTGCTGGGGGTGCTGGGGCTGGGTCCTGGCAGTCTCCCCTTAAGAAGTTCAGCAGGGTGGGGAAGGAGATGGCGGCTGCTCTGTGGGGAGAAGAGCAGTGGGTACAAACACCCCACGGGTAACCCCTGCCCCCCCTGCCAGGTGCCACGGGAGGGCACAAACCCAGCTCTGTGGTGCTGGTCTCTGTCACCTCCTCACTGGAATTCCTGCTCCAGGCAGCTCAGGAAACCCCACAAGGGAATCCCGAGCTGGCACCCAGGGTCACCTGGCAGCTGCCCCAGGGTGTGACCCGTGTGACATCAGGGCTCTGTGACACCCAGCACGGATCAGTGGAGGCTCCCCAAGGAGCCTTTCTGGGCACGGGCTGCCCATGCCAGGAGGTGGCTGTGCCCTGGGAGAGGGCACAGGAGGTGCCAGGCTTTGGGCTGTGCCCTGGGAGCAGCCACAGTCCTGGCTGTGGTGGCACTGCCAATGCCATAAGTAGCAGGTGCCAGCGCTGCTGGGCTTTGTCCCCGCTTCAGCCCTGCTTCCTCCTCCCACCATCCTCCTCCTCCCGGGGCGGGGCAGTTCCAGAGGCACAGCTGGGCCCAGGCAGGTCCCCGACTGCCACCACCCACCCACTGCAGCCCTTGGCACGCAGACTGAGGGGCAGAGCCGTGCTTTGGGGGGCAGAGCCGTGCTTTGGGGAGGGCAGAGCTGTGCTTTAGGGGCAGAGCTGTGCTTTGGGGGGGGGCT
>JAWMRF010000115.1:801882-817757 GCA_035221435.1 Sphenopsis melanotis | reverse complement strand
CTGCTGAGGGACTGATGCTGCTGCTGCTGTGGAGAAATTCACAGGAGCCCAGGACCCCTGAGGCTGGAAAAGCCCTCCCAGCCCATTGAGCCCACCCTGTCCCCAACCCAGAGCACTGAGTGCCACAGACTGAGTGCCACATCCAGTCACTCCTGGGACACCCCCAGGGATGGGCACTCCAAACCTCCCTGGGCAGCCCCTGCCAAGGCCTGAGCACCCTTTCCATGGAGAAATTCCTCCTGGTGTCCCTCCCCGACCCAGCCTGAGGCCGTTCCCTCTCCTCCTGTCCCTGTTCCCTGGGAGCAGAGCCCGACCCCCCCTGTCAGGCTGTCCCCTCCTGTCAGGTAGGAGTTCCAAACAAACAGGACACCCCAGAAAGACAAACTGCTTCCCAGCCACTCTTCAGGGAGGATTTTCTCAAAGAAAATCCTGCTCTCACAGAGCATCTCCAAGTGCCCTCAGATCCTCCTGGGTGTCAGGACACATTGATGGACACCACCCAAACCCAGGTGCTCCTTCCCATGCCCAGGGACACCTGGGAAGGAAGGGACCTGTGACACCAAGACTGTTCCAACATCCTGATTTAACTCACTCCTCTGGCCTGGCTGCAGCAGCCCTTGTGAGGTTGAAATGAGGCTGACAGCTTCACACAGGTTGTGGTCAATGGGTTTTGAAAAGTGTTTTCCTGCATCAGCTGCAGAGCCCTGACAGGCAGTGACAGCACAGTGGCTGCAGCTCCCAGGGCCACCAGGTCCCAGGGTGGGACACCACGGGACAAGGGACAACAGCTTCAATTATCCATTGTCAGTCTGGGGAAATTACTTTGCCTGGGTGGAAGTAGGTTTTGGTTCTAACCACAGGCTGCTCAAAGGATCCCAGGGTCACTAAGGCTGGAAAAGACCTCCAGGACCATGGAGGCCAAGCTGTGCCTGATCCTCACCTTGTCCCTAGCCCAGAGCACTGAGTGCCACATCCTGGGGCACCTCCGCACTCCACCACCTCCCTGGGCAGCCCCTTCTGATATTTAACACCCTCTCCATGAAGAATTCCTCAAAACAGTAGAGTCTGGTAAAACTTAATCCCTAATTCCAAAATGAAAGGATGACACAAAGCCCCAAACACGCCTGACCTCCTGCACAGCCATGGCAGAATTGCCTCTGGCCCTGGCACAGACACAAACACAATTGCACTGATTTTCAGATGTGATCTAATGAGCTTAATGAAAATACACCCCAGAGGAATTGATCAGCCTGGGACAAAGGGGAAGCCTCGACTTTAAGCAGAGAGCTCCTGAAATCCTTTTCCCCTGCACCAAAGATGCTCTTGAACTCTGTTCAGCAGGGTTGATACTGCACCTTGCAGGATGTGGGAATCAGGGATTACAGAATCCCAGAATCATTAAAGCTGGAATTCACTCCTGAGACCATGGACTCCACCCTGTGCCAGTGCCCTCCTTGTCCCCAGCCCAGAGCACTCAGTGCCACCCCCAGCCCTTCCTGGGACACCTCCAGGGATGGGCACTCCAAACCTCCCTGGGCAGCCCCTGCCAATATATAACAACCTTTCCATGAAGGAATTCCTGCTGATGTCCACCCTGAGCCTCCCCTGGCACATCCTGAGGCTGCTCCCTCTCCTCCTGTCCCTGTTCCTGAATGAACGGACATTTCTTAGGTCAGGAAGAGGCAGATGGTTGTGAGCCACCCCAGGACACCTCTCAAGAGGGAAAATCCACGGGGAGATGAGGAATCATCACCTCTCCAAGCCCCTCTTTCCACCTGAATCAGCAGGGGTGCTGTTTCTATGGAATTTTTTGTTTTTCACATTATCTCCAAGAACACTGAGCCCTTTTTACTAACACATGAAGAACTCAGAGCTGACTTCTGCCCAAGCCAGTGACTTCACAGAGAACTCAAATGGACTTCAGGTCAACAAGGAAACCTGTGAAACATCTCCCTCCTAAGAACTCCCTGTGTTACCACAGAGATGCAGGAGCGGCAGATCCAGAACCTCTGTTGTAGTGAGAGGAGCAAACAAAGCTCTGCAAACAGCAGTGGAGTCACCTGCCTGAGCTGCAGCTCAGCAAACAGTTTAAGATGCCCTCCAGACAGCCCAGACTCCTCTGCTCTCACTGAGGCAACACACAGCCTGTCACAGCCAGGCTGGGACATGAATATTTAATTGAGAGGAAATCCACGATAGCTGAGGAAATATCCCAGCCCCGGGTATGATAATGATGCTGTTATCTAAACCATCATTTACATTTCCCACCATAAATCAGGGCTGCACAGCCACCAGAGCTGCCTCTGCTCCTGCCTCACACAGCCCGGGGGCTCAGCAACAGGGGGGCTCCAGGGGAAGCCTGGGGAGCTGGGAATGCTCTGGGGGAGCTGGAAAAGCCACAGCAGCTCCTGTGAGAGCCACAGAATTCAGCAGGAGAGGAGTGATGGGCTCAACCCCCTGGGGTGCAGACCCAGCCCCTGGGACACACTCAAAGCTATACTGTTATATTATTATTATATTATAATATTAGTACTATGTTATATTATTATAATTATTATTATATTATTGGCACTCTGGAATACATTGGTTTAGGAATGCTTCCATCACCTCAGAGTTCTCACCCTGGAGAGCAGCAGAGAAAACTCCCTGCCAAAGATGACTAAAATAACTGGGTGTATGTGCCCTCCTTGTGCGTGGTTTTCTGGAGTGTGTGCGTGTTTGGGAATGAATCAAAGCCATGCCCAAAATGGTGAATTTAACCCTCTCCTGACACCATTTACAGGTGTTGGGATGCAGGAAATCAAACAAACACAGTCCCTCACTCAGTGGCACAGAGCAGCTCCAGCTGAGGCCCCCAGGATGGTGTCGGGGGAAATACCTGTGGGACTAAGACCTGAAATGCTCAGGTAGCTCCAACACAGCCCCTGCAGAGGCTGCCCTGAGAAATCAGTGTCATTAACCATGGAAAGGCATCAACAAAGACTTCCTAGAAATTATTAATCACCACAGGTGTGCTGGATATTCCCCTTCTCTGGAGCTGAATCCCCGCCTCAAGAGCTGGATCCTCCCTTGCTCCCCTTGGGCCATTGTCACTGTCACAGCTGCAGAGCAGCTCCAGTCGTTCCTTCCACAGCCTGCACTAGGGCAGGACTCAAAGCTCTTGGTATTCATTGGCATTTACTGTGGGGAACTGTTTTAAAACCTTGGAGCAGATTGTGCAGAACAGCTGTGGCTGCCCCTGGATCCCTGGCAGTGTCCCAGGCCAGGCTGGACAGGGCTTGGAGCTGTCTGGGACAGTGGAAGTGTCCCTGCCATGGCAGGGGTGGCACTGGGTGGGTTTTAGGGTCCTTCCAACCCAAACCTCTCTATGAGCCTATGAAAGCAGGAGACAGAGCCCACCACCCTCACCACAGCATCTGAACCACTCCAGTCTCCTCGTAACTCCACTGAAGCCTCACTTTATCAACTTAAAAGGAATTATCACCAGCTCTTAGAAAACCTAACAATGAAGACTTAGAAGA
Organism: Sphenopsis melanotis; assembly: GCA_035221435.1. Taxonomy (NCBI): domain Eukaryota; kingdom Metazoa; phylum Chordata; class Aves; order Passeriformes; family Thraupidae; genus Sphenopsis; species Sphenopsis melanotis. The sequence goes on along the minus strand of JAWMRF010000115.1, from coordinate 814,236 downwards.
GGAGATTCTTGGGTATTAACTTAAGCTCCTCCAATCTGTTCCAGTCATTTTCCCTTTTCACATTCCCTATTGACTATAATTCACTGATATTAAATAGTTTTAAAATTATCATGGAGCTCTGATATAATTTTACTTTTGAAATATATCAACTAATGAACTTTAATTCTAGTATGGAACCTTAGGCAGATAGTTGCATTGCAAACCATGGTTGCATTTAAATATAAAACCAGCATTCTGTGGTTCCATTACAGAATGGATGGAGGGATAGGACACAGGGAATGGCTTTGAAGAGGAAGAGGGCAGGGTTAGACTGGATATTGGGAAGGAATTGTTCCCTGGGAGGGTGGGGAGGGACTGGGACAGATTTCCCAGAGCAGCTGTGGCTGCCCCTGGATCCCTGGCAGTGCCCAAGGCCAGCCTGGACAGGGCTCACCTGGGACAGTGGGAGGTGTCCCTGCCATGCCAGGGGTGGCACTGGATGATCCTTAAGGTCCCTTCCAGCCCAACATCCTTTGATTCCATGCCAATATAACAGCCAGTGGGCTTTCACTCCCATCTGGAAGCCCCAGCAGGTGCTTCCAGCCCTGCCCAGCTCCGGGGTACAAATCCCAGTGTCCGAGCACAGCCACAGCCCAGGGCACAACCTCTGCCACGGACACTGGGGGTCCCTGTGCCCAGCTCTGGGGGGTGGGAGGCACCACAGATTGCTGAGTGACCCAGTTCACTCGGGCTGAGCAGCTCCCCCAGGGAGAACCATCTGCTCCTGCCCTAATTTATTCCATTAGTCACAGCCCAGCACAAATCGCATTAACGCCGCCGGGGCCGGGCCCAGCTCCCCTCGCTGCTCACCCAGAGCTGCTGGGGTGGGACTGCCCTGAGAGCCCCAGACCCACTGATAGGCACCTCACATCCCCCCTGCCAGCCTGGGCCCAGAGAAAGGGCCACAAAGGGCCAACCTGCAGCCTGGAAACGGGGAAAACTCCAAGCAGCAAATGTGTCACAGGGGGACACGTTCAGGACAGGAGGGAACGGCCTCAGGATGGGCCAGGGGAGGCTCAGGGTGGACATCAGCAGGAATTCCTTTGTGGAAGGGGTTATTAAATACTGGAAGGGGCTGCCCAGGGAGGTTTGGAGTCCCAATCCCTGGAGGTGTCCCAGGAAGGGCTGGGGGTGGCACTGAGTGCTCTGGGCTGGGGACAAGGTGAGGACCAGGCACAGCCTGGACTCTGTGACCTTGGAGGGCTTTTCCAACTGAAATGATTCTGTGAAGTCCTTAACAACCCACAATGACACCTGTACTGGGAGAATATGGGAAAGGGGAACAAAGACTGGAAAAAAAATTTAACTTAAGCTGACCTTATTTTAAAACAGCTATGAAATTAAACTCAGCCCCAGATGGAGTAACACGGAGATTTGGTTTATAGCTGACTTGTAAATAAACCCAAAGCTTGTCCTTCCAGCAGAGCTTCAATGCCTGCTGTCAGCTCTGAGGAGCAGGGAGCAGCAGATGTTCCAGATGTTTCTCTTCCCCTTCCAGCACACAATGCCCACCATCCCAAAGCACCGAGCCGCCTCATGGCAAGTCTGTCCCACTGAGTGCACAACTGAGATGTGTGACAGAAGGGCTGAGTGGTTTGTTTGCTTCTTTTCTAATTAAAAACTATCTTGGTGATTTAAGTGGCATTTTGCAATCTAATTTACTGGGTAGTTTTGCAATGGACATTAAGAGCTATAAATAGCAGCCCTCTGTGGGCAGCAGTTGATAAGTGAAGAGCAGCGAGCACAGCCCCTCGTGATGCCATCCCCCACAATGTGGCACCTTGCTCGTGTCCCTGGACAGGGTGACAGCAGGGCAGCTCTGCAGGGCAGGAGCACATCCCAAAGCCAGCCTCCCAGTCAAGCTCCATCACATCCTGCTCAGCTTCACCCAGAGCCAGACGTGCCTTTTCACGTCCAGTCACCGGAGTCACTGAAATCATTTGTGATAAGCTGAACAGAGCACGAGCCAACAGGGCTGAGAGAAAGCAGCAGTGACAACATTGTGGATCTGTAACCAAATGAGGAGAGCAAAAGCCCTGGGGATGGAGTAAACAGTGTCTGCTCCTCCTGCTGGGGAGAGCCACCAGGGCCAACAGAGAGGGGCACACAGGGCTTCACTTCCCAGGGAGCTGCTCTGACACTCCAGAGCAATCAGGAACCAATCTGCACCAGGCAGGGTTTCAGAGGAGAGACTTAACAGCAGAATATTTGCTTAACACCACAGAAATTAAACCAGAGCTTGTTAACACACACAGGCCAGCAGAATTCCAGCCCAACCAGAGTCAGGGCTGGATTATCATGAGCCAGTCCAGCATTTCATCAGAAATGCCTCTGCTGCTGCCTCCACAGTGAGCAACACACTCAAGAGTATCAGATCCACCCTAAAACCCACTGCCCAAATCCCCCTGTTTGCTTTAACATCACAAAGGCAGAAACAAAACTGTAGTTAAATGCACAATATCGTAAGGAGATAACAGATTTGTATTAATAATACAAATTAATTGCATTACTTTAGCAGAATTAATAGTAAATTTAGTGACTTTAGATTGAAAGTCTTGCACAACTTTCTATGCAAAAACTCCATGACTATCCTTTTGTCTTGAATTCTCCAACACCCAACCAATGGAATATCCTGCTCTGGTATTTTTGGTCAGCCCACTCTGTGCATCCCAAGCCACAGCATTTCCACACAGTGAGAGCAGGAGAACAAACTCCTAGAACTCAAGGTAGCCCTAAAATCCTTAGTTCAGCGTCTGAGTCAATCCTGCAGTGAGCAGAACAACCCATCCCCTTCTCCTTCCCCACAACTTCCATCTCCAGCTGGAGGAGGTGAATTTGGAGGAGAATTTGGTGTTTCTCAGGACTCAGAGACAATGCCCCCAGGGGATGCAGCACTCACCCATCTTCTCAGGCTCCTCGGGGCCCGTGCCAGCGATGCAGCTGCTCTCCAGGCCGTAGGTGGGATCCACCTTCCCAGAGGCTCGAGCTGCTTCCTGCACCTTCTTCACGTGGGCCTCCACCAGCTCCAGGGGCACCTCCTCTCTGACCCGGGAGAACTCCTCTGGGGGACACAACACACAAAATGAGACATTCTGGGGTTTCTGCAGCAAATTAAGCCACATTTTCTCTGATCCATGTGCACGTAAACCCTGGGACAAAGGGACTTCTCAAATAGCTGAGTTCCTTCCTGTCACACGAGGTGGTTGATTCTGTCTTTCAGGTGTGGTAGAAGAACCCAATTACATAAAATTGTGTTTTATGTGGAAAAACAAGGCAAAAATTGAGATGAACTATTTTATCAAGCAGACACATCCAACGTTCACTCAAGACTTGAACCTTCTAGTGCAAGATGTCCCTGCCTATTGCAGGAGGTGGAACAGGAGGTGCCTTTAAGGCCCCTTCCAACTCAGTCCAGTCTGGGAATTCTAGGATGTCTGGCAAATAATTTCACACAGGTAAAACAGGAAAACTGCAAGATCCACACTGAATTTACCCAGAGCAGCACTGGTGACAGTGCTCAGAAGAACACCAACCACCAGCTGCAAACACATCAGGAGCAGTGAGGGCAACACCAGCCATTCCTGGGCACTCAGTGGCCTTCTGGAGCCACTCCAACTTCACACAGAGTGCCTGGGTTGGGAGGGTGTGGATGTCACCCAGGGCAGCCCCCTGCCAGGGCAGGGTCCCCTGGGCTGTGCCCAGGTGGGTCTGGGATGTCTCCAGAGAGGAGACTCCAGCCCCCCTGGGCAGCTGTTCCAGGGCTCTGCCCCTCCATGGACAGAGGCTGCTCCTGCTGCTGGGCTGGAGCTGCTGTGGTTTGGTTTGTGCCACTGCTCCTGGTCCTGTCACTGAGCAGAACCTGGCACCATCCTCATCTCCACAGGGTTCATCTCCAGGGGAAAGGTGGGTGTCCTTTGTGGGAGATGGTGGGAAGGCTGGGCTGAGCAGAGCAGGCAGGACCCCTGCAGCCAGGGGGGATTTCTGCAGCCTCTCCTCATCTGGGAAAGGATCTAGACCCCAAGTCCAAATTCAGTGTTGCTGTGTTTGCTGTTAACTCCTTTCCAGCTCATCAGAAAGGCACCCTGGCTGCAGACCTCAGTGAGGACAGGGCAGGGATGAAGCACTTGGGACTGCTCTGAGCAGGATGCAGCTGCAGATCTGAAAGTTGTGCTTCGCTGACACTTCTCCTGTAATCCCCTCTGGAAAGCACTGGGTGTTTTTCAGCACCTGACTCTCAGGAGTTCAGGTCTGCCTGGGTTTCAGGCTCACTCAGAGGAGGAGGTGGACTGTGGTGAGAGGAGTTCCCTGGCTTGGGCTGAGGGTCCCTGGGAGGTGCCCCTGGCAGTGCCATCTGCTGATGAAGTGACATCTGCTCGGGAAGTTCACCTGCTCCCTTCCCTGTGGGCACAGGCAGCTTGGTGCACACTTGAGGGGAAAATCAGCAATGATGTGAAGTCAGCAATGATGTTGGATGTGAAATGCTGTTGCAAATACTGAGGAAAACCCAATTGTGAACAGCAGCTTAAAGAAAGTGGTTTTAAATGTCATTGTTGGTGCTGTTTATAGCAGTTCCAAGTGTTTAACTCCTGCCTGTACCCTCATTGCTCTCTGCACCCAGGTTCTCTTTGTGGTGCACTGAAATGCTGTCAACACCAAACACAGCCCTGAATTTGGGATGTTAATTTTCCCTAGAATCCCAGAATGGTGTGGGTTGGAAGATCATCTCATTCTACCCCTGCCCTGGGCAGGACACCTTCACTATCCCAGGCTGCTCCAAGCCCTGTCCATCCTTGCCTTGGACACTTCCAGGGCTGGGGATTTTGGTGATGATGATGAGGTGTATTCCTCTGTGTGGGTTTTTTCTGTTTAACCTCTCAGTTTCAGCCATTTCTCTGCTGCAACTTTATTAAGTGCAATGCTCTGTTAAAAATGCTCCTTTGCTTATCAGCTCTGGTTTTAAGGAATCTCAGAAGTTTTTCTGCTGTCCATGGATACTTCCACTGCTGTTAATTAGGGGAAACTTCCAAACAGGGAGAGCAAAGACAAAAATCCCCAAGCAGCTCCAGCAGAGGCTCTGAATGAGGCTCTGCAGACAGGGGAGGCAGAGAATGAGACAAAGAACTGAGTCACCCTCTCTTCCTTCCTTTGGACTCTTGTGGTGGGAGGGAATTGTTTCTGTTTTAAGTCATAAATCTGAGCAATTAGCAACAGGGTTCTGGATGTTAATGGGTGCATCATTCAAACTCCTTGCTTAGCAGGAGCTGTGGATTGAAGTGGTATAAATAAGCAGCAGTAAATGGAACAGAGTGTGTGATGGCCTGGTGCTGGATTCCCACTGGGACGTTGTGGCTGCACAGCCTCAGCAGTGTGGATTTCATAGCTCTGAGTGCAGCCCCCAGCCCTGGGCCCAGCACAGAGAGCCCAGAGGAGGCACCAGGGGGATCCCAGGGATGGAGCAGCTCTGCTGGGAGAGCTGGGAGTGTTCACCTGGAGAGGAGAAGCCTTGGGTGAGCTCAGTGTGACCTTGCAGGACCTGGAGGGGCTCCAGGAGAGCTGGAGAGGGACTGGGGACACGGGGTGGAGGGACAGGACACAGGGAATGGCTCTCACTGCCAGAGGGCAGGGATGGATGGGAGATTGGGAGGATGGGGAGGGGCTGGGATGGAATTCCCAGAGCAGCTGTGGCTGCCCCTGGATCCCTGGACAGGGCTTGGAGCAGCCTGGGACAGTGGGAGGTGTCCCTGCCATGGCAGGGGTGGCACTGGGTGGGCTCTGAGGTCCCTTCCAGCCCAATCCATCCCAGGTCTCTGATTCTGGGAGTGTTTGCTCAGCTCAGCAGCTGCTCTGGGTGCTGTGAGTGCTCCTGCTCAGGTCTGCAGGATGTGACCCCACAGTGGAGGTTGGTTCCACCTCCTTGGGCAGGGTGGTGCAGGATGATGGACACACCCTCAGGGTGTCCCTGAGCCTGTCCTGCATTCAGCCCTTTGGGATGCCTTGCTGTGGGGTTGGCACACAGTGTCCATGTCAGGTGGTCCTGTGACACCACCCCAGTGGGGACTGCAGGGTGCTCTGGGTGGCTGGAGCTGGATTGGATATCACAAATTTGCATTTATACATGAAACTACTGTGTCTGTAATCTGCAGGGTTAATTTTTCCAGGATATCTTCATGCTTAAAGCATACATATTAATTTTCCTTAGGCTGTATTTTAACCTATTTAAGCATTTACGACATGAGAATTAAAGGATATTTCCATCTCGTGTTCTGAGGGCTGGATTTTCTTTAACTGGGTTTTTTTTTAGATAAAATGTACTTTTTTTTTGCATTGGGATTTGGACAGAGCATGTAGGGCAATAGGATCAAGTGTCACATTGGGATTACATATTTGTCCTGAAGTGACCCTCTTAGGAGCTTGCATGGGTGTAATTGGTGAATGACTGGATTTATAGGGATGTATATCTGCATTAGCCCTGGTTTGATGGGACTCGAGCTGATTTGCTTTTGCTCCAAACTATTTTCAGCTTGGGGAATTCACTTTTAAGGAGAGATGCTATAATTTGCCTGTATTTTCCTTTAAAAGCAGTGGTGGTTTTGCCAGGATTTAATAGCTCTAAATATGAATGTAGAGCAGTGTTGCACAGCATTGTCTGGTGGGTGAAACCTAAATTTATCCCAAAAGCTGTAGATTTGAGACCTCTGGGTGATAATGGTGTGGAAAAACCCTTTATCATTACCAACTAACCAAGATTCTTCCATTGCACCAGCCACTGTCTTGTTCTTAGAACTGTAACAACTCTTTCACTCGTGCTGTTCTGCGTTATTCTGGTGTATGTGTCCCTTAGCTGGCAGCTTCAGTGGGATTTCCCTCTCCTGGAAGGAATTCCCATGAATTTGAAGGCGTTGGGGAACATCAAGGAAGCTCCTTGCACCTCCAAGCTGAGTTTTCTGCAGTGAAGGTTTTGAAATGAGCAGTAATTGCTGCTCCTGCTGACAGACTCTGCCCCTGGGCACATCCCTATGTGCTGATCTCTGAGCAGAGCCTGGCACCCAATTCTGCCTGCAGCCTGGGCTTCAGAGGGGTTTTCTGAGCCCCCTGCCCTGCTCAGTGCCACTGCAGCTCTGGGACCCCTCCGGTGGTGCTGGAGGAGGGAGAGGCTGTGATTCACCAAGCCCTGCAGCTCCAGAGCATCCATTTGCATTTTTCCTTCATTCCCCTGAGCTGTTTGTGCCACAGGTTTCCCTCTGCTCTCTCGCCAAAGCTCCCAGCTGCTGCTTTTTCTCCCATATTTGTTTTCTCAGATCCTGTTTTAGGCCATCTGAATGTATTCAGTGTAAGGTTGGTTTCTTTTTTTGCTGCAAGGACCTTTTAAAAAGAAAAGGTGATTGGAGCACAGAGTTTAGCAACTGCTCCCAGAGATCCTGACTCTGGCTGGCATCAGCTGATGGTGTCTTGTTTAAACATACCACAGACTCGATGTTTTTTCCCCTTGGGGTTTGACTTCCTGTGATAAAAGGAGATTCCCTTTTAAAGCAGAGCTCTGTGGTTATATAATGAGAGAAGGAAATACTCCAAAAGTGACACTGGGAGAATAGAAAAGTTATTTTGGTGGCTGACTGTTGGACAGGAGAATAGGAAATTCGCTCGGGAGGGCGCGGGTAACTCGAGTGCTCTTGGGAAAGTGAGAGGAACACATTTAAGGAATTAAATGAGGGAGTGACCAGGGCACAGCAGTGCAAGGAAGGTTGTGCTGAGGGCAGAGCTGGTCAGTGCTCATCTAGGATTCCTCTTGGAGGATTTAACCCTTTCCAAACTGCTTTTCCTCTCCTCCATAAGCTGCTGCCAGGCAGAATTCTCCAAGTCTGACCCTCCAAGAGCTGTGCTGGCTTTGGCTGATGGATTTGAAGCCATGAGTAGAAGTTAATTTTGAATTTGTGCGTGTGGCTTTGTCTCCAGGGAACTAACTAATTCCTCTGCTTGCCCCTCTGCTTCCCTGCCAGGAGTGCCAAGCCCTGTGCAGGAACCAGGGTGAAAATTGCCTTTTTCTGCTGTTGCTGGGGTAAAGATGGGAGTTCTCAGAGCAGTTTGCTGTCCCTCAGCAGGGTTTTTGGGGTAAAGATGGCAGTTCCAGAGCAGTTTGCTGTCCCTCAGCAGGGTTTTTGGGGTAAAGATGGGAGTTCTCAGAGCAGTTTGCTGTCCCTCAGCAGGGTTTTTGGGATGGGGTAAAGATGGGAGTTCCCAGAGCAGTTTGCAGTCCCTCAGCAGGGTTTTTGGGATGGGGTAAGGATGGGAGTTCTCAGAGCAGTTTGCTGTCCCTCAGCAGGGTTTTTGGGAGGATGGGATACACTCTGGGGAAGCCAGCTGGATTCTGGCAGGGAGTCACTGAGCTCCCTGAGCTTTCCTAGCTCCTGCCCTTGGAGTTCAGACTCACCCTGCACATGCTGCTCCTGCAGCTCTGAGCTCCCTGGGCGTTTAAAATGGAATATTGATTTCCCTGGGCTGGGGTATGCCCACAGAAACATGGAAAGTGCCCACCATTCATCAAAATTAAGCTGGTTTTCTTGCTAGTCGGGGGTATGTTTATTTTTTCTAGTATGTAATTTATCTGTAGAATAATTTTTCAGCAGCCAGATATGCTGACTGTGCCTGTTAGGTTTCCCCAGTGAAATTCCCTGGCAAGCTTCACGTCTTCCAGGATCATTTTGAGGTGCTGATGTAATCAAACCCTTGAATTTGACCTCAACAAGAAATTATGTAGTGCAAAGTTTGCTCTTAAAATCCGTGTGGAATTGTTATTTTTGTGTATTTTTCGTGTAGCTGTTTGTGCTATTCAGTAACTTTGCTTTTGCTCATTTTTTAATTAAGAGATGGCAGTTTATGCCTGAGGAGGGGGGAAGCAGGTTACAAATCTTTAACACCTCATCAAAATTTCAGTGGGAGTTATTTTTTCAGCTCTATTTGAATAATTAAACATTGTGCTGAAGTAATTTTGCAAATGTGTGGGGGGAGCACAAGGAGTAATGAAAATAGTTAATCTAAATGGAAATGCATCAGAGCATCCTGGTTGTACAAGTGTAACACCCTGCTTTATTCTAAATAGTTGTATTACTCAAAAGAAACTTCCCAACTTGTAAACTGAGGTGTGCAACATAAACAGAGATTGGGAAATGATCCTCTGAAAGACAGCAGTGAAGCAGGGGGGCTCTGGTGGGGGTGATCTTGTTTAACACAGATCGCCTTGAGCAGTGTAATTTTCCATACTGAATTTTTAACCCTTGCTTCAAAGCAACGGTTTCCAAATTGCCTTGGGAGGACCTGCATTTTGTCCTTAAATTAGTTTAGTTTTCAAATGATAGATTGCAGAATCTCATTATTTATCAAACAGAGGCTTTGGATTAAGCTCAGATGTTCCTTTATTAGAGAATTGCAGCTACAAAGGGAGGCTGGGTACCCACCAGCTGCACTCTCTGACTGATAACAGGCTTTTCAAAGTAGTTTTCTTTCAGCAATCCTGTTAATGCTTTAAATTCAAACCTAAACTTTTTTTTTGTGGGATTAGGGGTAGGAAGAAAAAAAAAGCTGGATCAGAGGAATAAATGCAAATAATTCAGCATGAGCAGCAGAGCAGGAGGGTGAGGTGAGTCAGTTACTGTGATGTGTGTTTGTCAGTCAGCAGGACAGTATTGCACTCCCCACTTTATGGCATATTAAATCAGAACGTAAAAACTGTGACAGCAGATCAGGCAAAAGGTTCCTGTACCTGTGCAGAGCAGGTTTGGTGTCTGTTTTTCCTTTTTTCATCTCCTTGGCTTTCACTCTTGGATGCTGGGGGAGTGGGGGCTGTGTCCCCATGGCTTTGTTTGTGCTGCAGCCTCTGAGGGTCCTGGGGGCTCTGTGGGGTTCAGGTCACACAATCCACACTGGGGAGGGTGGCAGGGACCTGAGGATCATCCAGTTCCACCCCTGCCCCTCCTGCTGCCCCTCTGAGCTCTCCCTGGAGCTTCTCCTCTCCAGGGGAACATTCCCAGCTCTCCCAGCCTGGCTCCAGCCCTGCAGCAGCTCCAGCTCCCTGGGCTGTTGGCTCAGGGCTGGGGCAGCTCTGCAGGTGAGGTCTCACCTGAGGGGCAGAGGGGCAGAATCCCCATTTCCTGCAGCCCAGGCACAGGGGGTCCCTGGCCAGGCAATGCTCAGCTTCTCATCCCTCAGTCCTTCTCCCCAGGGCTGTTCATTCCCAGCCTGGATTTGTGGATTTGTGCTTGGCATTGTCCCAGCCCAGGTGCAGGACCATGCCCTTGGCCTTGTTGAGCCTCCTGAGGTTGGCACAGCCCCACCTGTCCAGGTCCCTGTGGGTGCCCCATCCCCTCCCTGCAGCTGGGACAGCGCCCAGAGCTCGGTGTCACCAGCAGGGTGCCCCACCCCAGGTGTCTAATTTGGCTTTTTCAGGGTCTCTCCATCTTCTCTGCAGCAGCAAATGCCTTTCCCTCCTCCAAGCCAAGTGCACAGGTTGGCACTGGTGGGGCCAAGGAAATAACCCAGCTCTAGAGTCTCAATCCTGGCAAATAAAAAAGTTTATCTGTGGCTGCCACTGTCACCTTTGTCCTCTCAGCACAGGGTTCACACTTGCAGCTCACACTGAACCCTCCTCTCCCTGCTTATCTCCTGTGAGAGTTTTCTGGTAATCTCTCAAAGTACAGGAGCTGGGATTTCCAGATGAAATGCTTTGCATTGTGCTTTTGTACTTCATATTTTACTTTTCAGAAGTATAATACCAAAAAAAGGGGTTGTGTACTGGGAGGAGAATTTTCAGGTACTAAACAGGAATGTAGGTTGTGTTTTATGGAATTGACTGAAATTGTATGGTTTTTAATGTGGAAGTTGCATGTGGATTGTTCTCTCTCAGCAAGTTTTTACTGAATTCTGTTATTCTACTGATTTATTTTTAAAAAAAGAAAAATGGAGTGTTTTCAGATGCTCACTAGGCTGACCAGATTCAAGGCAGGCTTTTGCTCTCCCATGTCCTTTGTGTAAATTCTGGGTTAATTAAGTGACTCATTCATTCAGTCTGGCTGAGGCTGCACATGATGGGGTGAAGGAAAAAACAAACCCAGCACAGAGTGAAACCCTCTGAGGCATCTGAGCTTCCTTCTGCAGAGTGAATGGGGAATAGGCAGCCTGTGCCTCAGTGCAAATCTCAGGGCTGGGCATTTCACAGAACATAATCAGAGGTTCTTTGATTCCTAAACACTGCAGGGCTTCTGGTTTGTGTCCTCCTAATTCCTGGCTGTTCATAAATGTCCCTGTACTGTGATTTCAGTTCTGGGCTGTACAATCTGAATTCTGCACCTGGCATAGGGCAGGGTTAGGCGGGAGACTGGGCAGGAATTCCTGGCTGGGATGGAATTCCCAGAGCAGCTGTGGCTGCCCATGGATCCCTGGCAGTGTCCCAGACCAGGGTGGATCACCCTGGGACAATGGAAGGTGTCCCTGACCATGGAATGGGGTGGATTGGGATGATCCCTAAGGTCCCTTCCAACCCAAAAGAGTCCGGAATTATTTTTGTTTTATTCCAGAAAGTTTCTTATATGAAACACAGAAGCAGTTCCTGAAACAGAAGTCAAAACCTGGAATGCCTGGTTAGGAAGGGGATGGGCAGACCTGAAAGTAGAACCTGAAAGTATTTCTTCTTTTAAACACCAAAGAGGAAAAAAAAAAAAAACCAACCCGAAAAATGCCTTATAAATATTCTAAATCTAAAGAGGTAGAAGTGTAAGAGAAGGAAGGGGGGGGAAGTACTGAACATTTTCTGAATAATAAAGTGGATCTTTCTGTAAAACTTCTTTACTAATTAATCCAAAACCCAAGCAAACTGAACGACAGCAGCTTGTAACAAAAAGCTTTTTGATGGAGTTTGCTGCTGGGAATGAGCTCATCCTGGTGCCCAGCTGGGCACTGGGCAGGGCTGGAGCTGTTTGCTGGTCCCAGCGTGGGCTGGGGTCGTGCTGGGAGTGTGGGGCCATCCCCAGGGATCTCAGCCTCCAGGTGAGCTCAGCACCAGTCTGGAGTGTGGATTTGCTGTATTTGTTTTTCTGGCAGTTGCGTTGATTTGAGGTAAATGGAGAGAGCTGGAGAGGGACTCTTTACAAAGGGCATGGAGTGCCAGGGCAGGGGGGAATGGCTTGGAACTGAAGGAGGTGGATTTGAATAGTTCATTAGGGAGAAATTCTGGCTGTGAGCATGGTGAGCCCTGGCACAGGGTGCCCAGAGCAGCTGTGGCTGCCCCTGGATCCCTGGCAGTGCCCAAGGCCAGGCTGGACAGGG